>CM076571.1:234210349-234561375 GCA_034641835.2 Pinus albicaulis
TGCAGCTAGCTCTAGAGGGTTTTCATTATTATGCATAATCTAAGTACAACAATCCTGGGCACCAAAACTGGTTCACCCAACAGAGAAATAAAAATGGCAGTAATATGCTGCTCTGAATCCCTCTACGTCAGCCTAACTGGCCTACGTCGGCCTCTGCGCTGCTCAATAAGGGCCTGTGTCACACCTGGAGGGCTTACATTGCCCCTGCGCTACCCTGACTGGGCCTGCGTCAGCCCTGCGTGGCTCCTGCTGCCTCTGCGCTGCCCCTGCTGGGCTTTGGCTGGACTGCATGGCTCCTACTGCCCCTGTTGCTTTGGCTGGCTGGAATGCTTAAGCAAAAAAATCATAGGTAAGAAAGAAGGCACTGGTGAAAGGCAACACATAACAGTCAAAAAATTTGAAGAAATGAAATGAAAATAGATCAATGGCCACAAATAACTGAAATAGCTCAATGGGACTAGAGATTAAAAGCTTTGACAACAACAAAAAGTGCTTATAGAATCAGCTAAGAGAACAAAGGAAACTAATTCATGAGGTTAAAATGTTGTATAATTTTTAGCAAAGGAAAACTGTAGAATTGTTAGAGTAAATAACTGCAGGTACCATTAGTTGGTGATCATCGATAATCATTTCATTTCATTAAATACCCTGATGAATGGGCCTTACAAGATATTTGCGTAGACACACCCCACAAAAGCTATGTGATGGAAAAATATTCACACTATATTGAAGAAAACACCTACCAAATAAGGATGACATTTCAAATGGGGCAAGAAACAATAGAGAGATAGACATCGAAAAAGTTATAATGCTAGGGAAACAGGAAAGCAACTAGGTAGCATGGTAGAAAGCACATCAAAGAAAATTATAAAAATGGAAAACCCTACAAATTAGCACCCATCCAAACATCACCACAATTTTTTCTTCAACTCTAAATCTCCAAATTCATCAAATTATATCCTGTATTCAAACCTGATCCTCTCTGTTAGCCATTCTAAAGATAAGACTGAGAACTTACTACAGAACCATCACCTACATGTAGTGATCTTATTCTGTGACCAGACAACCTGCTTTCATGAAGACACGGAAAGGTAAACACTCTCTGCCAAGATTTTCCATACATCCTAGGTTGAGCAACCACATATACATCACTAGTTTTTTCTCTTCAGATTTGTAACTTAGAAGAGCTTTGTCTGACCACCTCCGGGTTGCTCCCAGAGTCACTCAGGAAAGCCCTCTCAACATCATCCTCTTTCTGTAGTACCTAATTAATAATTTAATTAACCATAACAGTTTCTTGATCATGCAAGTATTTCAAATATATTGCAAATAAGCATAAATCTTTCATGTTAAACAATTAGGTCAAAAGACTTTAGACTATGATGCAAAAAATACAAATAAACCTCACCAACACTCAAAGGACAAACACAATCAAACCTCTACAAAGTATAAATAGATATCTGATAATCTTCATTCCACCACAAAAATGTGCTTAACTAAATAAAATGCTAATTACTGTGCTTTCAAGACAAAGCTTTCAAGGGCAGTGATTTATAAACATACCCCTACATCTCGTGAACAATCAATGTGTATAAATAGACCATCATAAGGCTCATTTTAAACATCATTATTATCATTTTATAAATCATTTTTATTAAATCAACAAGAAGAAAGCAACAATTGCATTCAGTTCCACTGAAGCAAAGTATATGGCAGTTTCATATACTTATTATGAAGCTATCTAGATTTGCAACTTGATTATAGTGTCAACCAATCAGTTGTTGAAGCCCAATATTGTCTCTTGTGAGAATCAAAGTTACATCAAGCTCTATGAAAATCCAATGTGTCATAACCATTTCAAACACATTGATATTCAATACAATTTCCTAAGATTCCAAGTTCATTAGGGAGTTAGTAGTGTTGGACCACATTTTGAAAAAAGTTGCATATGGTTAATAGTTTGACAAAGCTCCTAACAAAGGGGAAGTTTGACAAGTTGGGGGAGAATCTTGGGTTATTGGAAAAAAAAAATCTCAAGAGTGTTAGATTACCTAGTTGGTCTCACCTCAGCCTTGAGAAGTTGAGCAGCACCAAGATTGCAGAGCTAGATTGTGGTACACCAGTCAGAAAGATTCTTAAATACAGCTAGAAGCTTATAACAACACCTTCGAGGATAGACGAATTAGTTGTTGGGTCACACCCACCAAGTATGGCACACTATTTGAGGAGATTAACACCATCATCTCAGGTGCATTCATGAGTGCACACTTATGGAATGAGGCACCTTCAGGAGAGGAGTTATATCTACTATGATAATGCACTACTCTAGAAGAAAAGCCTTGCATACAAGGCAAAGTTATGAGGGAGCTGCTCATTCTCAAGGGAGATGCACCACTTTAAAAACTCTTATGGATAAATCACATAAATTTTTTAAGGTACATGCCTTTCGAACCACTCATTGTGTGGTTCGCCATCAATGTTTTTAAAATAAATTTATTAGAATGAAATTGAATTGATTTTTGAAGCTTCCTTTTAAATCAATTGTTGGCATTACAAAGAATCATGGAGTGTGCTCAACATCCATAAGAAAAACAATGGGTATGATATTAAAATTATATTTGAAGGCATAATATTAAAAATGATGTTTGGAAAAATGGAGGGCAGGAGTATTCATGAGCATGGACACTATGCCACAAACTGTCCACGAAAGAAGAACAATAATAAGGAATGCTAGCTAATGAATGGTGAGCAAAGAAGTTGCACTCAGAAATGCATTGAGCTTATAAGCAACAAAAAAATTAGCTAAGAGTCTTCATATGAATCCAGGGCACTTTAAGGCATGCAAGAGAACTTTCCTTAACATTGTATTTTCATTCATCCATTTTTGTAATTATAACATTAGGTTGTAAGCCATAAAGAATGAAGGTGCATGGAATTTAGGAAGGAGGTGTGTTGGAACCCAAGTAGATAGATAAAGAAATTTTCAATTGAGAGGCAAGGCCTAGAACCACACCATCACCATCCTCCAAATGATCAATATTGTTAGATAACGATGACTAAAATTGGTGTATAGGTGACTCAATTTATAAGGATAAACTTTATACATGAGGTTGGAAAACATTCAAAAATAATTGAATCAAGAGAAAAAGGGAAAATATATCAAGGGGCACAAATATTAAGGGCCCATGTCAGCCAAAGTCAAACCAATGGCCAAATGCTTTTTCCTTGATACCATCTCGACTTAAGAAAATGAAACTAAATATAAACATATATGTCAAACAGAATACTCCAATACCTACCATAATTAGTTGCATGTTGTTCAAAATATTGAATGAATGACATGCAAACTCTAATTTTGTTTCAAAGTGTCTCGCTTTTCGAGGAAAATACACGAATGTTGAAGGTATATCATATGTGCTTCTTTGTATTTGGAAAAAAAAGAAGATAATTTATGGGAGAATTATACAAGATGGGATGTCAAAGATAAAAAATCACACTTGCAAAACCAACCTTTAAGGAGTACGATAATCAATGCATGTAGCATAGTTTCAGAGAATCACATGGGCTAATCACTAGGCTAGGTACGATACTGAACCTATCTCATTCTAAACAAGGTATTAAGGATAATAAAATATGATTAATCAACCTAGCTATGGGTTGGATATAGAGCATTCCATGGGATTTAGGCTAAGTTTCTAAGGCTCATCATCATAACTATATCTTCGATAGAAAGGTTTGGATCGGCCCACACCAATAATCTAAACTTCCTTTAAGAGTTATAATAAACCCCTTCATTATGAGGAAGCATAAAATGTATTTTTTAGGGGTTGAGTCGTGTGTTGGATTCATATGTCCTAGAGGTTCCTACATGATAAATAAGCTATGAATATATAAGAGGCATATAGTAAAGCATGGAATGAGGGAAGTTGTGTGGCAGTCCTATCATTTAAGCATAAAATTGATATTAAATTGAGTATAAAAGAGGCCTCTAATGAAGTGTGTACTAAAAATTGGTCAATGGAAGGTGTTGGAGTTTCATTCCTAGCCTAGATAGTTCTCAACAATAAAATGATTTTATATTTAATAAAGATTCTAGATTTTTACAACTTGGTTTGAACTTCATTTGTAGTTTTCTTAAACAGGTGGCATTTTATAACGTGAAAAATAAATGTTTCATTTAAAAGATTCCTTGCTACCATAACCACTTCATCCCCTAAAATTAGGGCTTCCTCTCACCTTTTCCTCAACAAAATACAATCTCAAACCTTCGTTCTAATAACAACAAATAAATAGTGTGCATAAATTTTAGTCTCTATCTCTCCCTTTCTCTCCCTCTCTCTCCTTCCCTCCCTCCCTTTATTTCCTTGTCCCTACCTCTCTCTCCATGTCTCCCTCCATTTCTTCCTCTCTGTCCTCAATGGAAAAACTAGAATCCAAACCCCAAGAATTGGATACCCAAATATTTATGGGTTTTCATCCAACTGCTAAACCCCCTAACCTTCCATTAGCATCCAAGGAAATGAAACTCCACCCCTTTAGTAGGCCTTCTAGAAAACTGACAACATAAACACCATATCTTGACAATTGTCACCAACGACTTGGAGGATGTGTTGCAGAGAGGAGTTGCACCATTTAGCTTTTCCTCAACGCCCAAAACCTCCAATCTAGAACCCTTTTCTAACCTAATATATCATTTCCTCTAGATGGATAGTCCTAAGCAAGAAAAGGGAAGCTTATAGTTTTTAGCTAGGTGCCCATACCTATGGCCCCGCCTACACCTAAAAGGTATTCCTTCATAACCCAATATTTGAATACACTCCACCCCAATCCCGATATCCATGCCTTCTATAAGCCCTTATGTGAGGTCCATATTAACCAAAATATGGGTGTATGTCTTAATCCCCATCTCTAAATATGTAGATTCATGGGCTAAATAAGATCCCAATGAGTTACCTATATCTTTGAAAATTAGGGCATCCCAATAGGTAGGAGGGAGACTTGGAAGATGAACCTAGACTGGAGCCATATCCAATCTCTCCTACTTTGCATCGAAGAGGGACATCTAGAAATTGAAAAGGATAGGAGATGAATCAGTTTTCTAAACCATTTATTGTACCTTCTGGGTGTCTGCTACATCTTTGAAGCACAAATGAATCTAAACTTGAGCTAACAGTGACACCTATGGAGAAAATTTTATAATAGGTAAGATTTCATTGTCCACCCACACGTTTAGGGTTGAGGACCTGAATTTTCAACCCCTTACTTGCCCCGCCAAGGATTTTTGGGACATTTCCTTAGTATTTTGAATGGTGACATTGACTCCCAAAAATAGAGAAAGCAGGACTTTGTTCTTCTTCTTGACACTGCAATGGATTTTCCTCTTCCTTGCTTTCTCATACTCCTTTTGAATCATAATTCCTTCTTATTCACAAGAGTGTTTCTCCCTGAAAACCACAAGTCCATTCATGATTTTAGTTTGAACTTCTTCCATTGTCAAGGCAAGGCTTTCCTTCACTAATTCACTGAAGGAGGGCGAGGCTGATGGCACTTGAGATGAAGGATATACATGAAAACAATATGGAGAGGCTTCTGAGAGTGAAGAACCCCCACTGTGTTCAAAAAATTCTGAAAACCCTAAGGAAGTAGTAACACATTGTATGTCTTCCTCCAATATCTGGGACAATAAGGAAACTAAACTTAGAGTCACACACCCCAAGAATAGTTCTCTAGCCCCTGACAAACATCCTCAGGCCTCGAGCTAGCCGAAACTAAAGGACCTGAATAGTGCGTGGCTAGAGCAAGGGTTAGGGCGTTCGAACTGCTAGATAGTTGCCTATTGAATTCTTAAATTTTCTTTCTAAAGATCTGGTAGGCCTAGAAACTGCGGTATGGTGACCTTCTAAGTTGAATTTGAAATGCGAATGGATAAAATCCTTGGGAATATACCAAATTTTTTGAAAACCCCCCTCCTCTAGTTCATAATCCACCAACTCCTCCTCCTCCATGTGGGTCCAATAGTAAGCAATCAACATCTCATCTTAAAAGCATATTTGATGAGTAGTTGCATGTCTTCAAAGGGTTTATCATGGCGACCATCTCTCTACAAAATATATATCACGTGGATAAAAAACTCATGGTTACCATTTAATCTTATCTTGCATTTTGGCAATGATATTAGAGCCTAGCATTGTCTAGAGCCTGTTCACTCTTTGTCAAAACTATGACGCTTTCTTCGCCTGCAATTTTTCCATTGGCCTCTAGGGTTTATCTAGTGTTGAATTATTCTCCTATGGTAAAGATGTTGTAATGTTCTCTTTAACATTTTGAGTCTGTCAAAATAAAATTAAAATTAAAATCATAAAATTAATAATTAAACCAATCTAGATCTATCTTAACTCTAGATCTACCAAAGGTCTAGAGGGAAGAATCAAATCTCTTGAAGTTCAAACCTGTTTAGATTTGATCTCTAGACACTTAATAAATTTGAAATGAAGATGAATCTAAATTAATCATATAAAATGAAAAAAAATAAAAAAACATAAAAAATAAATTGATTTGCAAACTAAACATAGTATCCACCTTTCTTTTGAAAAATATTAAAATGTTTACCATATTTGAATAACTTTTAAGAAATTAAAATATTTATTATATTGGAATTATTATATTGTGATAAACGTTTTTGACCCTTCCGATTAAAATGATTTGAGTCATCCGAAAACCATTTTCCCACTCGATTTCAATTTCAAGATGGTATTGTCATGGAGGATTGGCAGGCAAACTAAACGGGGGCAAACTAAACACGGAGCATTCTGTTACCAAAACAGTAGAGCAGAGCTAGAGCCACATGAGGGGAGCCTTAACACCCTCTCATCGATACTGAATGCATTGAAGAGTTCGACTTGAGCAAAGATGAAGAAGCGATTATTCAGTTTCAAGAAGAAGGCGGCCCCTCCTCCATCTGTTGAAAGGCATACAAGAAGGTAAGAGTGTAAGAAATTATTGCATGTATAATGTAGCTGCTGTGCCATGGAAATCAGAAATCAGACCATCATCTGTGCACTCTCGCAAGACAGGGAAAACTCCACAAGGAATGTTCGTAAATGATGACCACTCCTGAATTTGAGCTTGGGAACCTCTATAGCAGCAGTCTCTAGTTCCCGTGATTATCGCTTCTTCCACATCACCATTTTCTTGAGCTCTTCAACCTTCAATTCCACCTTTGATATCCCTGATTTTCTCACAAAATCAGCAACACTCTCAATAGTGGCTACACCCTGCTGCAAGGTGAACTGCAATCATTGTTACTTAACAATGTTAGTGAACTCCATATCAAAGTTTAGCCCTGTGTACCATGCATCTCCATTTATCTCCTTTGAAGGTGTCAATTCTACTAGCATATACACCTTCATTGCTTGGTTAGAAACACACTTCACCCCTTTTATTAAGTCACGAGCTTCTATATTTTTTAATGCTTTGTTAACCTGTGGCTGCTGTAAATTTGTTCCTCGTTTCATATCTTTTGTCCATATACCCATATTTCCAACATTTTTTATGACTTGATATATGAGCATATCTCCAGATGAGAGGCCCTTAAACCGTACAGATTCTTCTTTCGTCTGTTGCTTCTAAACTATGAAATCACCCTGCTTGAAAACCTGGAGTTGATGATTTTGAAGCAGGGCATTGAGTGCCTAAGATCTAACATTGAGATCAACATCTTTAAGATTTTACTTTATGATTTTATTTGTCAATCCATCAGAGAAAGTATTGAAAAGATCCAATATTCTATTGATGGTAGTAGCCATTTGTGAAGCTGATGTTGCGATCTCTAAGATCTTCAAAACTATAATGGGCTTCGAACCCTAGAACAGTATGTGCATTTGTAGTGTCTGATTATCCCGATTGCCCCATTTAGAGTATGGGCTTCGAACCCTAGCCACAGTATGTGCAATGCATGGCCTCAAGTGGAAACCAAAAATGTATGTATATATGCTCTACATTTTGAACATTTGTGTGGCTATTACTATGTTTTGATCACAGAAAACAAAATTATGCACAACTGAATTTTGATAATTTGGATACCAAATGTAGAATTGAGTGGTCCCTGAAGCATTGTTTGGTGGGGGACAATTTCTAACCAGTGGATTCAGTTTCGAACTACTTTATGAACAGTCCTAACTTATTTTTCAGTTTTTTTCGTGTCAAACACATCAATGTCCTTTTTCAACATATATTATTATCATTTACTCATGCAACCTGCTGTGCATAGGGTTTCAATGTTTCATTTTCTAGTTGTCACTGTAGAGGCAACCATGCCCTCCTTTTTCTAAGCATATCTAGCTGTAAAAATTTTGCCTTATTGTTTACAAATGGGGTAGGTAGGTGTCATTTATTCGACTCTTTATCTCATTACTCACAAGTTAACTCAATGATATCCTGCATCCCATAGATTTAATGTCTTAGCTTCCTATGATCTATCATAGCCCATATTCTCATGGTTTTCTTTTAGAGCCAAACATTTTGCAAAGATTCATCTTTTGGTGAACATCATGAAACCTTCTTTAGAGATTCTGATGTGCTCTTTTGATTTTGAGTTTGCATTCTTGAATTTGAAGTGTGCTTTGAATTTTCTTTCACTATTCCTTCACATGAATTGTATTCAATTTCTTATTGTCTGTCCAAACATGAAAGAGATATATATAAAAACCTGTTGATGTATGTTGTATTCGGTGCTGCTTTCTAACTTTTAATCCAAGGGACTTAATGTGATAATCCACTGTATCCAAGAAATGGATCTGTGCTTCTATCACCAATGACTGCTTCAACTTACTGTTATTATTTTGGCACTATGAACGGAACTTTTCCAGATGCTTACTTTGAGATTGCTTATGCCTGGCATGTGATACTGATTTGTTTGTCCATTTTTGTCTAGGCCAAGATTATTTGGCAAATGCATCAACAGTGACATTGGATATACTGTACTTTTAGAACACGCGCTTGCGGAGAGGGACCGGAGGTATGTTTTTTCTTCTTCTCATTCTTGTTTTAGTTTGATTCATATCCTTACCACAAGAATAAACTATGTGGTATTTGAATGAATAGTTGTTTGTGTTTGTATCGAAATATGTGAGATGCTCTACATCTTGCTTGGGGTGGGTGGGTCCGTCAATAGTTTATTTGCATGTAATTACATTTAATCTATACTATGTGTTAGGTACATCGAATATAATATCCCAAATCCATCTAATTCTGGTTTCGATAGGGTCAATATTGCATATCTTGTGTTCAGAGAAATGACTGATATATTAAATATTGAAATTTGAGATATTCAACCTCGAGCTTTGGAACATTGATGTGCATATCAAACACAATTTTAGATGTGTCTGTGCTAGTGTATACTGATTTCCATTTGATATTAGTGCGAGTAGTCTCATTTTTTGTGGATCTGGCTCTGTTTAGTTTGGAGGCTTTGCAGGTTTTTGTCATTTGGGTCAGAAATGCAAGTGTGCATTTTGATATGCAGTTTCATTTTGCTTTGTATATTTGCTACTCTTTGATGTTATTTATTTGTGGGAATCATAGAGAATGAATGGAGTTAATTCATGCCATTGGGTTCTTAGTCTATTTCTGATTTGTATACTGTGAAAATTTCTGAGCACAAAAATCCTACTGCTAAATATTGATTTACTTCTCCTACTTGTTTTATTATGCACAAGTTATTTAACTGAAAATATTCAAGAAAACTTCAAGGTAAACACAACTAGAAACCTACACAAATACATATCATTTACTAAACATCACGCACATATGACAAAGGACACAAATCTTTCGAACAAATGTCCTCGGAAAACCCAATGCGGGAAAACCGGTGCAACAGATGTGAGGGTTTATTATTATTAAGCAACAATATTCTGAGTACATCTAGGGTGCCATAATCTAGCTCACCCAACAGATAAAACCTTGGCTACAAATAAAATGTGAGTTTTACCTCACTCCTACAAGTCCTGGCTGATCTGGATGAGCCACTAGTGAAACCCCAACTAGCTTTGCACAATCTATATGCTGGCACTGTGTAAGGTTGCGTGGCGCTGACTGAGGGACTACGTCACCCTTGCTTTGCACTGATCAAATTCTACTGGAGTCTGGTTTCAACCCTATTAGCTCAGAAACCCTAGTCTCTAGTTGAATTTTAGACTTTCCTTGGAGGCTTTGTCTTTCCCCTGCATGGGCCTGCGTCACCCTCTCTAGGGATTGCGTCACACCCTCTGATGGCTGCGCTGCCTCCATTGCGTCTCTGTTGCCCTTGCTCTGCATTGTACTCTTGGTCCTCCTAACCAATCACTGCATCCGCCCCTCACTGCTTCTCTAAATCACTCAGATCTGATCTTCGTCTGAGCACTACTCCGTCAGAACAATTCGATCTCTTAGATTATGTGTGTGTGTTCTCCAATTGACCCCAAGCCCTTCCTTTATACTTTTCTCATTGACAAATAAATGGCTATGATCTTATCACTAATCAATGGCTAAGATTAAAAGAAGCTTGATCCACGTCACTTAGAATGTTCTCATCACATGTGTAAATTAATTCACTTTAATTTTTTTAATTTCCCTAAGTTAGACTTAGGGTCCCCATTAAAAAATTTAATTATTTGAATAAATTTTACACCAGATGGAATTTCTCTAAACGCTTTTCTGGGTCTTGGAGATCTCATGTGTTCTAGCCCCTCCACAAAGTTTTGGAGTTAGAGCACATCCGATGCTACCCCAAAATCTCAACACTCCCTCTTAGCGGGGAGTGTGCTCTAGCAATAGTTCCCCACTGAAGTGTCACCTTGATCTCTGGCATCAGTCTTTGCACTGATGCTTGGACTACTGACCTCCATCCACTGTGATGCTACTCTCTGTACTGCTTCCCATGTCACTACCAATGACACAGCCACATCTGTACTGCATCTCCCTCTCAAATTGTTGCATCATGCTGCCCATAGCACCGCCACTATTAACTATTGCACTGCAACTCAGTTGCTGAGAAGTAAGCAGCTGAAGGACCACCACCCAATCACCAGACAAGTCATTCGGGCTGCATCTCATCACTGAAGCACCCTCTGCTGCTACGCTACGCTGTCTCTCTAAAGCTATGCGATGTCTGCTGCACTGTGTAAGCATTGCCTTTGCGCTACTGTCTCTCATCTGCACTGCTCCAAACTTTAGCATCCCAACACTGCCTCTGCTTCTCCATGATTTTCTGCACCCAATGCTCCAGTCATCCTGTTATTGCCTTAAGGCTCTTGTAGCTCGTATGTGATACAAGAGTTTGGGAAACTCAAGGATCTTGCCTTCCCATCTATAGCTTCTCTACAGATCCATATCACCCCACCTCTTCTCTCAAGACATAAGCACTCATGGCCTCATCATCCTCACTACCACTGTCCCCTCTAGTTGTTGCTGCCTTTGAATCTGAAGCTTCCTTGTCCTTCCTCTTAGGACAAGTGCTGGCGAAGTGTCCAATTTCACCACATCTAAAGCACCAAACACTGGATAGGTCCTTCTTCTTCTCTTGCTGCCGCTGTCCCTTTGATGCTAGGGCTGCATCTCCGTCCTCCTCTTTTCGAAGGATAGCTCGCATGTCACCCCAATTTGGGAGTTGTGCTCTGCCCAAGATGCTTTGGAAAAAGGTCTCCCACTCATCAGTGACTGCATTCAGGGCAGTCCTCACCAAGAGCCCTTCATCCGGAGTTGCCCTCATGGCAATCAATTGATCTCGGATTGTTTGCAATATAAAGAGGAAGGGATCAATCTCCTCTCCCTTGTGCATTTGGAACATTTGCATTTGGTTCTCTAGAAGCATCTTCTGTTGGACGAAGCTTCCTTGATACAACGTGGTCAAAGATTTCAACATATCATGTGTCGTCCTCTTCTCGAAAATGTGTGGTACCACGTGATCCTTCACCCCATCCATGATCAATCCCTTTGCTCACGCCTGATTTTCGTTGAACTTATTTAGAGCGTTCACATTGGTGGGCACAACTAGGACATTTTTCACGTGGTCTCTGATACTGTACTCCTTTAGGACTGTTAGGATTTTGGCCTTCCAAATCAAAAAGTTAGACACGCCGTCCAACCTATCTTGATCTCTCAGTCCATATGGGGCCATCTCTACTCAAACTGTCAAAATAGATACTCTTCTCCCTTATACTACTACTGCACTCAACAGAAGATCAGATCTAGATTTCTTGGTGTTAGAAACCCTCTAGAGATACTGCTCCCTCTGACAACTGATTTCCCTCTCGAAAATCCTTCGCCAATTTTGCTGAATCAACCCTCTACGATCACCCTCTTGATCGAATCTTAGAGCTTTAAAAATCCATAAAAATAATTGGTAAGGAGGCTTTAAAAATCCACTTGTCATATTATTGCATATTTTATTTCAAATTTACACCAAAAATATCATTGTAATCTTCTAGAGTTACAAAATTGTAATATTCTTTTAATATGTTCCTGCATACAGGGAATCAACAGGATTACTTTTATTTTCATAATATTAAATGTATGTTTGACAAAAGTCTCTATCACTATATCCCTGGTATCCACAACATCAACTATTGTCTGTTGAGTAGCATCTTCAACCACTTCCTTACCAATACAGACATGTTGAATCCATATACATTTCCCAAAATGATAGACTAGTTCCACCTTTTCCAACACCAGCCACATACATCTTAGCTATGTTTGGAAGGATTGCTCCACCAGGTTTCAACCAATGATCACGAGCATAAATAACTGAGCTGAGAAATGATTCATAAAACATGCATTATCCCATCCACTCACTCACTATCCCATCTACACTTTGACTTTCAATTGCCATGCAGTTTTCAATATCTTCTATCATGTTGTGGACTACAATAATAACTCCATGTGAGTTTTGATTTTTGGCATTTTCACTTTCTTCTTTGAGCATGCTATTTTGTTTTCTAGCTTGACAAGCTACAAATTCCATCTTCTCAGTTGCTTCAACTGCAATTACTTTTATAGCTCCTACTTAAGATTCTTTTACAACTCCTACCTAGCTAAGATTCTTTTACGACTCCTACCTAATGACCACCTCCAAATGTTTATTTTTCATTAATTTTTGGGGAGAGGGATTTTTTTGGTGTTTTGAATGGGGAAAGGGGAAATAAGGGTATCATGGATGGGTAGAAGTGAGAGTTACTGAAATCTATAATCCTAACATTAGGGAATGAGATGGGGCCTTATGACTTGAGGGCAGAGGGGCTAGTGGGCATAGAGAGAAGGCAATAAGAGCAATTGATAAGGGGGCCCCCAATAGTTGTGATAAGGGGGCTAGGGGCCCTATTATCACAACCCATAAGCCCTTAACCCATAACCACTAAATTCCCTATCCCCGTAACCCCCAAACCATAATCCTTTAACCCCTACACTTATAACTCATAACCCATTAAACCCTTGATCCCTTAAACCCTAAGCCACTAAACCCTTAAACCCTAACTTCTAACTTAGAATCCCTTAACCACCCTTAAAAGTCACAACAATGTAACTTTTGGAAGTAGTTTAGGACAATCCACCCCCCCCCCCAAATGTCATTAGAATTAAACTTTTAGATGCGGTTGTTAAGTGACCACCTCCAAATGTCAAATTTTCATAAGTTGTATAAGGATTAGAAGTCCAGTACCTAATCTGATACTACTCCATGATAACTTTGATTAGTTTGGACGTGAATTGCATTTCATGGTCAGTAATGACCTCTCTTGGCACACCGAGCCTGGTAAAAATCTCCTCATAAAGAAAATTGACAATTTCCCGTTCATTTGTTGGAGCCAGCGCCTTGGCCTCGACCCATTTCGTAAAATCGCCAGTGAACACTAGAATATATTTCTTCTTTCGGGAAATTGGCGTGATCAGGTCTACAAAATCAAGGGCCCACCTTTTGAATGGTTTGATCGATACTTGGGGTTGTAACGACATTTTTTTCACTTGAACTGGCCTCCCCATCCTATAGTAGTTATCACATTGGCTGGTATGGGGGATGATTAATTAAAAGGGCTTGAAGTGCCATTGCATGGGGCTTCATTTGATTCAATTCCATGTTGCGTATTTTTTTATTAAACAAATGGTACCCATGGTGAGGAGGTCTTTACCTTTTTAATTGCATGAAGAAAATGTCAAGGGAGAGGGTGCCATTAGGTTTTCCCATTGAAACCTAATTCACCCAAATTCAAATTCACTCCTTCATGTTCCATTGTATTTGATTCTTGGTTGTTTTCCCAGAGCACATGATATACATAAATGGAAGAGAATTAACTATTATATGATGAATAAGGAGTTTAAAATCACCAACAACAATCAAAGAAGAAAAATGATATTCTTTTGTCAACATTAATCCTTCATTGAACCTCAATTCACCAAAATTCTAATTCACTCCTTCATTTTCCATTGCATCTGATTATTGGTTGTTTTCCCTGAGCACACGATATACATAAATGGAAGAGAATCAACTACTATATGATGAATAAGGAGTTTAAAATTGCCAACAACAATTAAAGAAGAAAAATGACGTTATTTTTTCAACATTAGTCCTTGAAGTAATGCATATGCTTCCACTTGATTGCTTGAGATTGATCCTATTCCCCATACATAAAGCAATTCTATTTTTCCTTTGGGACAAAGGATAACCCCTTCTACTACATCATGTTTGCTAGTTTGTGACAATTTCTTCTCCATGATAGGTATAAAACAGCTCACCATTCTTTTTTAAATGGTGGGAAAACTTATCACAACTCAATGGCCAAACCAAGAACAAGGACAATCATCGCTGGTTGTTATCTGCTAATGCAGGTTGACTCATCACTATTATTCAAGTAAAACCACACCACCTATAATTACTCGCTAGTGGTCCATAATGGGAAAAAAATTTACTCTTGCGAAATGCCTCTAGGTCATGGGCCATTGACTTGTTTCCTTACATTTGAACAAGACGAGTACGATGCGCAACTAGCTCGTTCCAAACCCGATAAGAGAAGTATGAGGCCCATGTATATAACTAGTCCTTGAATATTTATATGAATATTTTGTTTCATTTCTTCTATCTTTGAAGGATATTGACAATTTTCGAGCAGAAATGGCTTCTCGAGCAATGAAGAAGCATGTACGAACATCAACCCTCAAAATGGCATCGGTGAAAACCCAAAACAAGACCCTTAAGAGTGTCAAGAAGGCCTTGTTGATGAAGCCCGAGCCAAAAGTTGTTTAAAATGTCGAGAAACTAAAAAACCAACTCCTATGGATGACATCAGAGTTGTCAAGGTTCCAGTAAGGAAATGGAAAAGCAAAAAAACTGGGAAGTTAAAAAAGCGGTGCCAAAAATTTCGTCGCTCCTGAGAATCCAACGCCTCTGAGTGAATCTGGGCCCAACAAAGGTAGAGTTTCAGGGTCTATCTTATAAACATCTCAAGTTGTTTGGTAGGGTTTAAATTTGTGCATATGAAATGATTAGGATATGTTAATTAGAAGAATTTGAGGTTTAATATTTTGTCACCATGCTATCAATTGATTTTTGTTTTATTAAGAAAATGTATCATCTTCTTGTGTTTCAGATTTCCGTATATATAGAAAAATGATTAGCAACACTCTTGGTTTATAGGGTTACACAATTTTTGTGCTATTTTGATCTTGTGCCAAAGTTTGCGCAAATTATCTCTATCATGCACTAGGGTTCTTACATGGTCTTCTTGCAACTTGTATCGACTACCCTCTCGAATCCTGTAGCCAAAACCCCAACTAGGATATGGGCATATATTTTTGATGAGAGTGATCATAAAACTTAACAATATATCATAGGTTTATCATTACTAAAACTGAAAGGAAATTTTTAGTTAATCTAGGTACATGTAAAACACCATTGAGCTCAAAGATATCACCCAATGGCATTTGGAGTGAGATAGATCCCATTCTTGCTGTAGCATATTTGAAATCATCATCAAACATCCACTTGTATGCTTGCCTCATACTCTTGAAGTTTCCCAAAGGCCATATGTTTGGATGCTCCACTATCCATGTACCATCTAACGCCATCATGGAGAAGTATGTCACAAGCTTGAATGGAAGCTCATCCACTCTAACAAATACTATTTCTATTGTTATTACTCACCCTTCCCCTTCTTTTGAGGACACTAATAAGCATAATTTTCAAACTCTTGACACATGAAACACTTGATATGGCCCAAGCATTTCTTACCATTGATTAGAGGAACCTGAATTCTCTTTCTCTCCTGCTAACCTATACTAGGTCCCCCTTTTTTTTCTTCTGGCATTCAATATATTTATAGTGAGGGTTAGAATTTTTCTCTTTTGTCTCTATACCTTCAACTCACTCTAGTTTGTATTTTCTTGGGTAAAATCATGCCATAACTTCTCAAGAGTCAAAAGTGGAAAGCTTGCTCGGGCATAGGCACCTTAGACATAAGGTTTCCATGAAGATGAAAGCCCATTCAAGGTTGTGTACCGAATCTTCATGCTTGAGCTCTTTTCAAGTTGTTGCACATTGATCATAGAGTTTATTAATTTTTATCAAAGAAGTGGCTGCAGTATCTATTTTGTTGATTTATGTGGCTCTAAGCTTGATCCTTAGAAGCATATTTCAATTGATGTTCTCACCCCCGATATATAGTGAAGATGGCATCAAACATCCTATTACTGATGGTTTTACTGATAATGTGTGGGATCCTTCATGGAGTCCAGGATGACTTGCTTTGTTTTGGCAATCTTATTTTTATTTTTTTGTCAACTTTATAGATTGGTAGGTCATTCAACTTTGGTCTTTACAAATGCTAAAGATCATTATCCTCCAACAACGTCTATATTTTCACTTTCATGGTATGAAATTGGAGGGACCTTATAATCTGTCTTTGTATCTAAGATTGAATGTAGTAAAAATAATACTCTTTGATTACACCGTTAGAAAAAATAGATCAAGTACCTAAAGACAAACTATCATAGGTCCATAGTTCTTTTCTCAAGCATGAATCCAAGGCATCCCACTATTGAAACCTTCTGACAACTTCCTATCCCAAGTAGAAGTCTGGGGTTATTGGAAGGCTTCAACAAAAATGCTCTTTAGATATGAGAATTCCATTGGATTCGGAGTTATCTCACAAAATGTTTCCCTGCGACTATCAGTCTCTTCTCTTGTCTTTGTGTGGTCAGTCACTTCTCTTGTCATTTTGTGGGTCACTCCTTTTAGCCCCAAGTACATCACAGTACTCCAGGTTCAAGGTGTAGGATAAAGAATATAGAGGAGTGGAATTTGTTCCTTCCTTTTATGATTACATCCCTTAGGGTGCCAGACAAAAGTGGGCCCCACTCCTTAAGAAAATGTTGAATTCTTTCCAAAAAAATGTTGACACCCTCCAAAATGTCACATCAATATCCAAAAGTAATAAAAAATCAACAAGTGGCTCCATTATGGAGAGAAAATATCGACTTGATCAAATCAAGCCTCATGAAGAACGGTAATTCTAATCCAAATTGTCTTTTGAAGTTTTCCACTAAATACTGAACCATGGAAGATAATTTTGTCCTCGTTTCTACTAATTGTTTAAACATGATATAGTCAAATTCAAATCTGGTTTCTCCAACCTTTAGAGTTGAAGATCAGCAAATTGTCGGTATACTGCTTCAGCATGTTGGTGGGTAGTAATAAAAATTTGAATTTTTATTCCATTTTCACTCACAATTTTCATCCCTTGAACTTCAACAACGATATATTGCATAGGAAAATTTAACCTATGAAGCAAACAGGGTCAAAAAAATATGGTTTGTTATTTTGCGTGAGCATTTTCTTTGATCACCTGCATGACATTTGAAGGACCAATGATCTTAATTGCTTCTGATTTTTTAGCACCCCAATCAATTGCCTTCTCCTCCCCTGCAGTTGCTATAGCCCTCAAGAAGTATGGACCTGCAGGAGATAGAGTCATATTGGTCTAACCATCAGAAATATAATGGATAAGCCATTACAACTCCAACAAGTACCAATCAGTTCTAGAATTCTTTGTAGCTAATCTCTACTTTAGAAAGAGTAATGTGTAGTTTCTCAAAGTTTGGTCCCTTGTACCTCCTAGGTGCTTCATTGACCACCTTAACCATGTCTTGAAAACACATTGAACACACTATATTGAAGGGTCTACCACATGAAAATTCAAATCCATTACAACTCCAACAAGTACGGATTGGTCTTAGAATTATCTCTACAGTGAATCTCTCCTTTCATAAAATAGTAGTGAATACTTTCTCAAAGTTTGGCCCCTTGTAACCCCTATTTTCTTAACCACCTTTAGCATGTATTGCCAATATTTTTACCACATTACATTGAAAGGTGTTCCATATGCAAATATGGCCCTGGAAACTCTGTTTTCCATCTCATCCTTTCACCAATATAACATTTTTTGCCAAGGGTCCACTATTAAGTCACTTGCAGGTATCTTCAACGGTTAAGGGAACATGTTATCCCTGTTTTGGGATTGCTTGCTTTCTTGGGGAACTTGGAAAAATAGGCTTCATCATGTTCCCTTTGAAATTAATTTCTTTTTAGGAGACATCTTCACAAAACTAAACTCGTTCAAAGGGTGTTTTAAGAAAATGGATTTTAACTCTAGTGTAGGACACACTATAAGCCAACTTATTTGCTGCAATTCTGCAAGCATCTTCCACCAAAGGCTTATTTTCCTTCTTCCCTATCTTTTTCATATTGGTCTAACCATCAGAAATATAATGGACAAGCCATTACAACTCCAACAAGTACCAATCAGTTCTAGAATTCTTTGTAGCTAATCTCTACTTTAGAAAGAGTGGTGTGTAGTTTCTCGAAGTTTGGTCCCTTGTACCTCCTAGGTGCTTCATTGACCACCTTAAGAATGTCTTGAAAACACATTGACCACAGAAATATTGGACATATTGGTCTAACCATGAGAAATATAATGGACAAGCCATTACAACTCCAACAAGTACCAATCAGTTCTAGAATTCTCTGTAGCTAATCTCTACTTTAGAAAGAGTAGTGTGTAGTTTCTCGAAGTTTGGTCCCTTGTACCTCCTAGATGCTTTATTGACCACCTTACGCAAGTCTTGAAAACACATTGACCACACTATATTGAAGGGTATACCACATGAAAATTCAAAGCCTTTACAACTCCAACAAGCACAGATTGGTCTTAGAATTATCTCTACAGTGAATCTCTCCTTTCATAAAATAGTAGTGAATACTTTCTCAAAGTTTGGCCCATTGTAACCCCTATTTTCTTAACCACCTTCAGCATGTATTGCAAATATTTTGACCACATTACATTGAAAGGTGTTCCATATGCAAATATGGCCCTGGAAACTCTGTTTTCTGTCTCATATTTTCACCAATATAACATTTTTTTCCAAGGGTCCACTATTAATTCACTTGCAGGGATCTTCAACAGATAAGGGAACATGTTATCCCTGTTTTGGGATTGCTTGCTTGCTTGGGGAACTTGGACAAATAGGCTTCATCATGTTACCTTTGAAATTAATTTCTTTTTAGGAGACAGCTTCACAAAACTAAACCCGTTCAAAGGGTGTTTTAAGAAAATAGATTTTAACTCTAGTGTAGGACACAATATAAGCCAACTCATTTGCTGCAATTCTGCAAGAATTTTCCACCAAAGGCTTATTTTCCTTCTTCCATATCTTTGTCACATACTTCTATAGAGGGAAATCAACATGATATTCTAAAAACTATTCAACAAATCAGCAACATAAGTTGGGTGGAAAATCATAGAAAATATGCACTTAAACGAAATCAACAAAATAGTTTTGGAAAATCACAGAACCAAAAGAACTACTTGGAGATGGAAAATATGCATTTAAACGAAAGAGGGAAGCCCTTGCCTTACACCATATGTAGCATGGATCTGAGCGCAAATGTTGTAGACCCATATCAAGGCTGATTTGTAACTAACATAACATATATGTGGGTTTGGTGATATTGGTAGATTTTTCATTTTTAAGAGCCATGGAATGAATTATGAACAATTCAGTTTTGAGACCATGCAATCTTCTAAACTATTCCAGTAAGAACTAAATAGTGGATTATAAATTGAAAATAACAATAGTCCGCAACCAAAAGGGAAACATGCATATACCACATGAAAACCACAACTACCAATAGAAGAAGTTAGATATAGTTCTTCTGCTGTCCCATCCAATTTTTGAAGACATATTTTGGATGGAAATCTCATTGATTTATGTAACTTGTTATAATCCTTTCATCTTGCCTCGGAAGAACACCACAATAGAGTTCTAATGAAGTAGTCTTACACCAACATTAGATAGAGACAATTTGCATTGAAAACTTTGGATGAAAATTTGAATAAATTATGTTATATCCTTTTCATAAAATCTTCTAACAGAACACCAGCAGAGTTTGTAAGGAACTATTATTACACCAACATAAAGAAATGTGAACTATGGTACATCAACATATAGAAGCTGCCTGTAGTTCCTGAGTTGTTCCCTCCAATTCCTAAGTATTGAAGAAATATTGTAATGGAATCATCTTCAAGGAATCCTTCTTCATGGTCTTAATAACCTGAACAGAAGTTAAAGCTCCGGCAACTGTGGTTATGATAGGAATTTTATATGCTAATGCCATTCGTCTCAAATTCTACCCATCTATTTGATCTAAGCATCTCCTGTATTTGCAATCACCAGTAACTGAATCTGACCATTTGCAATCATGTCATCTACATGTGGGCGCTCTTCATGGAGTTTCAAAACTTTTTCCACTGGAATTCCTTCCATTTTCAACAAACTGGTTGTGCTAGTTGTTGCAACAATTGTAAAACCAAGTTCAATGAATCTGTTTGCAATTGCTGGGAGTCTTGGTTTCGTGAAATCACTTAAACTTAAAAACACCATGCCTAAGGCAATTTTTGATTTTCTGCAATTTGTGCCTTGGAAAATGCGATAGGAAATTTAAATTCTATGCCCATCACTTCTCCAGTGCTTCACATTTCAGGACCAAGAACCACATCACATCCTTGAAAATTTTCAGATGGAATGACTGTTTCCTTGACAGATACGTGACTTGGAATAACTTCCTGTATAAAACCAAAGTCTCGAAGAGATTTTCCTAACATAAGAAGCACGACATACTTTGCTAAGGGGTGGCCAATTGCCTTTGAGACAAAAGGTATTGTTCGTGATGCTCTAGGATTTGCTTCAAGAAGGTAAACTTCACCAGCAGGTGTGATTGCATATTGTCAATTCATCAGTCCACAGACACCAAGCCTCTTTGCCAATTTAGATGTCCATGATATAATGACTGACAAGTATACAAATGACACTGTTTCCTTAGGAATAGAACAAGCTGAATCACCAGAATGCACACCTGCTTGCTCAATGTGATCCATGATACCGCCAAAGACCACACTACCTTTAGAATCTGTCAAATAATCTACATCAATATCACAAGCATCTGCCAGGTACTTATCAATGAGTACTGGCCTTTCTGGGTCCACTTCTACTGTAGTTTCTAAGTAATGCTTCTATTTGTCATCACTTTATACAATTTCCATTGCATGACCACCTAAAACATTAGAGGGCCTGACAAGAGCAGGATAACCAACCTTTCTTGCTATTGCCAATGCATCCTCATCACTCTTAGCAATACCACCTTGAGGTTGCTTGACTTTTAGCTCATCCAAATTTACATTGAACTTCTCCCTATCTTCAGCAACATCTATTGAAGCGGGAGAAGTCTCCCAAATTCGCAAAAGACCTTCCCCACTTGCACGGATGGGCTTAAACTCATCGAGGTATTGTTCTATGGGTAGAGCTAGATTCAAAGGTGTTTGCCCTCCAAACTGTACAATTATACCATCGGGCCTCTCTTTGTCAATGACATTCAAAACATCCTCTACTCTAAGAGGCTCAAAGTATAGTCTAACACTAGTATCGTAATCTGTAGAGACAGTCTCAGGGTTTGAATTCATCATGAAGGTTTCATATCCTGCATTCTTCGAAGTGCAAGCAACCTTAGAAAAATTCCATAGAGGCCAATAATTAGCCATTCAGATAGAGGAAAATACTCTAGCAAATAATGTAGATGAGTTCAGCCACAAAACCAATCCAGGTTTATCCCTCAGGTTATCTGAATACCCTCCTATTCTAGGGCTGAAATAATATCCAACAAAGGTTATTCTTTTGTCTCAAATAAGCCAAAGAATAGCCATTAGGGTCGAGACTCAAATAGCCACAATTCTTAAGTGAATAGTGCTAAAGAATGTCCAAAATAATCCATATTCATTAGTCCTCAAATGTGCATGTAGTAGACCTTGGAACAGTGTGTAATCGACCTTAGATTAGCCTGAGAAAGGGTCAAAATTCACCCTCTAAGGTTGCCTTAGATGACACAGATGCAAGCCTCAGAAAAACACAGAAATTTACGTTAGACTTAACATGAATTCATCCTCTTCTCCTCTGAATATCCCGACAAAAAAAAACATAAAAACGAAACCTAAAATCACAAGTAGAATGGCCTCTTTCTTCTATTTTGCGCTCTGCCCCAGGCTTGAAAAATTTAGTGAAAACAATATACTTTCCAATTCTCTCTTTTAGAGAGCAGACATGTTTCTTTTGATAGTGGTTGTGGATTATTTTTTGATATTATTGAGTATAAATGTGCCTCTAAAAATCATAATCAGTATGCCTTGCTTATGTATGTTATGGATGAGATTGCCTTAGAGAATATGATATGGATCTAGGTGATGGAAAAATTGGAACCTTGTAGATGGCATGTGTATGCCAATGGCCTCTAGCAACCTGAGTATGCATCTTACGTTGCAACCTAGAAACCTAGAAGCTGAACTTTATCAATTTATAAGATTTATAACCATCTACTAAGACTTGAAACATAAGATTTGAACTTTATCAATTTGACAAAACTTATAATATGACAGTCTTCTCTACATGGGCTACATGCTAGATGTCACCGTACACTACTTGAAGGTTGGAAGGAGAAGTTTTTCATTCACAGTTTTGTCTATACCTGATTTTTTCTTGTCCATTTTCTTCTCTTTGTAGTTTGATCTAATGTTAAGTTTTAAGTGTTGTACTTAAAAAATATGCAAACTCTCTTTAATATGCCCCTTTTGAGAAGTTGTTTTTTGTAAACCAATCATGCACTGATATGGAAATTGGAACTGATAATACGCTTCCCTATATTTCTTGTAAATATTAGTTAGGGATCAACCATAGGATAGTTTTTTCTTTCTGGTAAAAAGCTATTGAGTTTGAAGGCACAACTCTGAACTTAAAACACCCTTAATTGTAAAGATTTCTAGCTTTAATGGGTACCTTATGCCCTATTATTAAGCTGTTGCAAATTATGATAGAAATTATGATTATGGGTTTAGTTAATTCTATGGTTGTCTCATAGTGGTTTTTGCTCAGACACCACATATTCATGCATTCCAAAAACTAGGAACAGGATTTCGAATGCATCATAGTTTAGAGTATGAATATTATACTTGATTGTTTTAGTTAACTGGTTCTTGTCACACGGTGATGTTTGCTCAGACACCATTTTTTCATTCATTCCAAATAGGAATGGGATTTTGAATGCATATTAGGTCATATCACCTTGTTGAGCCATTAGATGATCCTAAATTCTTGGTCAATTGGATATGTTAATTTTCATTTCAATTGGTGTTGTTGGGGAGGTTAATTGGGATGGCTAGAAAATTTGTTTGAAAGGACTGTGTGTGAAGAGTAATGGGCGATAGTGATGTTGGACACCTTAATCCCCATAAAAAATTCTGGTAGAATAATCACCACTAGAGAAGCCAACATCACTAGAGGTTTGTTCTATCACTATCATGCTGATAAATGGTTTGGCTTATTATTTTATAGCTTCTAGTGGGTAGTATTTTTGTTTTTTGGATATCAATCTACCATTTGCTGAAATAAGCCATTCTAGAATTTGCTACCTCCATGTAGACAAATCTTAGTTATACATTCCTAGTAATCCATATTCTTATGTTTGTAAATACGTCTTTCTTGTTTCCTTGGTGGAAATATTTGCTTCTGTATTTACATTAGTTCATGACATGGGTTTTATATCTAGAATTTTTCGCTTCCATGACATTTCAGTCTTTCATCTTCAGAAATTGAAGTCCCAGTATTCTACTATTTGCGTAAATAGGTAGTTATGGATTTTACTACCTCCTAGTAATCTTTCAATTTCTTCTATATGTTTTCACAATAGTAATATTTTCTTGTCTCATCGGTTATTGTAGCATATGCATAGATTAATAGAAGACTGAGATTTAGTGAATGTTTTCAGTTATAAGGGTTGTTAAACTGTACTATTTAAATTGGAAATGGTAACTAACTTTTATTTTCATAATTTTAGTCTTCTTTATCTTTGTAAATGTGTTGCTCTTCTTTCACAATAGGAGCAATTGCTTTTAATATTTGTCTAGTTCATTTGAGCAAGGGCATCCATGGTTTTGTGAAATTCCCCATTTCTAACACTTATGCGTCTCTGGACCTTACAAATATAATTGGAGACATATATGGAGATGGATTTAAAGATTTTATGGTGCCAAGCTAGATTTATTAAGCTGTGATGTAATCATCAGCCTCTATGCATCCATGGTTTTTTGAAATTCCCCATTTCTAGCGCTTATGCATCTTTGGACCTTACAAATATAATTGGAGATATATAGGGAGTTGGAGTTAAAGAGTTTATGCTGCCAAGGTAGATTTATTAAGCTGTGATATAATTATCAACCTCTATCTTTTGAATTTATGTGCCAGGGCTTATGTGATTGTCATCAAATATTTTGTTTGTAAGCCTGTAAGTATAACATTAAGTCCATGCTTAGACAAGGCAAATACTCAGAAATTTTTTACATTGTGATCTCCTTCTTGCATATGCCTATAAGCTGGTATTGTTTACTATCCCTCTTAAAGTGGGGCTACATATGATGTCATAGTTCAATACATTTTTGTAGGTTTAAACTCTACAGAAATTGCCAAGAAAAAAACAAAATTTGCATTAGCACATGCTTCAAATACACTTATCTTCCTCCTTTGTTGGTGGCTAATTGAGATTCGAACCAGACACTGTCCATTTTGTCTCCAATTCTCATGACTATAGTCACTGATTTTGGTGTTCAGAAGTTGGACCTGCTCCTGCAGCCCCACTAACTGACTGCAAAGAGCCTCAAATTCATTTTTTTGCATGGCGAAATTGGATTTCAAAGCCTGTGACCGCCTCCAATGCTTGTACACTTGTCATCATTTTCTCTTTGAGCTTCAAATTAATCACTATAAAGTATACTTGGAGTACATCAAATTTCTTCATTAGTAGATTTACCTTCTCATTGCAGCTGCAATTAAAGTGTCATGCACAACTATTGGTGCTTTCTGTTCCAGCTTGGCCTCCCCACATTGTATTCAAATTTTTAATTGTCGTGCCACACCAAATCACTTACCCTCTGTTTACTCCACGACCAAAATATACAATTACTTGCTCCCAAAACCAGCGTGAAAAGCTCAGTGATGCTCAATCTAGGGACACATAATACCTCTAGATTGACTTTTGCTCTTGCATTTATTTGCAAAATTCTTGCACAATTGAGTCATACCAATCTACAAACTAAAGACTATATTTGCACCAATAACTATCAAGCATAGGGGAAGTACATTCCTAGGCTCACTTGTGGAAAATTTCTTTCTAGGATGTTGCTTAAAAGGTTGAGCCCCCTATCACTGTTGTGAATTAGCTCTCCACATATTGCCAACAGAGTAGTAGTTAGGAACTGGTCGACCTCCAGCCAAAGCCTGTTGCTTTTAGACATTTTTCCAATTGCTAGCTCATGACAGGAGGCTGAATTAACATTGAATTTGCAGCTTTAATTTAATTTATTGAAAGTTGTAGAATTTACAATCTATAAAGGTTTCAAGATACAATTTTTAAAAGTCTAATTTAAAGGGTGCTAGCTCAATGGAAGAGCACCTGCTTTACAAGCAAGAGGTTGGTGGTTCGATTCCATCGTGCCCTGATATTCATATGGAATGGCGACGATCAATTTTTGGTGACAGAGGCTTCTTTGACCATCACTAATGAGCTTATGGTGACATTTTTCGACCCTCACCAAAATATGAAATGGTGACGGCCAACGAACGCCACCGTATATATGCATCAATAGTGACGACCATGAAAGAATCGTTGTTGTTGATATGAAATGGTGAGGGTCATTGTTTGTCATTATAGTCATTATTCGTGATGGAATTTGATGTCACCAATGAGCTTATCATGACACTTTTTGACCCTCACCAAATATGAAATGGTGCCGGTCAACGAACGTCGCCATATATATGCACTAATAGTGACGGCCATGAAAGGTCCCTCACAAAAAATCGTTGTTGTTCATATGAAATGGTGATGGTCACTATCCGTCATTATAGTCAATATTCGTGATGGACCTTGAATTTCACCACAACACATACTTTCAGTGACGCCACCTTTGGTGACGTTAAATTTATAATGACGGTCACTATCCATCATTATAAATCATTATTGGTGACGGACCTTGAATGTCACCACAACACCTATACTTTTGGCGACGCCACGTTTGGTGACGTTCAATTTTTGGTGACGGAGGCTCTTTTGACCATCACCAATGAGCTTATGGTGACATTTTTTTCCCCTCACCAATGTCTCTTTTTCTTGTAGTGTCCTCATCCTCATCATCATCATCCTCTACTTCGGTGAATCAATCTCACAAGTCAAAGAACACTGGTAAAAGTAATTTTTTAAAACTTGATGTTAAGTTTGAATTGCCAATGTTTAATGGTGAAGTCAATGCAGAAAAAATTTACAATTGGATTAGGTCGTTGGAGGTTTATTTGAGAATCCAGAACCTTCATGATGATGACACTAAAATTCAGCTAGCTTCATTGAGAATGGAAGGTGAAACACTTGTTTGGTGGGAATCCAAGAAAAAGGAGGAGATTAAAAAATATGGTAAGATTATTTTATCATGGGCTGATTTCATTACTGTAATAAAACAACATTTTTATCCATTAGCTCATTTATAGAAAGCTATCATGAATTGGAAAAATTTCAGGCAACTTAAGGGACATAATGTACAAGACTACACACAAGAATTTAGGAGAAGAGCTCTCTTATTAGGGGTAGATTTGCAGAGTCAAGACACTTTGTTGAAGTACATAGGAGGCTTACACAGCTACCTTAGATACATTATCCTTATGTTCAATCATACTAGTCTAGATGAGGTTTGTGTTCAAGCCACACATTTAGAGGTTAGATGGAAAAACACTTTTGAAGAGGGTAGGAACAAGCCTTTCAAGGGTAAAATCAAAGGAAAAAACTCAAAAGGTAAAGGAAAAAAGAATGCATCTGTCAAAAAAGAGGGAGAGAAAGTGGGTTGTAAACACTATTCAAGAGAAAACCATGAAGAGAAAAACTTTTGGAAGTTACATCCTGAAAAAAGAACCCAATTTAACAGAAAAAGGGAAGCAGAAAACTACACCTACTACACAACAAGACTTAGGTGATGATTCAGGTGACGAAAATAAAATTATAGCCATGGGTTTGAAGAACATGAAGGGAAAAGAAACTGAAACTAAAACAAGTACTATTACTTCAAACTATCATGTACAAGCTCCAAATGAAGAACAAAGAATTGAATTGTTTCATGTGAGGGTTATTTCAAAACATACATAAATTGACACATTGTTTGACATTGGGTCATAATCAAACCTTGTCTCCAAAGACTTTGTCAAGCAACTAAATCTTGAGACCATTCCACATCCAAAACCATATCCACTTGGTTAGATTTGTAAGGGTGCAAATTTACAGGTTTCAAAGAAGTGTATATTACGCTTTGTAATTACTGCACATTTTATTGACACAATTGAATTAGATGTTGTTCCACTTCATATTTCAGGAATTGTTTTGGGAAGTCCTTAATTATATGATAGGAAAGCTCTCTTATATCTTCATGAGAACAAGTATCATCTATTAAAATATGGCAAGGAGTTTATTGTTAGAGCTCATCGCAAGAAGACAAAAATTGTGATGGTAAATGATGGACAGGAAAAAAGGCTAGTGAATTCTAGTAAGAGTTTCGTACTTCTTATGATTAAGCCTAAGGCTGATGTGAATCATGAATCATTTGAAGATTGTGATCCCATTTTAAAATCAGATTTATATGATGTATTTGACACACATCATGAGATGTTTCAGGAGCCAATAGGATTACCTCCTAAAAGGGAGATTCAACATGAGATTCAATTGCAACAAGATTGTCCTCTTCCAAATGCAGGCATGTACTGCATGTCTATCATGGAGAGTGCTGAAATAAAGAGGAAAAATAAAGAATTGTTGGACAACGGACTCATAAGACCAAGCGCTTTGAGATGTGGGTCACCGATAGTGTTGATTCCAAAGAAATATGGAACTTGGCATATGTGTGTGGACTTCATAGGTTTGAACAATATTACAGTAAAAAATCGTTAGCCACCCTCAAGGATAGATTATTTGTTAGATCACCTGAAAGATGCTAAATTTTTCACTAAGTTAGACTTACGTAGTGGATATCATCAAGTTATAATTGTAGAAAGTGATATTTGTAAGATTGCATTCAAAACCAAACAAGGACTCTTTGAGTGGATGGTTATGCCTTTTGGTTTGTGGAATGCACTTGCAACTTTCATGCATGTTATGGATGATGTTTTGCGTCCATTCCTTGATGATTTTTTTATAGTCTGCTTAGATGACATCTTGATTTTCAGCAAGACTATAGAAGAGCATTTCATGCATGTTAAGAAATTACTTGATGTTCTGAGGAAAGAGAAATTATTTCTTAAGATGTCTAAGTGTGAATTTGGAAAGAATTATTTGGTTTATTTGGGAAATATTGTAGGCATAGGTGCATTGAGAATTGATCCTTTTAAGGTAGAAGCCATTGTGAATTGGCCTACTCCCAAATCCATTACAGAGGTAAGAATTTTTTTTGGGTGCAGCTCAATATTGAAGAAAGTTTAATGATAACGTTTCTACCATAGTAGCTCCTATGCATGTAGTGACAAGTGTTAAACATAATTTCCAATGGGGAGGCAAACAACAGAAATATTTTTAATCTTTGAAAGAGAAAATCAGTTCAGCTCCAGTCCTTGCTTTAATGGACTTGAGACACCCATTCGAGATTCAGACCGATGCTAGTGATTATCCCATGGGTGCAATTATCTTACAACATGGTAAGCCTATCGCTTTTCATTCTGAGACATTTAATGGTGTTGTAGTTAATTATCCTACATACGATAAGGAGTTGTATGCATTGGTTCAAAGTGTCAAAAAGTGGAAACACTATTTGATGGGTAAAGAGACAGTTGTGCATACCGATCACCAACCATTACAGTACTTGTAGTCGCAAAGTAAATTGCAGCAGTCACATCATTTCAGATGGATGGTTTTTCTACAAAAATTTCACTTGGTAATAAGGTACAGGAAAGGTATTTTCAATAATGTTGCTGATATGCTTTTAAGGCCTATTATTAGTGCATCTACTTTTCTTAAGAATGATTCTATTGTACATGAGAGTTACATAGATAAATATGCATATGATGTTGATTTTAAGGATGTTGTTGGGTGCTAAGAGGTGTCTTTAAAAACTCTTAATTACCTCACATTAGTTATCAACCAGGGTAAGTCCTTTTATCTCAAGCATGTATACAATATGTGCAAGCTATTCATACAAAGATTTACGCTTAAAACCAATCATTGAATATAGATGTAATCATATCTATGAAGCTTTAAATAAACTGATTCATCTATGCATTATAATCCAAAACCGTGATTTATTCTTTAATTCAAATAATTCAATCAACTGAGAGCACTGAAGAATTAACCGAGCTCTTTCAGCTGGATCTAAACAATCGAACAAAAATAAAGTAATGGAAATAACATTCTATGCTTTAAATAATCAAAACCAATTCTTTTAACGGGCAACTAATAAATTGGAAATGTGCACTCAATGGAAAAAATACATAAATCTAAATCATCAGAATCAGTTCATGGTAAAGCAGGAAAGTATAATATACTTGTAGTAAATGGAAAAGTATAGCACAAAGGACAACAGTGAGATTCACCAAAGACTGCGCCCTTAGCCACCAGCGAACACTGCTTAGTTACTCCAGAGCAATCGAATGAACTACAATGCAGATTATGTATTAATCATCATAGTCATTACAAAACAATCATGTCCTTCAGAACTACGCTCTGTTCATTACAAATGATATATAAATGAAAGATACACGATATAATACGTGATACGATCTAATTTACATTCTCCGCTTTTCTCGTATGATACCATGTCCATCTTCGTATTCTTCTCGTTCTTTTATAGCTAAAGGAAAAGGTAAACGCAATCCCTCAAGATCAGGGAATCTTGAGGGATTCGCAACAGATTGATATCTTCGAACAGTTGGTCATTCTCACTAATTCACCTTCAAATTTGACCGCTTTTAACGCGCATTCTTTTCCCTTGATTAGATCCCGCTATAACGTTTTGGGAACAACTATTGTTTTATATGTTATTTTCATAATAAAACCAATGGGAATTATTTTGGACGGTTAAACCATATCAGAACTATTTCATTCATTTTTTATCAAAATCCATTCATGACATAATTATATTATGGCACAAAAATGGATGAAGAAGAGGAAAAATGACAGTATTTGAGAGTAAATACATACCTATTTCAAGGCTCAACATACTCCCCTGCTTACCTTTTTTCATGTCCCCATGAAAAATAAATAATTTTTATGCAAAGAAGTTAAGGAGTAGGCTGGAGAAAATCTGTCTGTAATAGGACTAAGACCATGATGTTGTGCCAGGCTTTCAAAGGCTGCCCCTTCGTGTCCTTTAGGTAACTCATAGTGAGGATGATACCCTTTAGAAGGATACCAAATAATGAGGCTTCTAAAGCGACATCCCACCCAATAGGGTCCTTCTCTTAAGATAAGCTTGCTGTATAGGATGAACCATCTCGTAGTAGCTTTGAAATTTTCATAACTAAATGGTTCTATTTCCTTAACATTGTTGCTTGAAACCATCCATCTCATTTTGGATGCAACCAAGGCTCTTTCCTGAATGGAGAGGAAGTATGTTGTTCCTTTCTGCACAAGTTCCATATGAATGGGCCCTAGAGTTTTAATCATGCCCTACTGTGTCATTAGTCTTTTATGCTTAGAAAATAGTTGCAGAGGGTGAGTAGGTTCACTTCTTACCCAAAGATCCAAACTGTGTTCCTGTATTTGGAACGAATTATAAGCCTTAAACCACTTAAGTTGGTTGATTGCAAAGGAGATAAAAGCCCGAAATTGGATATCTCCAATAAAAGGGCTAGGATTCACATCCACTTCTTTATCTAATATGAAATTATGTAGATAAACTCACAAAGAAGCCTTTGGACCTTTACTCCATGTGTCTTATAGAAATTTATAAAATCCTCTATTGTATTCAACTCAATTGGCTTGCCGAATCTAACAACTTTGATCTTTAACAATAAATATCGTTCTAATAAGAACAAGGAATAGTTCTTAGCAGGAGATCGACATGTTAGGACATCAAAATACAATGAAAAAATGGTGTCCAAATGATCCCTGACGCTCTTCAGCTTAGTTTTCATCTTCTTCGATTTTTCTTCTTCTTGTCTAGCCTTATCCCAAGCCTCATTCTCTGCTAGGTCTAAGTCCCTCAATTTTTTCTGTAACTTATAATATTGTTGCAGGGAGACTGTCCACTATTGATGTTGTTCTAAAGCAATCTAGGCTTGCACTAATTCTTCCTAAAGCTTTAAAAAAATAGGGTTCTTACTTGACAAGGAGTCCTCAGATTTCTTCTCTGTTTGGGTGCCAATACTGTGAAAGAGTACCTTTTCAGTTTATATTAGCTTATTGTGGGAGGACCAACCCTCCATTTGAACAACTTCATTCACCAAGTTCTCATGCAAATCAACCTAGGTGGTAATTTTTCTAGTGGAAGCGAGTTCTGTTTGAATTCCCACTGATTTATTCTCACATTTTATTGTCTGTGTTGCTACAAAAGTCACCTCATGAATGGTGCTCTGAATTTTACATTTTTTTTATTTCTTGTCATAGCCTTTTAACTGTCTTCTTGAGATTTTTGTATTTCTGTCGCAGCTTTTTAAGTTTTGCACCGACCACTTGGCTCCTTTGAGGAGCATCTGCTCCACTAACAGGTTCATTAATGGCTTCTAGAGCTATTTGTTGGCCTTCAGGGCTATGTTCCAAAGGAACTATATTGCCTGACTGATTGTCAGATTCGTGACCAATTTCTATATCTACAGACTTCTGTGGGTCCTCCTGGCTATATTCTAAAAAAATTATATCACCAGATTGGTTATCGAAGTCCTTTGCAATTTTTGTATCTGCAACCTCTTGTGATGGAGGAGTTTCTATGTGCCCGGAATTCTCCGAGGCTTGTGTTTCCAATGTGCTAGGGCCAAACGGTCTTCCAGGTTGCATGTACACATCGAGATTCGTTAGCACCTCGACCATTCCTGCCTCAAAATCTGGCCCTGCTTCAACTTCCAATTCATAATATTTTTCTTCTTATTCGAGCTCTGATTCTGGCTCAACCTCTTCCTCCAGCTCTTCTTTTTCTTCTGGTTCTGACCCGTCCTCTTCTTCTGGCTCTTCCTCTGAACCTGGTGTCTCTTGTTTAGGTTCTGGCTTTGATTCTTCTTTTGCCTCTTCCTCTAAATCGGGTCCTTCTTGTTCAAACTCAGAATCCCCTACCCTAACTGGGCTGGATGTCTGCACAGGTCGGTTGTTTCGTCCCGTAGATTTACAGACATCCTCTGGGCTAATTCTATTCTTATGGACCTCCTGCATTTGTGAGGTTTGACCCTTGGATGGGCAGTCCTTTTTCTTTTTGAGATAGGGTTTTATTGACTTGCTTCTGCAATTGCGGGGTATTGAATTACAGGGTTCTGTATGCTTTCTAGAGCCGTAATGAAACCGTCCCAAGTCAAGTTGTATAGGACTAGGCTATGACTAATGATCATTCTAATTAGTCATGGTGACTTACCACCATTTCAGGGTGCCTAGCCCATCTTATTCTAGTAGTAGTATCATGAAATAAAGAATTTAAAGGGGATTGCAAATTAACAGTAAGTTTTTGTTTTAGAATAGCTAGGAGTTTGAGTTGTTGTGGCCTTACCACATCACGACATCCATCACAGGTAATGTATTTCTAGACAATGCTTGTTAAATCCCTCCATGGTTCTATGAGAGAAGATGGTTGAATGCCTTTTCCTTTTTTGACCAGTTGTTCACCTTTTTCTTTGAAGGTTTCCACCGCATCATGTATCGATACATGTTTTTGTGCCGATGTGGTGCCTTCTGCCGGTAGCCCAGATACCTCAGCTATTACAGCGTCTATAACTGTAATCCTTCTACCTTTTACCATGGATTCCCTATTCTGCAGATTCTGTAGAAATTCAATAGTGATTTACTCATTTGAGGGCTGAAACCTTGTAAGATAGGATATCCATCGTGCTCGAATCAGAATTTCTCTTGCTCTGTCAGAGACTTCTAATACTAAAGGCTTGCGACGCACTGTCTTACCACCCATAGTGTTCGAATTCTTCCTACTTTTGCAAAGGATGAATGTAATGGGAATATCCAACAATGTTGAAAAGCATGGCAATACTAAAAATCACAATAATACTGGAAAGCACAGCAATAGCGAAAAGAACAATAGTATTGAAAAGCATAACAATATTGAAAAGCACAACAATCCTTAGAGCGATAGAAACAATTAAATATAGCTGATGTTATTTGAAGGGTTGCTAAACTTTCACATGTCGCATAACCGTGGGATGGCTTGTCAGTTAATGAAATAATGACAGCTCATGCATAAGTGTAATGGAAGTCCTCTCCCCTTCCGAAATGAGAGGTCGCCTTCGACCGACTAGACGGGAAATGGATATTTCGATGGCAGGATGTAATGATGAAGAGTAAAACAATAAATGGAACAGAGTATGTAAATGAATGAAGGCACAATAAGAGAGATGGATTGATCCAGATCTTGGGGGGAGGCCCCCAAGATCTAAAAAGTTGGAATGGATGAACCAAATCTACAAAATTAGAATGCCAGAAAAAAAAGAGAGAACACAAACCAAATAAAACCAGAAAGAAACTTGTTTTATTAAAACAGAGAATAACTATAGAAGCTACATTGTGGCAGAAAAATCTGTCCTTTTACAAACTGAGGCTTGTTATTTATAGCCTTTTTTGAGTTACAATACCATGTGTAGATACCATAGGTGGATACCATGGGCCAATACCATGGGTAGATACCACTTACAATACCATGGGTAAATCCCATATGTGGATAAATACCATGGGTGGATACATACCATGGGTCACTTACAATACCATGGGCGATTAAATATCATGGGTGGATGAATACCATGGGTCGATGCCATTTACAATACCATGGGTAAATTCCATGGGTGGATGGATAACATGGGTAGATGAATACCATGGGTTGATGCCATTTTCCATTCAGATCATGGATAGAGTAAAAGCATGGTGTATCATGATAATAAATGATAAGAGACAAGAAGCTTTAGTTGATGATAGGATAAGTGATAGGAAAGGGGAAAAAAATATTTAAAAAAAGGCTTTGCTGACTGTATATTGAATGTGTATGATATGATTGAGTAGAAAGATAAACGCATGCATAAAGGTTCAATGTAGGGAAGTATTTAGAGGAAATAATCTCTCGAAAAAAAATAAATGGGAAGGGGGTATTATAAGAGTTATTGATTGTGGAAATAAAACTTTCAATACCACAAGCAAAGCTTTTGTTGCCAGTAGGCGTTCATAGCCTCGACAAAGTTTCTTTTTAACTCATGTGAGCCAGGATCTTCAATTTATAATTGAAAAACTTTATTTTTGTTTCTACAGAAGAGACTAGTGTGTTGGCATGGTAACCAGATAACCACACTATCATTCACTGGGAAGTAGCAAAAGTGAGCAGGAAGGCTTGTGATGAGACCTCCTATTCCAAGGATGTTTTAGCCATCCAATGGATCACAACCCTGGTGTGGTGGCCATAATGGGAATGTCACATTGCTACATCCTTATGAACATGGTAGGTTGGCTCTTAATGAGACCTCCTATCCTTTATCTGTAGATTATTTTCCATTACATATATCTTTTTATGATAAATAGAGGGAGGCTCAGTACTCCTTAAGATTAGGTATGGTGTAAGAAGTTTAAACATATCAATAATAAGAAAAAATTATACCCATAATCCCATTGATAATAAACAGAGAGAATTATAAACAGGAGGAGCAGAACCTGCATGTTAAAGATATTCAATCAGTATTATATACAGTAAAAATCAGTACAGTAAAGTGAAATATAAATAATTGTGTACCTTTCAATTTTTTTAAGTCTATCATCAAGAAGTTATCTTTTCCAAAGATCATAATGTTAAAAATATTCACCTGCTTTTAATAAAATCCATAAGTCTTACACACATGAAGGTACTGTACTCAGGCCATAAAAGGAATCAAAGAAATGAGGCTCCAAATGAGCTAGGAATAATTCCATAAGAGGAAAGAAGTGTTTTGGAAATATATAACAAGGGTATTGTCCAAAACACACAAAAATTATACAAGAAAAAAAGTGTCGTTCTGAAGATGGAACAAAAAAATCAAAAAGTGTTGTTCCGAAGATGGAACAACAAAATCAAACAGTGTTGTTTCGAATATGGAACAGCAAAATCAAAAAGTGATGTTTCGAAGATGGAACAAAAAAATCAAAAAGTGTTGTTCCGAAGATGGAACAACAAAATCAAAAAGTGTTGCTCTGAAGATGGAACAACAAAACCAAAAAGTGTTGTTTCGAAGATGCAAAATCAAAAAGTGTTGTTCTGAAGATGGAACAACAAAATCAAATAGTGTTTTTCCGAAGATGCAACAACAAAACCAAAAAGTGTTGTTCCGAAGATGGAACAGAAAAAATAAACAGTGATATTCCGAATATGGAACAGCAAAATCAAACAGTGTTGTTTCGAAGATGGAACAACAAAACTAAAAAATTTTGTTCCGAATATGGAACAAAAAAAGTAGGTAGAAAAAACAAAAAAAATCAACAATCCTATATCATAAGATTAAAAAAAGAAATTAATTTCTACAAAAAAAAAGCTGCCGAAGAATTCTCTTTTGCAGCTAAGACTTGCATGGTGGATTCCTTGCGTATCTGTTGACAAAAAGATTCTCTGGTGAGAGGTTTCTCATAGAGGTGCACCTAATGCCCATTTGCTTTAAAGGAACAATCAGACCCATCGATGGTGGCCAATGTAAGAGTGCCATTGTCATGTACTTCCTTTATTTCATAGGGACCTAACCACCTAGTCTGCAGTTTGCCAGGGAAGTCTTGAAACCTGTAATCATAGAGAAGTTCCCAGTCGCCCTCATGAAATGTATTTTTTCTTGATCATAGAATCATGTCATTTGGCTCTTTGTTGTTGAATGACTATAGTATGTTGCAGAGACAAAAGCCGAATCTCATCTAATTCATTTATTTGTTGTAATCTATTAATATGGCTTTAGTTAAATCCAGTCCCACTTCCTGGGCTGTCCTTAGTGTTTGTATCTCAAACTCTATGGGAAAAATGGGTTCCTTACCAAATACTAGTTGATATGGGGAGTATCCAGTAGTATTCCTCCAAGTTGTGTGATATTCCCACAAGGCTTTTGGCAGTCGAGTAGCGCAGTCTCGTCTGTGCGATGAGACTGTCTTCGTTAGAATAGCTTCAATTACTTTGTTGGTGCTTTCTAACTACCCGTTTGCTTGTGGGTGATATGGAGAGGTAATTCTGTGAATACCATGATGATGTTTTAGTGTAGCAGCGATCTTGTGGCCTACGAATTGTGGCCCTCCATCAGTGATTACTTCTCTGGGTAACCCATATCGTACAAAAATTTCGAAAAGAAAATTTATCACAGTTTCTTCTATGGCTCTTGGTAATGCTATCGCTTCTACCCACTTAGTTACGTATTCTGTTGCAACCAATATATATGATTTCTGGTTGGATGATGGATTGATTTTCCCAACAAAATATAATTCCCAACGCTCAAAGGGTTCTATGACCAGCTATGGATGTAGGGCCATCTCATCAGATTGGCCAAGGCAGCCCATCCTTTGACAGCTATCGCAGGCCTGAACAAATTTCTTAGCATCCTTAAAAATCGTGGGCCAGTAGTAGCCCATTTGTAAAATTTTGTGTCTAATTCTGCGGTCTGCAAAATGTCCACCGTAAGGTCCATCGTGGCAGGATTTTAAGATATCATAAATTTTGTCTTCCTTGATACACCTGCAGATGTTCATATCAGCTCCTGTGTGAAAAAGGTATCCTCTAATCTAGGAGAACCGAGTGCTGTGCTGTATTATCGATTTCCTTTCTATGGGTGTCAGATGTTTAGGTAGTTTTCCCACTTCTAAATAATTCACCACATCTTCGTACCATGGAGTTTTCATGGTTACAGCAAACAGGTGTTCATTTAGAAACTGGTCATCTACTACTATTGCGTCATCTATTCTTGGCACTCAGGAGAGGAAATCTGCCATAAGGTTTTCCTTCCCTGGTCGATCCCTTATTGTTATATCAAATTCCTGAAAATTTAGCAACCAACATGTCACTCTTCCATTCATAATGTGTTTATTAGCTAAGTATTTGATAGCAGAGTGATCTGTATACAGAATTACAAGGTATCCAGTTATATAGTGTCTGAATTTCTTAATAGCATAAATAACAGCTAAAAACTCCTTCTCTGTTACTGTGTAATTGAATTCAGTAGGGGTTAAGTTTTTTCTAATGTAATATATAGTGTAGGGTTTCTTGTCTTCTTCTTGGCTAAGAACTACTCCAATGGTTGTGTCTGATGCATCTAATGAAATCTGGAATGGTATATTCCAGTTCGGTCCTTGTAATACTGGTGTTGTTGATACTAGCTGTTTTAAATCTGTAAAGGAAGTGTCACATTTGTCAGTCCATATGAAATCACTGTTTCATGTTAAGTCATATAATTGTGCAGCAATCTGTGAAAAATTCTTGATAAATATACGATAATATCCAGCAAATCCCAGAAAACTACGTACCTCTGTTTGAGTGCATGGAGTAGCTAGTAAGAGAATTACCTATATTGTTGCCAGATCTACCTAAATTCCAACTGTTGAAATGTAATAACCCAAGATCAAGCCTTCTGTCATCATCATATGGCACTTTTCATGACTTAAACATAGGCTGGTAGTAATACACCATTCCGTAACTTTTTCCAATGTCTGTAATGCTTGTTCTAAGTCATCTCCATAGGGTGTGAAACCATCCATGGATACTTCCAATCCTTCATTTATCAAGTCTGAAAAATATTGAGTATGGGTCTTTGGAATGTGGTAGGTGCATTACATAATCCAAAAGGTAATACCCTGTAGGCAAATGTTCCCCATGGACAGGTAAAGGTGGTCTTATCTTGGTCTTCAGGAGCAATCTGAATTTGGTTGTAGCCACTGAAGCCATCTAGGAAAGAGAAAAATTTCTTCCTTGCCAGTTTTTGTAGCCACTACAACACCACCCAAAATTTTGTGTATATTTAAAATTTCGGGTTCCCCCTCTACTCCCCTAGGCGTTAAAGTCTTTTTGCCTGACCTGCAGTCAATGACATCCCACCGACCTATCCCCAACCCCTCATGAGTTGTCTCATCACCATAACTTGATGCTGTTGCTGCAATCATGCCATATGTGGGAGGGATCACCTAGCGCAAACTCGAACATTCTTACCGTAGTCGCGCCATGTGTAATGAGATTGCCATGCATATGTTTGAACAAAAACCTTTCGTGTATTGATGAGTAAAAGCGCTCCTGTTGTAGGTCATTGAGCATATTGTTTCAATACTTCTCTTAAGCTTGTTAGTTTCATGTGTTTTATCTGTGGTTATCATTATTGAAGAGTAGTTATGATGTCATAATGTTCCATAGGTCGACCCCACAGGTGACAGATTCCTCATTCGGACCACGACATCAAGGGGAAATAAAAATAAGCTCAACAACCAGGCCAAGGTTGCGGAACAAGGGAGGAACAGGAGCAAGCGACCAGTACCGTTAAAAGGAGGATGGTGTGATGCATGTTGATCAGAAAAGGAAAATTTAATCTCACTGATGCAAAAAAAATCTTTCTTCATTAGTGCACACCAGACGCTTTAAAGCGCTCCATTGGTAATGTCCGGGTCCTGCATCAATATACCATCTCAATGTCGATGGGCGCACGCAAAGAAACATATTTCGCCACTTCGATGAGTCTAGTATAGCCCGGTGAACAAAGCAGACTCTTTAGTTTCCTCTAGACAATGACCATCTCATTCGAGGCGTTCTCGTGCCAGGTAGCAGTGCGAAAGCACGCATGTTGGTGTGGCAAGCCAAAGGGAGAGTTTTCAAATATGTGAGCGCATCTTTGAGAAGCAACATTTATGAATCCTAAGATACATATTGTGGCATTACTTAGGTTGCAAGGAATACATGTGGAGGAGCAAAAGGGCCTTAAAACCCTCGTCCCCTTTGCTCATTAAGTTGTCTATGCGAGACCTCAAGAGATGAGGAATTTCAAATTGAACCTACAAGGTCATGTTGAAATGCATACGCCTTTGGTAGCCGGATAGAAAAGGTCAATATGAAAAGGCTATCAATGTGGCTTGAGGAGTATATTTCGACTCTCAATCTTTCAAAACAAGAAGCCTTCGTGTAATGGGGATAAGTAAATAATAAAATTAAAACTAGGATCGAAGCACATGGTTTTAAAACCATAAGTTATCTTGGAGCAAAACAAATGATAACCTTATGAAGGGCGCAAGGTGATGTTGTATTTTTAATATCAAAACGCATATTGTTGTAGTGGTCAACCTCACATGGGCGCCAATGCTTTTATACGTGGTGGTCACATTTAATAGTCTGGAGAAATATACACATGTAGCATGGAAGGCGTTTTAAACACGGAGTCCAACGCTGCATGGCGCGGACGTGGATGGACACAACGTATAGAGTTCAACGTGCGATGACTCGACAGCAACTTATACGTACAACGGTTTTATATTTAAAACGAGGAGCAAGCGCAAAGGTTCAGCAAGGTTCGGTCAACTTTACATTGAAACCCGGTGCAGAATGACATGAAGACACGTTGCATGGAGCATACATTCGACATGTTCGTCCGCGTGGAACCAAATGGAAACGTTTCATACGTGGCGGTGAACGTTTCAAATTTAAACCTTTTAATGCTGATACATGGAGCGAAGTGCTGCAGCCATGTTCTAGCGCTGCATGGACACGTAATATGGTGCAAAGGTGCGGTGGCATGTTATAAAAACTATAGTGCGATGATGATAATCTATGTTTTGAGCGCTGCAAGAATAAGGTGTTGGAGGAGCGAGTCATATAAACTAAACAAAGAGAAGGCGTTACATGGCTGTTGTCGACTCACACAAAATCTTTAGGGCAGATATATAATACGCCATGGCCTAAAGTTGCGTTTACGTCCATAGAACCGAACGTGCAATGTTACGTTGCATAGAGCCAACGTAAACGTTCATACATATACGTGGCGGTCAAAATTTCGGACTAAAGCGTGGAGCAGACTGCTATGAGTATATTGCCAAGTTTAAATCGACAGTCAGTAACCGTTTCAAAGTCATATAGCAGGGCGGAGCAAACTATGGAAACATTACAGATGGCTCAGATATGTCTGTGGCAAGATTTTATCCAGATATTTCGAAGAGAGAAATAGAAATCATCCAGACGAGAGAGTAGGTTCAACGTCCTCGTCCAGCTGTTTCAGGCCTTTCGTTTGCATTCCAATATAGAATGGCTGTTGGTGGAGAAAGTTTCCCTAATGCCGAGCAGCGCCTCCCCAGAATGCATTCACGATATATAGTAACTTCCATGTCAATGTCTTTTTCTCCGCGCGTGACACCACGTGGACTGTCTCGTTAATGCAGTGTCTGGATGAAGGCAGGCAGTGTTTGCTGTTATCCAGTGTGAATGAGATAATAGTAATGGCAACATAATCTTGTCCAGACTGCATGCGCATGGGTGCAGCTATGTCAGCTCTGTCATTGCCGTAGGATGCACCAGGAAAGGGGAAACACTCAATCAAACCAGCGCAGTAATAGCTATGAGACGTTTTTCAGCAGTGGAAAATCCCTCGATACAACAGATGAGAGATGCTCTATTGCAAGTGCAAGAGTCCCACCTTGAAAATTATGATGAAAATGCTGATTCAAGGAGGCTTAAGGTTCGATGGTAAATCAGTCCAGCAGATCAATGTTATCAGATTTCCTTTGGAAGACTCGATTTGTTAACATCATGTGAATATAGCATAGCAATGGCGCTGGTCTGCTTATAACCTGACTTGCCACCACGAAGACAAGCTGTTCGAAGGGCAAGAGAGTCGTCGGAGTGCGTTCTTTCTTACAGCTTCACTAAGGAGTAGTGCCCTCACCTTATTTATCATGACAGCATGCAGACTCATCAACCCCATTTCGAAGGGGCGTTCCCTCAGTAAGATCTTAGCACAAACTTTCGGACATGATGAAAGTATCATTGGAGCCCAACACAGTTTTCATTATTGAGAACACAAGCAGCATGTTGCCCAAATCAACAGTTCCGCTCCATTGGGAGGAAATAGAGCATTTCCCAGCAAGCGAGAGAATTGACATACTGATGGCATATGTGTTAGTTATTCCTATCCCCCTACTAAAATCAAAAGCTGGGAACCAAAAACGCATCACATGCAGTGGGAGATGGCACAAGAAAAAGCCCTTTGCCTCATCAATGGGTTGTCACTACAAACACTCGGATCCCAAGAGAACTTGATAACGACTACGCTGCAACATAAAAATTGACCACACAGGGGTCCAAAGTTTTCATTTTGCTTGTGTAATTAATTGTGCCTCTTAACATTGTCATTTAAGCAATGAAGACATGTAACCTAAGATATGTGATTGCAGGTGGAGGCTGTCGATGCGCACGATGAGTTGGAGTTTTCTCAGCAAGCAAGAAGACCGGTTTTCAAAGCACATGAGATGAAGAATACTGCTACAAAATCTGCAGGTCTGCTTGAAGTCACAGGTCGCAGATTTCGGCATGTTGCATATCTTCGATTTTTTTCCTTTTGCAACCCAACGACCTAGCGACCTAGTCGCAAGGTCGCAAGGTTGCACCTCTTCGGTTTTCTACCTTTTGCGACCCTGCGACCTAGTGACCTAGTCGCAAGGTCGCAAGGTCGCATACCTTCGATTTTCCGCCTTTTGTGACCCTGCGACCCAGCGACCTAGTCACAAGGTCACAAGGTCGCATATCTTTGTTTTTACACATTTTTCAACCCCGCGACCCAGCGACCTAGTCGCAAGGTCGCAAGGTCGCATGTGCGTTGTTTACACGATCCGCGACCCTGCGACCCAGCGACCTAGACGCAAGGTCGCAAGGTCGCACCTTGGCCATTCTCTTACAACTTGCGACCCCGCAACCCAGTCAAGTCACAGGTCGCAACAACAGCTCAGATCGCAGGTCGCAACAGCAGCCAGGTCACAGGTCGCAACAACGGCTCAGGTCGCAGGTCACAAAAAGGACTAGGTCGCAAGGCAGCCCAACGGTCGGGAAGATGAAAGATCAAGGAAGCTCGAAGGGCAGTTTCTGCATTATAAATATTTCCTTCAGGAACTTGTAAAAGGGATTTTCTTTTTGGAGACTCAAGAGATACATTGCATTGTATTGAAAGATCATATTCTTAGGCATATGAATACGAATACTTGTTAAAACCCCTTTGTCGGATAATTTGTTTTGCTGTGACAGCACTGTGTGTATTCCTTGAACAGTTTCAGAACATCTTATGATTAATGAAACTGCATTTTTAATAACATCATTTATGCATCATGTTTATCTATGCTTGTGTTAATGATGTTCAGTTTTATCGCTTTCTAAATGGATGTTAATACCTTTGTCTATTAGCATTTCATTTTATCTTTCAGGAAGTAAAGGGGAATCTTGCCATTAAGAACTATTTCTTCTGTGGTCAGATACCTTACAAGCATAACCCCAAAGACGTGCCGTTAACTGCATCTCTTCGGGCGTATATGTTTTATTTATTCTCTTGCTACGCATAGTGTTGTGGACATTTTCAATGCATTAATCATGTATTTTTTATCCTAAGTGTGTGCCCGCAGGTTCAATCAGGTTCTTTTGAGACCAGAAGGGAATGCGTCTTAAGCGGTAGCCGGACCCACACCCCGAACGGGATCCCTACTCCAAACGGTTTAAGGTCTAATTGGGACTTTCTACCGGGGAGATCCCCTACTATTGGCCAGACAAATTTTCCCGTCAACAGATTTGGTGCTAGAAGGAGGGCCTGACCTTCGACCATATGGTTAACGAGAAAGGGGGCCAGATGACAAGCTGAGCCCTTAGAGCCTGCAGTTAATCTCATATCTGTAATGGCTCGTTCCCAAATCATTCTCCCGAGATGTTTGTCGGAGTTTTATGAACCTGGATACTTCATCCCCGATAAACTTATGTATCACTTGTCCCAGTTAAAATTTGATGGTGAAAATGAGGTGTCCATAACCCAACACTATTCAGATTTTTGTGACTTTGGTGAGTGTTATGAAATTGACGATGAGGGTTTGTTTTGTTTGCTTTTCTTCCTCACCCTCGAAGGTCGCGCTAAGCAATGGTGCTGCACTTTTCCAGAATCTTCCATCCATTCATTTGAGCAACTCGCCAGTGAATTACAACAAGCTTTTCATAGGTATGATTTTCATAACGTTTTACTAAAGATAAATGACATCAGAATGGAACCTCAAGAATCTTTAGATGAGTTCTCTATCAGATTCGTTCATTATTGTTTTGAGTTCCCTGAAAAGGATGTCGATTGGAGGTTGTTAAGAGAATAGTTCGCGTATGCGATTCTCGTTTCCCTTGAACCATTTCAGTTAGCAACCCGACCTGAGCTTAGTGTTCCCTATGACAACCCGCAAGTCAACGGCTGTTCTGACTTTGAGTCTTTCACGTACCATGTCGAATCTGAACACCCCAGTGGCTCATTATCTCTTTTGGCTCATGAAACCTACCCCGAGCCCACTCAATGTCTCCCTGGACTTAGTCCTAAATCTGGTTCACATTCGGATGATGAATCTGGTTCACATTCGGATTATGAATCTGGTTCATAGTCGGATTATGAATCTGGTTCATATTCGGATTATGAATCTGGTTCACATTCTGATTATGAATCTGGTTCATATTTGGATTACGAATCTGGTTCAGATTCGAATGATGAATCTAGTTCACATTCGGACTATGAATCTGGTTCACATACGGATTATGAATCGACTCCTACCCCGCATAAAGTCGATTCCCTTACAAGGTCTACCAGATCTTTGTGTCCTTTGAATGCGCGTGTTGAAAAGCCTTGTAGGGTTAACACCCCTGTGACTCGATCTTTTCGTTCATTGTTCCCTAGTTTGTTTCTTGATCCCGCCACACCAGTGAATTTGTCTAGACATTCGGAGTTTTCTTACACTGGTATTGGCGAAAATCATAAGCAAGCAGGTGGTGTTTCACAATCACAGTCTAAAATCGATGAATCTTTTAAATCTGATCTATCTCACTCAGAACCTTTAGACAACCATGGGAGTGATTTCTTATCTGGGCAACTTCAAGATGTCCCCGTTATCGATCCATCCCAGTTGGTAAACCCCAGGGAGCCTAACTTGCTAGGTACCAAACTTGACCAAACCGATGGTTGCAGCGATTACTCCTTATCTAAAAACATATTCAATCATACCGCTGACGACCATCACTCAAATCTCTATGCTGACCATACGAAGACACCTGAATTCGATGATCCGCTTTGGGAAGATTCAAGTACCCACCAGAAAATCGAAACGCGTCAGCTTCCGCCGAACGTTAATGAAATAACAATTCCCCAGTGCCATGCTCCTTCCACCATTAACGTGTCGAATTCACCCCATCCTGGTAAATCTGGAGAATCCGACATTTTGGATTATCAATCTGTCAGTGCACAAACATTCAACCAAATTGATACAAAGCCCGCTGACATCTTTCAAATCACTACAATTGATGATCACGCCCATTCGCCTGTTAATCTCGCTAAGCAGTCAAAGTTGGAAATCCCCTTGCTTGAAGGTCCAGAGTTTGTTCAAAGCAGTGAAGAATTTCAGGTTCCTTTAAACGTGGATTCAGATCCCCATACCCTTAACCAAACCCAGGAGCAACCCCAGACTAGGGTTTTCGAAACTAGAATTTCCACGCTTGGATGTGCATACATCTATAATTCGCCTGGCACTTGTGTATCGTTTCCATTCCATAAAACTGATGGTCCCCAACACCATGATGAGATTGTCGATCAACTCAACCAACCCCATTCGGTGAATGTGCTTACAAATAGGAATTGGCTTACCCATCACCCCTCAAATCCAGGATCATGCATGAATGATTTTATGTCATTTACCCATAATGTTGAGTTTCAAGAACATATTGTTGGTTATCAAGATAAGAATGGGATTCAGCTTGCACAATCTTTTCTGGCATGTTCTTTGGCAAGTATCTATGATCATCTTGCCGTTGCACCTACTCCTCAGGTAAGTTTTGTTGCTACTACACTTTTTTGGATACTGGCTCTGATCCTGATCATTGTTGTCGTTGCAGGATGCAAATTAATGTGGTGGCTACACTGGAAAACTGATTTTACATAACCCGACTGCATCATTGGTTAAACTAGGGTTTAGGTGTAGGCTAGCTAGGACCTGCCATAAAAATTTTTAGTTTCAAGTTAATTAGGTTTACTTGCAAAATTTTTACTTCATAGTTTAAAAGTGTGTTTGTTGTTTTTGTTTACGATTAATATCTTAGGCAACATCATGTTACAAGTATTTCCTTTCATTTCCTTTTTGGTGGCTTCTTGTTGCATAAATAATCATTGCTTGTATTGCGCCTCTTTGCCACCTACAACTGGTTGATCGTTCTCGCACATGGCATTGCATTGCATCCTGAGCCTCGCCTTTTATTGCGCCGTACTCTCTCTTACTCACATCATTTCTGTCATGTCGCCTGCCACTGCAAGAGCCCTCATTACAACCCTATCACCTTGCAGCCTTGTTTTGCCCCGATTGCTGAAGCAGTAACTCCATTGTTTTGGCGTGAGGTGGTGGTGGCTATCTCAAGAGGCAGCTTTCTCTTAGGACGAGTCGTTGAAGTCACATTCTCAACAAGATGCCTATGAGTCTAAACTCATTTAGCTAGGGAGATATGAGCCGGTTGTTTATGGGAGACCTAATGAGTTTGAAGTGGCCCATACCCGTAAGCCTAAGCCTTGTGCCCAGCATAGTCTTAGACGTTTCAATGATCTGTTTTGCGCACTTTGCCTATTGTGGTAAATGGGATGTGAAGGTTCGGCATAAGGGCAAACCCAAATCAGGATATCTTTCAGTTTCTGTAAAACAAGAAACAACCTCTCTTGCTTGTAAAATAAGTCAAGAGCCCTCATCCGCCCATGAAAATAAGTGCCATGAGCACATGTAAATAAGTGCTATAAGCACATGAAACAAATAAGGGTAAAGGATCGAGAAAGGCTTCCTGCGCAGAGAGGTAATGCAACGACTCCGCCGGGGTACCGACCAGGCTCGCTGGCAGCGGAGCAACGTTTGTGATTTCTTGAAGTGACTCCGCCGGGGTACTGTTCAGGTCTGCTGGCAGCGGAGCAACACCAGAAACTTACTTTAAAAAAATCCTGAAAATAATAAGCCCACTGCCTTGCTCTTCACATCATCAACAAGCTACTGGCGTCTATGAGCTTTCTCTTTGATGTGTTTCTGGCTAGCGGGACTTAGTTGAAGCACAAGGATTAGGCGTACCTGTAAAGGGCCAAATTAATACAAAGGATACCAACAGAACTTGTTCAATATTCCCTTGCATCATTATCCGGACTCAGACTATTGTGGTGATATTGACAGAGATGTTGGATTCTACCAGTGGTTCGCCATTTGTTGTAGCTGCTACAACACCACCCAAAATTTTGTGTATATTTAAAATTTCGGGTTCCCCCTCTGCTCGCCTAGGCGTTAAAGTCTTTTTGCCTGACCTGCAGTCAATGACATCTCGCCGACCTATCCCCAACCCCTCATGAGTTGTCTCATCACCATAACTTGATGCTGTTGCTGCAATCATGCCATATCTGGGAGGGATCATCTAGTGCAGACTCGAACATTCTTACCGCAGTCGCGCCATGTGCAATGAGATTTCCATGCATATGTTTGAATGAAAACCTTTCATGTATTGATGAGTAAAAGCCCTCCTGTTGTAGGTCATTGAGCATATTGTTTCAATACTTCTCTTAAGCTTGTTAGTTTCATGTGTTTTATCTGTGGTTATCATTATTGAAGAGTAGTTATGATGTCATAATGTTCCACAGGTCGACCCCACGGGTGACAGATTCCTCATTCGGACCACGACATCAAGGGGAAATAAAATTAAGCTCAACAACCAGGCCAAGGTTGTGGAACAAGGGAGGAGCAGGAGCAAGCGACCAGTACCGTTAAAAGGAGGATGGTGTGATGCATGTTGATCAGAAAAGGAACCTTTTATCTCACCAATGCAAAAAAAAGCTTTCTTCATTAGTGCACACCAGACGCTTTAAAGCGCTCCATTGGTAATGTCTGGGTCCTACATCATACCATCTCAATGTCGATGGGCGCACACAAAGAAACATATTTTGCCACTTCGATGAGTCTAGTATAGCTCGGTGAACAAAGTGGACTCAGAAGTTTCCTCTAGACAATGACCATCTCATTCGAGGCGTTCTCGTGCCAGGTAGCAGTGCGAAAGCACGCATGTTGGTGTGGCAAGTCAAAGGGAGAATTTTCAAATATGTGAGCGCATCTTTGAGAAGCAACATTTATGAATCCTAAGATACATATTGTGGCATTACTTAGGCTGCAAGGAATACATGTGGAGGTGCAAAAGGGCCTTAAAACCCTCGTCCCCTTTGCTCATTAAGTTGTCTATGCGAGACCTCAAGAGACGAGGAATTTCAAATTGAACCTACAAGGTCATGCTGAAATGCATACGCCTTTGGTAGCCGGATAGAAAAGGTCAATATAAAAAGGCTATCAATGTGGCTTGAGGAGTATATTTCGACTCTCGATCTTTCAAAACGAGAAGCCTTCGTGTCATGGGGATAAGTAAATAATCAAATTAAAACTAGGCTCGAAGCACATGGTTTTAAAACCATAAGTTATCTTGGAGCAAAACTCATGATAACCTTATGAAGGGCACAAGGTGATGTTGTATTTTTAATATCAAAATGCATATTGTTGTAGTGGTCAACCTCACATGGGCGCCAATTCTTTTATATGTGGTGGTCACATTTAATAGTCTGGAGCAATATACACATGTAGCATGGAAGGCGTTTTAAACACGGAGTCCAACGCTGTATGGCGCGGACGTGGATGGACACAACGTATAGAGTTCAACGTGCGATGACTCGACAGCAACTTATACATAAAACGGTTTTATATTTAAAACGAGGAGCAGGCGCAAAGGTTCAACAAGGTTCGGTCAACTTTACGTTGAAACCCGGTGCAGAATGACATGAAGACACGTTGCATGGAGCATACATTCGACATGTTCGTCCGTGTGGAACCAAATGGAAACGTTTCATACGTGGCGGTGAACGTTTCAAATTTAAACCTTTTAATGCTGATACATGGAGCGAAGTGCTGCAGCCATGTTCTAGCGCTGCATGGACACGTAATATGGTGCAAAGGTGCGGTGGCATGTTATAAAAACTATAGTGCGATGATGATAATCTATGTTTTGAGCGCTGCAAGAAAAAGGTGTTGGAGGAGCGAGTCATATAAACTAAACAAAGAGAAGGTGTTACATGGCTGATGTCGACTCACGCAAAAGCTTTAGGGCAAATATATAATATGCCATGGTCTAAAGTCGTGTTTACGTGCATAGAACCAAACGTGCAATGTTACGTTGCATAGAGCCAACGTAAACGTTCATACATATACGTGGCGGTCAAACTTTCGGACTAAAGCGTGGAGCAGACTGCTATGAGTATATTTCCATGTTTAAATCGACAATCAGTAACCATTTCAAAGTCATATAGCAGGGCGGAGAAAACTATGGAAACATTACAGATGGCTCAGATATGTCTGTGGCGAGATTTTATCCAGATATTTCGGAGAGAGAAATAGAAATCATCCAGACGAGAGAGCAGGTTCAACGTCCTCATCCAGCTATTTCCGGCCTTTCGTTTGCATTCCAATATAGAATGGCTGTTGGTGGAGAAATTTTCCTTAATGCCAAGCAGCGCCTCCCCAGAATGCATTCACGATATGTAGTAACTGCCATATCAATGTCTTTTTCTCCGCGCATGACACCACGTGGACTGTCTCATTAATGCAGTGTCTCGATGAAGGTAGGCAGCGTTTGCTGTTATCCAGCGTGAATGAGATAATAGTAATGGCAACATAGTCTCGTCCAGACTACATGCGCATGGGTGCAGCTGTGTCAGCTCTGTCATTGCCGTAGGATGCACCAGGAAAGGGGAAACGCTCAATCAAACCAGCGCAGTAATAGCTATGAGACGTTTTTCGGCAGTGGAAAATCCCTCGATACAGCAGATGAGAGATGCTCTATTGCAAGCGCAAGAGTCCCACCTTGAAAATTATGACGAAAATGCTGATTCAAGGAGGCTTAAGGTTCGATGGTAAATCAGTCCAGGAGATCAATGTTATCAGATTTCCTTTGGAAGACTCGATTTGTTAACATCATGTGAATATAGCATAGCAATGGCGCTGGTCTGCTTATAACCTCACTTGCCACCACGAAGACAAGCTGTTCGAAGGGCAAGAGAGTCGTCGGAGTGCATTCTTTCTTACAGCTTCACTAAGGAGCAGCGCCCTCACCTTATTTATCATGACAGCATGCAGACTCATCAACCCCATTTCGAAGGGGCGTTCCCTCAGTAAGATCTTAGCACAAACTTTCGGACATGATGAAAGTATCATTGGAGCCCAACACAGTTTTCATTATGGAGAACACAAGCAGCATGTTGCCCAAATCAACAGTTCCGCTCCATTGGGAGGAAATAGAGCATTTACCAGCAAGCGAGAGAATTGACATACTGATGGCATATGTGTTAGTTATTCCTAGCCCCCTACTAAAATCAAAAGCTGGGAACCAGAAATGCATCACATGCAATGGGAGATGGCACAAGCAAAATCCCTTTGCCTCATCAATGGGTTGTCACTACAAACACTCGGATCCCAAGAGAACTTGATAAGGACCACGCTGCAACATAAAAATTGACCACACAGGGGTCCAAAGTTTTCATTTTTCTTGTGTAATTAATTGTGCCTCTTAACATTGTCATTTAAGCAATGAAGACATGTAACCTAAGATATGTGATTGCAGGTGGAGGCTGTAAATGTGCACGATGAGTTGGAGTTTTCTCAGCAAGCAAGAAGACCGGTTTTCAAAGCACATGAGATGAAGAATAATGCTACAAAATCTGCAGGTCTGCTTGAAGTCGCAGGTTGCAGATTTCGTCAGGTCGCATATCTTCGATTTTTTGCCTTTCGCAACCCAGCGACCTAGCGACCTAGTCGCAAGGTCGCAATGTTGCACCTCTTCGGTTTTCTGCCTTTTGCGACCCTGCGACCCAGCGACCTAGTCGCAAGGTCACAAGGTCGCATACCTTCGATTTTCTGCCTTTTGCGACCCTGCGACCCAGCGACCTAGTCGCAAGGTCTCAAGGTCACATATCTTTGTTTTTACACATTTTGCGACCCCGCGACCCAGCGACCTAGTCGCAAGGTCGCAAGGTCGCATTTGCGCTGTTTACACGATCCGCGACCCCGCGACCCAGCGACCTAGTCGCAAGGTTGCAAGGTCGCACCTTGGCCATTCTCTTACAACTTGCGACCCCGCGACCCAGTCAAGTCGCAGGTCGCAACGACAGCTCAGATCGCAGGTCGCAACAGCAGCCAGGTCGCAGGTCGCAACAGCAGCCAGGTCGCAGGTCGCAATAGCGGCTTAGGTCACAGGTCGCAAAAAGGACTAGGTCGCAAGGCAGCCCAACGGTCGGGAAGATGAAAGATCAAGGAAGCCCGAAGGGAAGTTTCTACATTATAAATATTTCCTTCGGGAACTTGTAAAAGGGCTTTTCTTTTTGGACACTCAAGAGCTACATTGCATTGTATTGAAAGATCATATTCTTAGGCATATGAATACGAATACTTGTTAAAACCCCTTTGTCGGATAATGTGTTTTGCTGTGACAGCACTGTGTGTATTCCTTGAACAGTTTTAGAACATCTTATGATTAATGAAACTGCATTTTTAATAACATCATTTATGCATCATGTTTATCTATGCTTGTGTTAATGATGTTTAGTTTTATCGCTTTCTAAATGGATGTTAATACCTTTGTCTATTAGCATTTCGTTTTATCTTTCAGGAAGTAAAGGGGAATCTTGCCATTAAGAACTATTTCTTCTGTGGTCAGATACCTTACAAGCATAACCCCAAAGACGTGCCGTTAACTGCATCTCTTCGGGCATATATGTTTTATTTATTCTCTTGCTACGCATAGTGTTGTGGACATGTTCAATGCATTAATCATGTATTTTGTATCCTATGAATAAGTGTGTGCTCGCAGGTTCAATCAGGTTCTTTCGAGACCAGAAGGGAATGCGTCTTAAGCGGTAGCCGGACCCACACCTCGGACGGGATCCCTACTCCAAACGGTTTAAGGTCTAATTGGGACTTTCTACCGGGGAGATCCCCTACTGTTGGCCGGACAAATTTTCCCGTCAACACTAGTGTATCTAGGACCTGATCAATAAATGGAAGGGGAAATTGGTATTTTTTCTTTTCTTTGTTGAGTTCTCTATAGTCAATGCATATTCACAATTTCCCATTCTTTTTAGGAACCACAAATAATGGAGAAACCTATTTACTGTCAGATATAGGATAAATAAAATTCACATCTAATAGTTTTTGAAGTTCTTCTTCAACAATGTCTTTTAGGTGAGGGTTTAATCTACGCTGAGGTTGTCGGATGGCTTTTGCATCCTTTTCAATGTAGATGTGATGCATGCATAGCTGAGGGTCAATCCATTTCATATCTGAGTAGTCCCAAGAAAAATCCCTTTTATTTTTCCTAAGAGCTTGAGTAAGTTTTTGTCGCTGGTCATCACTCAGATTACTGTTAATGTTCAGGATCTTCCCCAGCTCAATTTCTATAGGTTTCTATTATAAACAATGGTTGTTGGTATTTTTTGGTCATTGATTTCTCTCAGGGGATCTTCTTTGATTTCATTGTCAAAGACTGCTTTAATCTATGGCATTTCAAACTTGATATTGTGGTAGGATGATTGATAAAAGTATTAATAACATCATCTTCAGTTTGTTTTTTGAATTCAAGGGAATCTACCACAGTTAATGGTGACCAAATATTTTCTATGAAATATGTTGCAGGTTGCTTCCTAGTTTTCATAATAGTCAAGCTTGGTTGAGTAGGAGGGTATAAAGCTAAATTTTTCACATCATTCCCCGTGATTATATTCATACTGCCTGTCCAACAGTTGATATAAGCATCAACAGTCGCTAACCAAGGCCTTCCTAATATTGAAGGATGTCCATCTAGCTGGTTCCTAGGGTTAATAATAGAAAAATCCACCAAGTATTCCCAAGTGTCTATAGAGACCATCACATCTTGTAATTTTCCTTCTAGTCTAATGACTGATCGATCAACGAGTTCCAGTAAGGTAGTTGTTGGTTCCAAGGTTGTGATGCTAAGAATGTTGAAAGTTGTAGTTGTGAGAATATTAATGGCTACTCCTAAGTCAACTAAAGAATTGGGAAAAGAACGACCATTTATCTGGAGTGTGACAATGGGGTTTCCAAGATCTTCATATTTTACAGGAGTCTCTTTTCCTAGTAATAAATCAGACAAAGTCCCAGCAACATGGACAATAGGGATTCTTTTCGTTCTCCTCACAGACTTCTTTATACACAACTCTTTCATAGTTTTGGCATATATTGGAATGTTTTGGATAGCCTAGAGGAGGGTAATTTTTATACAAATATTCTTAAGTTCACCCAGAAGATCAAAGTCAGGAGATTCAATTGGGCGTGGTATCAACAATATTTTTGGGAATGGGGGGGAAGTGGTTATGATTTATTCAAGGTTTTTTTTTCCCTACTGTATCTTCCCCTTGTTTTATTTGTTGATCATCTACAATCAGAGGATTTGTGTGAGGTTCTTCAGGTTTCAAATCTTTATCCTTATCTAGAGTGATTATCTGTCTAGATCTCAACTTAAGTTCGTTACATTATTTCAACTCATCTTCAGGGTCCAGACCTTCAATGATTTGTATTGACTGAACTAGTCTGTTATTAGTATTTGGGTTAGGTTGAGCAGGAAGTTGCAGTCATATATTAGATTGAGGATTCTACTGCAACGTATAAGGTGCTGGTAAAGTTGGTTGAGGCAAAGGAACTATCCCCATAAGCTAGTTCGTAGCTCTGTGCTAATTTGATTTCCAATTTTGATTTTGTGAAGTGGAAGGGGACCATTGAGAAGAATAAGGGTTGCTCTGCCAGAATGGTGGTGGGTAAGGGGAATTTGGCCAACTATTATTATTTGGATTTGACTGATCGGGCCATGGTGGCATAAAAAATTCTTGAGGTGGCATAAAAGGTGGTTGATTCTGCCATGCTGCCCCTGAATATTGTTGAGAATTATATTGCGAGAGAGGAAAGAATGAAGATGGATCAGTAGGAATACTTTTCTAACATGCCTGCCATTGACAATGCTGGTTCAACAGATATAATGGTTCCACTTCTTCTTCCGCTTCCTTGAAAACTACTTTTAATCCTAGGAGTGGTGGGCAACTTTCCATGTCATGCGCTTTAGTGCATATGGCACATGTTTGTATCACATCTAGAGGGCATTCTTTATGACTATGCTTATGTCTGCAACGACGGTAGAGAATAGCCAAGTTCTGTTATGCTATAGCTTGCTTCGTCTTAGCTTGCATGACATCCAATTGTGTCGTCAGGGTCCCCAGGATATCAGTCTTGAAATCCTCCAATAAATTGCTAATTTCACTTCGTGTAATGCTTCCTCCTGAGGCTTTGATATCTCTAGGGCTTGTATCGCATCCGCCTGGTTTCAGCCTTGTGCTGCCCCTGGAACACTTGATGCACAAATCTACAATATCGTTATAATTTTCTTGATAAATGTCACCTTTACCCATTATATTTAGTGTCTCTACCCATTGGTCTTTCATACCTTTGATCATCATGGTTTTTAAAACATTATTAGGAAGATTTGTGTAAGGAGATCTTTGCAAATTATATTGGAAACACTCTACATATTCTTTTAGAGTCTCGCTAGGCTTAGCTACCATTTGAAAGATTTCATCTTTTAGTTCTCTAGTTCGGCAATAATCTTGGTATTTTTTAAGGAAAGATGTTTTCATTTGGTCCTAATCATTGATGGTGCCTCCACTAAGTCCCATGAACAAACGAAAAGCTGCTCTCTTCAAAGTAGAGGGGAATAGCTGCAGCTTTTGGGGGTCGGTAGTGTAGTCATAACCCCTGCATAAGACATCAAATTCAAAAAGGAATGCATCTGGATCTTCTGAAGTTAGCCCATGAAAGGTAGGAATGTTCTTTAATGGGATAAATTTCATGGGAGCATTGACAGCTGTGTCAACAATAGGGTACTGCAATGTAGAAGTTTTAAGTCACTGATTAGTAACCATTTGGTCAAAAATATGCCAATATTCTTTCGGGATCTCTGGAGCTGGAGAGTTATTGCTAGGATGTCTGCAAGAAGCTGGAAAAGTTCTAACAGCACTACCTTGATCTGGAAGACTAGGTGTCCTCTACTCATTCACTACGTAAGGAGATCTAGGTTTTGGTAATTAATTTTAGGATTACCTGTTTCTCCTTCTCCTTCACAGAGGTTGCAATAATTTCCTTCTTGTGAAGGGAAAGCTTGTAAATTCTCAGTATCTTGAAAACTCTGCTCAGTCCCTTCGGTCTTACTGTGAATCTTAGCGTTAGCTACAAAGCGTGATCCTGCAGCTTGAAGGAAGTTAATAAAACGTCTGGCAGCAACAATTCGAGGTTCTACTGATGACTGAGACTCAGCTTTTCTTAATATTTAATCAATAAAATTTGGTCGTCCAAGGGTCACCGGTCCCTTAGATTTTTCAAGTTTAGAAGGAAGAATTTTGTCTTTGTTAGGTTTCTTACTCATTCATGCAAAAATACAAACATTCATTCCTATCTTAAACTCCTATGTAATTCTGCTAGAAATCGGGCGGGTGAGCGAGCATGTTACTCATTCGTTACGCAGGTTCTTACCTTCCATTTTTAATACCTAATTCTTCCTCAGCAGAAAAAAACATCAATCGTACATTACTCTTTACAAAGTGGCAACATGCTCCCCGACAACGGTGCTAAAATGTTGGGTGCTAAGAGGTGTCTTTAAAAACTCCTAATTTCCTCACATTAATTATCAACCAGCGTAAGTCCTTTTATCTTAAGCGTGTACACAATATGTGCAAGCTATTCATACAAAGAGTAACTCTTAAAACCAATCATTGAATATAGATGTAATCATAACTTTGAAGCTTTAAAGGAAGTGATTCATCTATGCATTATAATCCAAAACTATGATTTATTCTTTAATTTGAATAATTCAATCAACCGAGAGCACTGAAGCATTAACCGAGCTCTTTCAGCTAGATCTAAACGATCGAACAAAAGGAAAGTAATGGAAATAACAGTATATTATTTAAATAATCAAAACCAATTCTTTTAACAGGAAACTAATAAATTGGAAATGTGCACTCAATGAAATAAATACATAAATTAAATCATCATAAGCAATTGATGGTAAAGTAGGAAAGCATAATTTACTTGCAATAAATGGAAAAGTATAGCACAAAGAACAACAACGAGATTCACCAGAGACCGGGCCCTTAGCAGCCAGCGAACACTACTTAGTTACCCCAGAACAATCGAATGAATAGCAACGAAAATTATGTATTAATCATCGCATTCATTACAATACAATCCTCTCCTTCAGAACTACGTTATGTTCATTACAAATGATACATAAATGAAAGATACATGATACAATACGTGATACGATATGATTTACATTCTCCACTTTTCTCCTATGATATCATATCCATCTTCGTATTCTTCTTGTTCTTTTATAGCTAAAGGAAAAGGTAAATTTGATCCCTTAAGATTAGGGATCTTGAGGGATTCGCAATAGATTTCTATCCTCGAATAGTTGGTCGTTCTTAGTGATTCGTCTTTAGATTTGACCACTTTTAACGTGCCTTATTTTCCCTTGATTAGATCCCGTTGTTCCTTTTTGGGAACAACTATTGTTTTATCTGTTATTTTCATCATAAAATAAATGGGAATTAGTTTGGAGAGTTCAACCATATCAGAACTATTTCAGTCATTTTTTATCAAAATCCATTCATGATATTATTATATTATGGCACAAAAATGGATTAAGAAGAGGAAAAAGGATAGTATTTGAGAGTAAATACATACCTATTGCAAGGCTCAACAGATGTGTATGCTAACTTGAGTGAAGGGAATGAAGTTGAAGAAAATGATTATCACATCCATAACAATTTTCTTTTTCATTTGGGCAAGTTGTATATAGAACAAGGAGAGAGACTAAGTGTCAAGAGAGAAGCTCATTCTTCTCTTGTTGCTGGAAATTTCGTGGTAAGAAAAACGGTGGCACATTTACAAAGGTATTGTTATTGGCCTTGCATGGTAGATAGTGTTTCACATTTCATTAGAGGTTGTTCATTATGTGCTACAAGCAAGCCTATCAATATGAAGCTTGGGTTATATACACCATTACCAGTACCATCAAGGACAAGGGAAAGTGTTTCTATGGAATTTGTTGGAGGTCTACCTATGTCTAGAAAGCAGAATGATTATCTTTATGTAGTAATTGATAGATTCTGCAAGATGTGTATTCTTATGCCATGGAAGAAACCTATTAGTGCATAAAAAACTACTGAATTATATTTTCAGCATGTATGGGTTCATTATGGTTTGCCTACTTCTATTGTTAGTGACAAGGATTCCAGATTTCTTGGAAATATATGGAAGATGATGGACACCAAGTTGAAAAATAGTACTTCTTTTCATCCGCAAACAGATGGCCAAACCAAGGTAGTGAACAAAACCATTGTGCATCTTTTTAGAGGCTATTGTAGCAAGCATCCTAAGTTATGGGATGAGCATGTACATTACACTCAGCATGCTTACAACCAGACCAAGGACACTTCTACAAATAATTCACCTTTTGAAGCCTGCTTTGGGTATTTGCCAAAGTCACCTCTAGATTTCATTCTTGAGAAGGATGTTGTCATTGATGGGCATAGTGACATTCACAAATCTCGCATGTTCATTGAGAGAATTCAGCTTATTCATCAGCAAGTTCAAGAACATCTTGAAAAAATTCAAAGAAAATACAAGGAGAGGCATGACAAACATAGAGTTGATTACAAGTTTCAAGAAGGTGATGAGGTATGGTTGCACATAAGAAAAGAAAGGGTGAAAGGAGAAGGTAAAAAGCTGAAGCCTATTCATTATGGTCCATTCAAGATTATTAAACAAGTTGGAAATAATGCATTTCAACTTGACTTTCCTTCATATATGCAAATTTATTCCATTGTCAATGTGAAGAATTTACGTTTGTATGAGCCTCCATTGATTGCTGATCAAGGGAGTGACATTTAGCTTCCATCAATAGAATATTTATCACCAAAATTTCTGGACAAGCTCAAGGAGGATGCCATCATTGACAAGAGGACACACACTTCTAAGAGAGGAAGTGTCGATTATCTTCGTATTGGGCTTAAGGGCAGCAAACCAAGTAAGGCAAGATGGATGGAAGTGGAAAAGCTGAGGGAATTGTACCCTCATCCTCTAAACAAGTAATTGGAGGCTTTTGGGGTCCAAAATCTTCCCAATGGGGAGGTGTGATCAGGAGATCATGTCCATTTCTCACAAATGCTCAAAAATGAAATTGCTCAGAAGTGTTTGCAGCCGGAGCGATCGAAAAGGTCTCGTCACTACAATTCTTGCGCCGTGAACAGTTTGAAAAAAAAAGGTCATATGAAGAAATTATGAAGGTTTGAAAAGCCCAGTAAACTCCAAAAACTGGACGTTTGACCCATTTTGACTTTATATAAAAAATTTTGAAAAGAAATATTTTTCATATATTAAAGTTTTTTTAGGCCTATCAATGGGTGCCACGTGGCCTGGTCGGAGGCTGCCACGTGGCCCTAGGCCGGAGATCAAAGGCATGTCATAAAATTTTGGAGTCGGTGGGTCTTGAATGTGGGACCTCCCACCCGCGAGTGTAGCGCATGACCACTTGGGCAGTTGGTGGTTCTTAACCGTTATACCGACGGATTATATTTGAAGTTCCATTTGAAATGCGTCGGCGGCAAAGGGGGCCAACCCCTAAGGGCTAGCCTCCACTCCATGTAACCCAATTCCTGGAATCGAGGGCCAAAAAAAACTGCAAATGGTGTTCACTCTGGCGGTTTTCCATGTGGCCAACAAAACAGTTAATGCGCGGATAAGGTTGGCGGTTTTCTCGGCAGTTTTCTCGGTGGTTAGAGCGGAGGTGGTCACATGCCTAAGCACGAAATTTAATTCAACTCCCATTTCGCCCCGATTTTTTGCTGGCAGACCTCCAAGTTTGGCACTGTTTGCTATTTTGGTGGGCTTATCTGAAGTTCCTCCACATTTAGTGGAGCTTTTTAAGGGATATTGGGTAGTTTCTTGTTTTGGCCATAAATCCCTAGATATTCGACCAATTTTGATAGATGAATGATATATTTTTGGTATTCTTGAAATTCTGAACACATTGGAAAAGGTTTCAAAGCCATCAGAGGTCATCTTGTGCAAGTTTAGCTCCAGGAGAGGTCAAGGAGCTACTAGGGGCACTAGGGTGTTTTTAGTGTATTGAGCATCCATTCTCTATTTTCTTCATATGAATAGTCATTCCTGACTAATTCAAGTATTAAGAAGCTATTTTTATAGAGATAACAGCCATTTGAGGCTTTTATTCACATGTACTTACCATTTTTTAGCAATAAGATATGAGGGACATGCCATTGGGAGTTGGACCAGCAGATGTAGCCCAGGAGGGGTGAACTACTTCATCAAATTTGTTGAATATTGTTACATGTGATGTTTATTTCTCTGTTATTTATTATTTTACAATGTTATATAAGAAATTTACATGCTTTAACCTCACACAAAAATCTGTTTAACTAAGACAAAACCATTTGTTTCACCTACAAACTTCAGTAAACCTTATGCACACAATTTAATTATTATTTAGATACTTAGCATAGAAAAAATAATACATTCCATTCAAATCATTTGAAAGAATTATTAATGAATTTGATTACAATTTCATGGATTCTCTATAAGAGAAGGATATTTTTATCAAAGAATCCCCTAGATCAAGGTAGAAAATATGGTTTCAGGGATATTGTTTCTCTTGTAACTCTTTTGGGCATGAGGCCACTGATTGCAGGTCATGTATGTTGAACAGAACCAGGATATTGGATAAGTTCTATCACATAATTAGAAATTTCAAGAAAATCTGGAGAAAGAAGGAAAAATGTTTACAAACATAGGGGATGTTGACCCTACTACAGTCAACTATTTCTAAAGCTTACTTCTCTTATTGATTGCAAAAGAGATGAGAGGCACATTATCAGGTCCTTGGGATTAGTAATGTATCATCTCCGGGGGAGAAATATATGATGATTCCGATGGTTGTTTTGATAATTATGGTGGCTTATATTTCTGAAAGTGCATCTAATGTGATAACAGAAGACATGTACAGACTGTACAAGCTCAGTGGGAGCTAAAGTTGTGAAGTCTTAGTATTTCAATTTTTGTACAGGGATGCTATGAAAGACATTCCCATATATATATATATCTGTGTGTGTGTGTGTGTGTGTGTGTGTATGTATATATATGTATATGTATACATATATATACATATACATATATATATATATATATATATATATATATATATATATATATATATGTATATATGTATATATATATATATATATATATATATATGTTTTTGTTTAATAGAGAAACAATGGGACAAACTCAGAAAAATACCTTGATATGCCTCAGACAACTAGTATCTAGCTCTCCTGTTCTTATATTGATGGTTAAATAATGTTGATGACACTTATAACTGTGTATGGTTGGCATAGGGTCAGGGGGAGCATTAGGCTTGTCGCCGATGATGCATTGTTGGAATTATGTTTTCTTATTCTTTAATACTTGTGATGTTGTTGAATAAACTCTTGTAGTTGTTTGAATGATGTTATGTTGTTGTCAAAGGATTATGGTTGTTGAATGATATCTGATGATATTGATCTCTCACTATTGAGGTCTTTGGTCTTGGTTATAGATGTCATATCTATCATTTTACGTAAAGGTCATGTAGAGACTTATGATGTAATCATTGTAATACTTAGTCATGTTTAGACTATTAAAGTTTAAGTTAATTATGTATGTAATCCCATTTTTGGGTATTTCATGTTATGATGGAGTAAAATATGTAACCCCCCTTCATTGGGTGATTGATGTAAGTTTGAGTCCTTGGTGATAAGAAAGGTCATATTCAGTTGGTTCATAAAGTTATGTACTTCATTGAAAATATTTCAGAAGATTCATCATGTGATTAGGGGGAGCATGGTGAGTATATAGTGAAGATTAGATCTACCATGTTCATGTCAATATATGGGGAGAGAAGCCTTCATTCAGCATTGGTCCTCCCTTTTCCCTTTATTTCAAAGGGGAAGAGAAGCCTAGTGTTTGAAGAATGTTTCATGACTTGGAGAGTAGCTTGATATTCTTATATATGTGATTGGTGATCAAACACCAAATTAGTTGCCATCAAGTACAAAGGGGGAGATTTTTGGCATTATGAAAAATGTGTTGTCCTTGATGGAAACCTACTTGATAAGCTTTCCTTAATGAAAACCTACTTTATGAAGATGAGTCTACAGGCTAGTATAGATGTGATAGAGGCATGAAGTTTAGAGATAGGAGAAAGGCATAAAGTACAGAGACATAAGAATGATGAAGGGTAACATTTGAAAAAAGATATGCGGGTTCAGTGAAGCAGAGCCATGTACACACGCGGGTATGATGAAGAAAAGTTACATACAGTTTATGCACCATGGTATTTTAAATACGAGGAGTCTTTACCATGGTATTATCCCATAGTAATGAGCGTGGAAATGGATATTTGATTCGATCAAAGAATACCATGGGCATTAGTAGGGTATTGGCTAAGGCCTAAGGTATATAAGGAGATGAAGATCTAAGTGTATGGCATACAAGTGAGAGGGTGATTGATGAATACTTTAATCTGAAGCATGACTGCATGTTATGGATTATATATGAGTGGCTCATTTGAAATAAGTATGCACTCGGTAATACAATGATGGATCAAGATCAACAAACCTAAAATGATGATGTATTGTATAATATGCTTATGGGTTGATTAGATTTATGTTATGGTGTATGTTTATTACTATGTATGTCATGATTTGTGTATGTCTTAAGTTTTGAAGTGGGGTGAAGCTATGAGTTGATAATTGTAGATATGTACGCGGGTTTGTCTCAGGTATGGCATGTACACACGAAGATGCTCTTCTGAATAATTATGTATTGAATTTGCCTTATGGGAAGATTTTTACATGTATTTCATTCTTGAAAAGTGTGTATACATGCGGATATTACTAAGAAAAGTAGCACATATATTTTTTCATATGATTGATCAGGGTTGCAGTTGATTCAATAGGTTGATGCAATGTTTTGGGTTCAATATTGATGTTCTGGTTACAATGATCTAATTGTTTTTTATTGTTTAAGAAGAGGTTGGTTGATTTTAGTTGGTGATTGGTTTAGTAATTTCCTGGTTCAATGATTCATTGATTGGTTGAATGATTTTGTACATCAATATTTTTAGTTTTCATATATGGTATTGAGTTAAATGATGGTAGTGGTTCTAGTCTGAAAATTTGATGAAAAGTGGCCTACATGTAGTGATGTTTCGAAGCAGGTGGATCAAGTATGAAAATTTATGAAACGTGGTCCACGATGGTGCTAAGTGTTGGAGTCTTCATTGAGGAAGTCAAAGCTTCCTACCAGTAGCAGCTAGTAATCAGGCTAGGGGGTTGGAGCTTCCTTCTAGTGGGTGGTGGTAAGCGAGATAAGGGGGTTGGGTTTCCTTCCAATAATAGTTGGAGATCGAGTGAAGGTTGTATAATTCTGCAAGTGGGTGGCCACATGCTAGTATGAGTCTGTGCCAGTACAAGATTGTAAGAATAATTCATATTAATAAAATTAAACACAGAGACGACAACAACAATGGTTTTCTCCCACATTGGGTTTCCACTTAAAATATTGGTGTTTATGTGTGTTTCTTATGTGTGATGCTTTATTCTATTCTTACTGCACATGTTTATTTTTTATCAAATTTCTGATGAATAATTGATATACTGTTTTAAGATAAACAAATGAATATTGAACTGAAATATAAGTTTACTAGATATACACTAGTTGTTTGCATAAAAGTTGCGTACATATACAGGTTTACTTCAAGAAAGTAGTGTACAAAAATCAAAATAAAATAAAATATTTATTTGTGTTCTAAAATATTGATTCACCCCTCTCCCCCACCCTCTTAGTATTTTTTCCAACATACAGATATGGTCCTCTCCTTGAGAAAAGTAGTAATGCGGTTGGATTTGGGGAGGTAGAGCCCCAGGAAAGTATGAACTCTAGGGTACAATCCATGTCTGCACCACTACACAGGCATGTCTCACTCTGCGTAATTCATATGCTAAGCATCCCTCTATGGAAAGGAGTGTGCCCAAAGGAACCGACAGCTATTTGGGTGCTTGGCTCAACTATGTGGTGGACTCCTCTTCTTCGAGTACTACTTCTTCCGCCTCCCTGTAAATTTATGAATCTTTAGTTTCTTTTCTTTTACTGCATCCACTCTTGTTGGGACTCCTTTATCTTCTATGGGGCTAGGTTCTTTTTTGTGTCTGATTGAAAATGCTACTATATGTTTCCCAGTTCGCACACCATTGTTCCTTTATTTTAACAATGTTTAATTTGAGAACAACAACTTAACTCATTACAACCTCCATTATTTATCATGCCCTCCCCATATTTCTTCTTGTCATCAAGACTCTAGACTTGGCTTAGGAGCCCTTTCTCCCTCTAATTTTCCCAGTATTCCTAGAGGTCTTCAATCACACATCTCTAAAGCCATTCATAAGGCCAATCAGGATATTACTGTTGGTCATCAATTACATTTATATAGGATTCTTACAATGAAGCACACCCCATGTTTTGGCCCCTAACGAAGTGCATTTAATTCAACTATCGCGGCTTAGCTAGTGACCCCAAAATACAAGCTCTAAAGTGTTTGATCTTGTCAGACAATCTAGATTTTATCTTCCTCCAAGAAATCGTAGGACAAAATTATCACATTGAAAATACACTTGAAGGAATGTTTAAGGATCGAGCCCTTTTATCCATTGTTGCATGGGGGCATTATAGTGGTTTGGCTCTTGGGGCCAAATGAAATTTCATTAATATTTTATGTACTTCAGGTGGGGAAGGAATTATTACTGCAAACATCTTCTTGGAATAATTGGGAATGGAATTGTAGATCATTAATGTATATGCGCCATGCACTGGAAGAGTTGATTTTTGGAATAATTTGATGCAGTGTTCATTCATGAATGTGGAAAACCTGATCCTAGGGGTGACATTAATTTCTCCTTAGGCATATCAGAAATTTGGGGAGATCACACCCATGTAGACTCTCTCTCATATTTCTTTACATAGTTGATAGAAAAATAAAATATGGTATATATTGATATGAATATAGTATTTCCAAAATGGAGGAATTAAAGAGTAGGAGAAGCTATGATTTCTAGGAGACTTGATCGATTCTTGGTAAAGGAAGCTTTGACAAAAGCCATACCTTTATTCAGAAAATGGGTGAGAATGGGAGGTATATTTGATGACCACCCCATTTATTTTGAGATTCCTTGAAACATTAATAAGATAAGTGCTCCATTTAAGTTAAATGTGAGATGGTTGAAGGAAGAGGAGTTCAAGGCTTTGGTTTTGGATACCTAGGGAACATACGCTATTGAGGGTGAGCTTTCTATGGCTCAGAAATTTGCCAAAAATATCTGAAGGTTTAAGAGAAATAATAATGAGTGGGTTAGGAAAAATAATTGATGAATCACTGAAACACATTGAAATAGAACTAGAGCTCTTACAGAATCTTGGAAGTGTAGGATATGACTCTGTAGAAGATAAACAATGGGCTATATAGTTGGAAGCAGAAAAAAGATGATTTTTAGAAGCTAGAGAGGATTAATGGAGGCTTAAGAGTAGAGAAATTTAGTTACAAGTTGGAGATGATAATACGAGAAGTTTTCAATAATAGGCCAAGGGTAGAAAGGCCATTAACACCATTTGGTTTATAGAAGATGAAAATGGAGTTATGATATCTAATTTTAGGGACATAGATGGCATGAGGACTCGACATTTTATATCACTTTTCTCAGCTCCTCCAAATTCCACATTAGCCGAAATTGTGCAGATCGCTAGATTGTTTCTTCCTTTTGTCGATGAGGATAATAATAGAGATCTTGTGGCTCTAATAACTTCAAGAGAATTGGAAGGGACTCTGTGATGGTTCATGAAAGACAAAATTCCTGGGCCGGATGGATAGCCTATAGAATTCTACCTAGGCTTCTATGAGTTGATCAGGTGAGATGTATTGAAAGTTGTTGAGGAATGCAGAATCTCGGGGAGAATGTATGATTCTTTTAACAAAACCTCCATTTCCCTCATTCCTAAGACATACGATCTGAAATCATTCAATGAATTGAGACCCATCTCGCTTTGTAATTGTATTTATAAAATTATAGCTAAAATCATAGCCAGCAAGATTCATCCCATTCTCTCCCAACACATATCTTATGAAAAAAATTCCTTTTTAGATAATGTACAAATACACAAAGCTATTAGAGTTGCACAAGAAGGATTACACAACCTGAAAAGAAAAAAATTGAAATGTATGATATTAATGATATAGTTATCAAAATCTTTCAATAAATCAAATTAGTTGTATATCCGGATGTTTCTCACGCACTTGGGATTCAAAATAAATTTTATCAAATGTATTATGTGTTATATATCTTCCACTACCTTTGCAATTATAATCAACATTGCTACATCGGATTTATTCCATGCTGAGTGGGGCTTATGTGAAGGATTCTTGCTATCTCCTCTACTCTTTCTTTTTATCATGGAAGGAATCAACAAAATAGTTAGGGAGGCCAAGAGAAGGATGTATCTAAATGGATAGTTGGTGGAACATAACATCAATTTAAATCACCTAGTCTTTATTGTTGATGTCCTCATTTCCTTGGATGGATTTCTTCATGATAATGATGTGTTTAAATGTATCCTAACTTTATTATGTAAATCCATTGGAATGGATGATAATAATTTGAAATTTATTGTACCTGCCAGAGGTTTCTCTCAAGTAGTGATCACTTATGCACTCGATAAATTTCCATTGCATCATATCAAATTCAATGAAGGAATTAAGTATTTGGGTTTCCATCTTAAGCCCAAAGACTATGGGAAATATAATTAGATTTGCTTAATATCCAGAATAAAAAAGAGGCTCAGTTCATGGAGTCATAGGTGATTATCATGGTTTGGTCGACTTGTCCTCATCAAGTTTGTTTTAGAATCCATTCTCGTGTATTTGATGTCATTGTCATGGATTCCTAAAGGCATCATGAGCAATATTTAAATGTGTTGTTGCGGGTTCTTATGGATCAAAACTAAGGAAGGAATAAATTTTTCATGGGTCAGGTGGGACATCATTTACCTATCAAAAAAATGGGGAGGATGGTGCCTCAAAAATATTTTTAGCTTCTGTCACGCCCTTGATGGCAAGAGAAGCTAGAGATAACTTTCCACAAACAACTTATGGACTCAAGTGGTCACATAAAAATATTGACACCCACTCTCTATGCACCAATGGATACGTCTATAGAACAAAATCTGAATCAACATCTCCATGATATGGAAATAAATTACTGACCCATTTCACATCATTGGTTCTGGTCGTGCTTGGAAAATTGCCTCATGATTGCAGGTCTGCATTGATATTGACCCTTGGTCAGGTATCAAGGGTTAGCATACTCTTCCTCCAAATCTAGTGACTTTCCTAGCTGATCATGGAAAGCACACCATTGACGAGATTTTTGGTCATAGGAATACCATGATGTGGCGATAGAGTTATGTGTTGGCACAGGCTTTGAATATTCTATGAAATGGAACCGATTTGAGATAGATTACATCATATCCCTTTCTTCTTCTAACATAAGGTTGAAAGACAATGAGGATGAGCTCCTTTTGAATCACTCAAAGAGGGGCCATTATACTCTGAAGGAAGGTTTCCTATTGATTCAAGTGGAAAAAGGACTAGAGGAGAAAAAATGGTGGTGGAAGCATTCCTGGAAGCTGAAGATTCGGAGTAAAACCAGGATCTTCATTCGGCGTCTCAAAAAAAGAAGTACCTACAGGTGACAATCTCAAGAAGAGATATTTCCACACATCTACTTTGTGTGTGCTATTTCGTTGGGTTGAAGAATCCGTAGACAATTTATTCATAGCTTATCATTTTATTGTTATTATCTAGGATTTTCTATATCAAGCTATAAACATCAACATCAGCTATAGGAGTGATTATATTAATGATGCTTTGAACTGTTGGTAGAATAGCCCTCCCCTCACAAGCTAGAAAGCTTACATCTTTTGGTTTGCTGCAGTATATGTCTTGGACATAACTGAAAGATATTTAAAGAAGTTATTTTTCATCCTAAACTTATAGGTGCTCATATCCTCGCTATCTGCCTTTTTTTACTTGACGATGATGTTAGGAACATACCTCGCACTGTTGTCCCTAAGAACATTGATCATACCTTTCCTTTGACATATTTCAATGGATCTGCACAAAATGGAAAATGCAGTGGAGGGCTTGTTTTGTACCTCAATCATGATCATTATAACAAATTACAATTTTGTCTAGGGTCTAGCAAAAATAACTTTTCCGAATTAGACAACCTAAAATTACTTCTTCTATTTGAACTTGAAAAGGGTTTCCAAAAACTATAGGTCTTTGGTGATTCTTGTGTTGTTATTGACTAGTTCAATATCCATTCTACTTTCAATGTGCACACACATAGTTCATTACTAGAGGATGTTCTCATGATTAAAGAATAATTTGATGTTATTACTTGTCAACACAATTATAGGGAAGGGAAATTTCTTTCTCACCAACTTTCTAAGGAGGGTGTGTAGCAATCTCACCAGACATGGTTGATTACTGAGCATAGTTACAATTATCACTATCACTATTATCATTTCCCCTTCAATGATCCATTGTTGTTGTATAAAGGAACAAAATTACACTTTACCTACTCTTTTGATATGACTATGACAAAGTGATTAGACAAACCTACATTTTTTTTTTTTTGAACAATGGCTACATAGTAGTTTTTGTTTTGATATTGCAATGACTTTCTAGCAGTATTATGTATATGTAGATATACGAACAAATACTTAGCATATTTTTTTGACAATTTTTATACATCAATATTTATCACTCAAATTTTTGTTGAGTGACTAACAAAAAATATCATGATATGCTATATGCACCTACATCATGTAATTTTCACTATAGTACATAATGGAAATTACGATTTTTCCTAGGGAAAAAATGTACTTTTGTAATCAATTTAACATGTGACATTTAAAAATAGATTAATGATAAAAAAATTAAAAATAAAATTTAAATTAAATATTTTGATATTAGTAATAATAATGTCAAATTTATATATAAATATATGTAGTAATTGAAAAAATATATTTTTACGATTAAAAAAATGTAATCGTATATGTATGTTGTAGATGTGTAATTCCAATCATGTTCAACACACACACACACACACACACACATATATATGATTTAGTATGATTTAAAGAGGTATTATTTTTTTTTGAATGAAAATCCTTTTCAAAATAGAAAACTTGAATAGACTATACCTTCACCCTTTTAAATGGATATTAAATTAGAATTTAAGATGAATATAAGATTTAGTTGATGCATGATAACACCAAGGATATCGAAAGAAATTCATTCGTTTAATTTGTTATTTGTATAAAATGCATGGTATGCATGTAATCCATCATCTTTATCTCTGTGGGTAGGAATTTCTTCTTTTTAATAATTCGTTAGGTAATTCTCACTTAGGTAAGAATTGATTGTTTTCATTAGTATGGGTAGAAATCCATAATTTTCTTAAAGATAGGATTTTTTCAGTTGGCTAGGAAGATATCTATTTAGATCAATGTAGATTCATCTTAACTACGCATCTATCATGCACTAAGATGGATCAAATCCCTTGAAACACAAACATTTTTCTCACGCATCGACATCCATGTTAGATACTCTCCTCTTCAGTTTTAAGAGATATATTAAATAAAATATATGTTACATCAAATAAATTTTCTCAAGATATCCATGTTTGCAATTTCCAACATTATAAATCTTAAGTATAAATCACAAAATTTAGAGCTTAAAAAGGAATCTTACACTTCATGGTTAATTTATATCCTTACATTAATGTTAATTGCAATGTATATTGATGTAATGAAATTTAGAATTTAGAATTTAGGATTCATACTAACTTAAATAATCCAACATGTAATGAGATAACTTTACCAACTTGATACTATTCAAATTCCATTAACCCCTTGTTGAAATGATATTTTAATGGTTTTCATGAATGTCTCACTTATCCATAATATCTACATAAACATTTGCAAACTCATCAATTATAACTTCCTCAAACATCACTTCTCATAGCTTTGATACTTATAAAGTTGCTATGTCTTTATGTAACAGTTTACTGAGGAATTAAAACAACAGAAACAAAAACTTATAAGTTCCAATTCAGTGAATATTTGTATTTGAAACTTCATTAGTTAGTCTCTTTAGGAGTTTAGAACCACTTTCCCCACTCTCCGTATATAAATATAAGAATATAAATTTTCTTATAATGTTTGACAATAATAGAGGTAACTTACAATATCCATGTTAGTGAGTTGCTTTTATTTTTTATCTTCTTAAAATTCCGAGCTATTAGACCAAAGAAAATGACCTTCCCTCCTCCTAGCATCAATAGTAGCTCATCAAAACTTAAGGTGACCATCCCAACCAAAACCAAAATTGTGCTCCCCATGAAAATTATAAGCATAGAAACATATGCAACTAGCTCCACCACTATTGTTATCATTTTTTTATGTTAAATTAACAATGTAGATCTATCTCACAAGCATGCCACTACATTCTTAGATTGTTTAATTCCCCATGTGTAGTGACCTCATCAAAAAAAATCTTATTTCTTTCTCAACATTTTTTTTCCAAATAGTTTAATGCTAAATATACCAATAATTATTTTACGAATCTGTTCCACTAAAATCTTCATAATTCTAGGGTTTAGACTAATATCTCCTTTGAATTTGTTGCATTTCCAAAAATTGTCTGAAGAGCCCTTGAGAAACCTTGCATGAAGAATATTTTTGCCATTAACTTTGCAATGCCAAAAATTGTGTAAAGAGCCCTTAAGAAACCTTGCATGAAGAATATTTATGCTAGTAAATTTCTCAGGCATATATTCTACCAATGTCATCGCAGGCAAGCCATCAGAACCAATAAATCAAATAAAACAACACCACACATTCTACGATATATTCATGTACTGAAGCAGTGTTGTCTATGTTGGAATATTAATTCCAACTGCCCACACATAGCAGCAGAACAACGAGAATTTATTTGATGGGATCAAAAGATATCAAACAACAAAAAAATTAAGTCTGATGTGAATTTGGGAAAGGACAGCAATGGTAGTGGAAATATCCAGTTCAGATATTCACACAACCATGTATCACTTATCAACAGCACCTACCAGCCTTCAATTCTCCTCCAACCATATTAAATGCACGACCAGTAAGCAACATTTTGAAGGGGCAGCAAGCATGAGCTGCAAAGGGGAAGGAAAACCCTCGGAGGAGGTGACATCATCCTCCTCTTGACCAATGGTAGTAGTTCTGTGGGGGCAATGAAAAGAGTCCCTGCATTATACCAAGAACCCACAGAATGAAAATTTTATTTAATGTTTTGACTTAGTTTTTTTTTTTATTTCCCAGATTATGTTTTAAGATTTTAACTTTGATTTAATTCAATTTTACCATGGTACATTTTGTTTAAACCTTGGTTATTTATATTTTGACATATATATTACAAATATGAAATATTAATAATATGTGTGTGTGTCTGTGTGTGTGTGTGTGTGTGTGTGTGTGTGCGTGCATGTGTGTGTAATGTAATATGTCGTTAGTGCATTGAGAAGATTATGTATTTGTTTTGAGAGAGCCCGAAGGTTGAAAAAGACAGAGAGACAGAGAAAGAAAAAATTGCACCGATATGTGTGTAGCAGCTAGATAATTTGTTTTGTGAATCCATAACTTTGTTCTGAAGAAAGAATTTTACTTTTGAACAGATTTTTTACTTTTAATGAAATAGTAGTGTTATACCTCATCTCTCTATGTTGTGGAAGAGGAATTTGATTTTTCCTCTGTGTGTTCAAAATTATCTAGAAATTCCAACATGGTATCAAAGCTAGTATAGGTGCTCAATGAACAAAGCAGAGATCGCTCTTCACTACAAAAGTTGTAAGAAGGTTGTTGAAGTAGATTTCTCCAGCAGAGAGAAAGCTTTTGTCCGTTTATACAGTCAAATTTTTTTAAACACAGTCAAGGAATCTGTCATGTTTACACAGCTAGGATGGCAGCGACAGGCACCAGCTTGGAAAATCCCCAACTTCCACAGTTTAATGAGAAGAACCATGATTATTGGGAAATCACGATGAGAGCCTTGTTTGCTTCACAGGATATATGGGAGATAGTTTAGAATGGCTACCTAGAACCAGCAGACGCAGCAGCGTTGGCTACTTTGATAGCAGCAGAAAGAGACCTGTTAAGAGATAATAGGAAGAAGGACTCCAAAGCCCTCTTCTATATTTTTCAATCAGTGCACGAGAGTATTTTCCCAAGGATTGCAATAGCAACAAAGTCTAAGGAGGCATGGGATATTCTCAAAACAGCCTATCAAGGCATGGAGAAGGTGAAGACAACAAAGTTACAAATGCTGAGGAGAAATTTTGAAACTCTTTGTATGAAAGAGTCTGACACCATAGACTCATTCTTCACTCATGTTATTGGGTTGGTTACCCAGATAAGGTCTCATGGAGAGACACTTGAAGAAAGAAGGATAGTGGAGAAAATCTTGAGAATTTTACCCTCAAGATTTGATTCCATAGTAGTGGCAATAGAAGAGACAAAGGATCTCTCACTATTTACAGTGGATGAGTTTAGTACATCCCTAATGTCTCATGAACACAAACTTAACAGAGGAACAGATTCCTCATTGGAACAATCTTTCAAGACTCAAATGTATTTTGTCGAGGTAGAGGTCAAGGCAGAGCAAACAACAGAGGAATAGGCAAAAGCCAAAATAAAAGAAGAAACGGCCCTGTAATTTTGAGTGGAAGGGGAAACAATCAGAACCAGAATGAAGGCTCAAGCCAACATCAAGCTCATGGAAAAAGGTATGATAAATCCCAAGTCCAATGTCATTATTGCAAGAAATATGGGCACTATGCAAATGAATGTAGGAAAAAGCAAAATGACATGAATAATAGGTAGAATGATAATTTTACAAACAAGTAAAAGAACCAGAAGAATGTGTTGTTAACATGTAATATAGCACAAGATAGACAAGATGATGTATGGCGCTTAGACTCGGGTTGTAGTAATCACATGACTAGAAACATAGCAATGTTTGCCAATCTAGATGAAAATGTTAAATCTGAAGTAACAACAGGGACCGATAATAAGGTCTCTGTCATGGGAAAAGGAAGAGTAAGTATCCTGACAAGAAAAGGAGAACAGAAGTTTGTGCCAGATGTATATTATTTACCTGGCTTGAAATGTAATCTTTTGAGCATTGGAAAGCTCATAAACAAGGTCTACAATGTTTTCTTTAAATATAATGTGTGCACAATCATGGACATACCTCCAAGCAAGAAAGTCATTGCAGAGGTGTAGATGACAAGCAATAGGATGTTTCCTCTCAAGCTCAGAATAGACTTGAAGGAAAGAAGAAATGTGGCAGCCGTAACACAAGAGGTCTTTCAAAAGGAAGTGAAAGATGAAAATTCGTTATGGCACTTGAGATTTTGACATCTCAATTTTGGAGGTCTGAACTTGTTGTACAGAAGGGAATGGTAAAAGGATTATCACTAACTGAGAAACTAGATAACCTATGTGAAGGCTACATCTTGGGCAAACAACATAGAGAAAGCTTTCCAACAAAAAAGAGTATAAGGGCAAAGACACCCTTAGAGATTGTCCACTCAGATTTGTGTGGACCAATGCAAATTCCATCTTTAGCTGGCAGCAAATATTTTTTTACATTCATAGATGATTACACCAGAAAGACATGGGTGTATTTCTTAAAACAGAAGAGTGAAGTGTTTGGACATTTCTTTCACTTCAAAGCTCTTGTTGAGAAGCAGAGTGGGCACTACATCAAAGTGCTAAGAACCGACAGAGGTGGAGAATACATCTCCGAAGAGTTCCTATGGTTCTATAGGGAGAATGGCATACATAAGAAGTTTACCACAAGGTACACACCTCAGCAAAATGGTGTTGTAGAAAGGAAGAATAGGACCATCATGGACATGGTCAGAAGTATGTTGAAGGAAAAACATTTGCCAAATGAGTATTGGGCGTAAGGCATCAATTGTGCAGCATATATCTTGAATAGATGACCAACCAAAGCTGTCATGAACAGAGTTCCGCAAGATGAATGGAGTAAAACAAAGCAGTTTTTCACTCACATGAAAGGTTTTGGATGTGTGGCTTATGCACATGTTCCAGATCAATTGAGGAAGAAATTTGACAACAAGGGGGAGAAGTGTATCTTTGTTGGATACACTGATGAGTCCAAGGCATACAAGCTCTATAATCCATCCACCAAGAAAGTAATAATCAGCAGATATGTGCAGTTCATTAAAGAAGAAGGTTGGGATGGAAGCTTAGAGAAAACAGTGAATGTGAAGACATGTGTGTCTCACGAAGAAGAAGAGGAAGGGACATCAGCAAATAATCCCTCCTTGGTGGCTCCTCCTCCACCACCAGAAGAACAAAAAACCACAGCACAAGCTAGAAATAGAATAGCCTTCAGAAATCAAGGAAGTGATTCTCCAAGAACACCACAGGGAACTGAAAGTCCCTTGAGTTCAAGTGAAACTACAAGTACACTAAGAAGACCGAGATTCAAAAATTTGAGTGAGATTTATGAACAAGGAGAGGTAAATGATAATGCTGGTTTGAACTCTTTATTTTCTTTGTATTGTCATGTTAATGACCCAATTCATTTTGAAGATGTTGTAAAAGAAGAAAAATGGATTGAAGCAATGAACGAAGAGATTGGTGCAATAGAAAAGATTAATACATTGGAATTAGTGGACCTCCTTAAAGGTAAAGAAGTCATTGGAGTTAAATGGGTCTACAAGACCAAAATAAATGTTGAAGGTAAGATTGAAAGACACAAGGTCAGACTTTTTGTCAAAGGCTACAAGCAGCAACAAGGAGGAGACTATGAAGAAACTTTTCATCGGTTGCAAGAATGGAAGCAGTAAGAGCAGTGCTATCCATAGCAGCACAACACAAGTGGAAGGTTTATCAAATGGATGTGAAATATGCATTCCTGAATGGAGTGTTGAAAGAAGAGGTATATGTTGAAAAACATCCAGGATATGAGATAGAAGGCCAAGAGCACAAGGTATGCAAGTTGAAGAAGTTATTTATGGGCTGAAGAAAACACCAAGAGCATGGTACAGCAGGATAGATGCTTACCAAACTGAAAATGGATTTGAGAAACGTGATGGAGAACCCACACTCTACATAAAATAAAATGATGGTAAGATTATTATTGTTCTTTTATATGTAGATGATTTAATCTTTACAGGCAATGAAGTTTCTCCCATTGCTGATTTTAAAACAGTCATGAAGAGTGAATTTGAAATGACTGATTTGGGTTTTTTGAGATATTTTCTTAGAATAGAAGTAGAGAAAAATGAAAATGGGATTTTCATTTCCCAAGAGAAATATGTTGAAGAAGTGTTGAAAATATTCAACATGTAGAACAACAAGGCAGCTGTAACTCCAACTGTCATGGGATTAAAATTGAGCAAAGAAGACAGAAGCAAGAATTTTGATCCAAGTTTGTATAAGAGCATAGTTGGCAGCCTCATGTATTTGACTGTAACTAGGCCAGATATTATGTTTGTTGTAAGTTTAATTTCCAGATTCATGGAAACACTAAAAGAGACTCATTGGCAAGCAGCCAAGAGGATTCTAAGGTATGTGAATGGAACGAAGGGGTATGGTATTTTATACTCCTCATCTAAAAATTTTAAATTGATTGGTTACAATGACAGTGATTGGGCTGGAAGTGTAGATGATAGGAAGAGCACATCTAGATATGTGTTTCATTTGGGATCGGGAGCCATTTCATGGGCTTCTAAGCAACAGCCAGTTGTGGCTTTATCAACAACAGAAGTAGACTATGTGGCAGTAACAACAGAAGGATGCCAAGCAGTATGGATGAGAAGAATTTTCAGAGATTTATGTCATGAATAGGACAAAGGAAGAATAATTTATTGTGATAACAGCTCACCGATAGCTTTATCAAGTAATTATGTCTTCCATAATAGAACAAATCATATTGATGCAAAATTTCATTTTATATGAGAACTGGTTAATAATGGTGAGATTTTTTTGCAGCATTTTAGGACAGAGGAACATTTTGCTGATATATTGACAAAGCCACTAACGCAGAAGAGTTTTAACTATCTCAATAAATTCCTGGGTATGCAAGAACGCAGCAGTTGTAATTAAGGGGGAGTGTTGGAATATTAATTCCAACTGACTGCACATAGTAGTAGGATGGCTAGAATTTATTTGATGGGATTGAAAGACAACAAACAAAAAAAAATTTAAGTCTGATGTGAATTTGGGAAAGGACAACAATGGCGCTAACCATCTCTAGTTACATCTTCACGCAACCATGTATCACTTATCAATAACACCTACCAGCCTTCAATTCTCAACCAACCATATTAAATGCACAACCAGTAAGCAACATTCGAACGGGGTAGTAAGCTTGAGCTACAAAGGGGAAGGAAAACCCCAGAGGAGGTGACATCAACCTCCTCTTGACGAATGGTAGCAGTTCTGTGGGGGCAACGAAAAGAGTTTGTGCATTATACCAAGACCCCACGGAATGAAAAGTTTATTTAATGTTTTGACTTAGCTTTTTTTATTTGCTGCATTATGTTTTGAGATTTTAACTTTCAGTTAATTTACTTTTACCACTGTACATTTTGTTTAAACCTCGGTTATTTATATTTTGACATATATATTATAAATATGATATATGTGTGTGTGTGTGTAATGTAATATGCCGTTAGTGTATTGAGAAGACTGTGTATTTGTTTTGAGAGAGCCCGAACGCTGAAAAAGACAAAGAGACAAAGAAAGATAAAATTGAAGCGTTGCATGTCTAGCAGCCAGATAATTTGTTTTGTGAATACAGAATTAGTACTCAAGAAAGAATTTTACCTTTGAACAGAGTTTTTACTTTTAATGAAATAGCAGTGTTATACCTCATCTCTCTGTGTTCACATAATTTTATTTTAATCTCTGTGTTGTGGAAGAGGAATTTCATTTTTCCTCTGTGTGTTCGAAATTATCCAGAAATTCCAATAATCTATTGGCTTGTCAAAAGTAGCTTTCCAATCCAATTTACTTCTCTCCAAAAGACCCTCACCACATTCATTTGTTGTTTCTCTAGACCCATGATACGATATAGTGGGACCCTTTCTACCACGTCAAATCATTACACTTTAACCTTCGTTCAATTACCCGCTCATCCACCTTACCTTGCTTACATCCGACGACCATAATAATTTTTTGGCCCCCCTCTCGATCTGATCTTTACGACCGGGGGGGTCCAAAATGGGAAGTTTCATGGTTTGAGCCTTACCCTTACGTGGCGGCACCAGGTGTTTCACACCCCCCTTTACTAAAACCACCCACCACCATCACCACCCTCCGAAATGGGTTTTCCCGCCGCAACAAAACCAAATCCCACCATCGCTGCTCCACATCCACCCACCATTCTGCAGCCCTACCACTACCACTCCCACGACTGTTGCTCCACGTCGCTTTTCCCTGTCAATACTATCCAAAGGGTTTATTAAATTATTTCCGTATGTTTTAAAGGTAACAAAGGGATTTCCATTTTAAACTCCGCTACAACAATAACTGATGCAGTGAAGACAAAGGCAGTTTAATAGAAAATGGCCAGCACTATAGCCAACGTAGTTCACCAACACACTCTTCTCAGCAACCATTTTTCACCAAAGCAGAGCCATATGTCAGGTTTGTTTCATTTCTGCCTCTTCAAGATCACACTAGCTAGATTTTGATCACTTTGCAATCAATAACAGACTACCAAATTAAACATAACCACCGTCTTGGCCATATTTTTCTTATCACCACCATTGCTTGGTTCCACTTGTCTAATTTTGGCTTGAATACGATTAATGATGATCACTGAAGTAGATAGGGCAACCGTCTTAAGTTTTAGTTAAATACTACATGCATTTGTAGTATTAGTTGTGAGACCTGTAGGGAGAAAAGCTATTGTAAATGCTCATCTGGTTGTAAGCACTTTTTTAGATGAATGAAAGGACCCTGATGTTTCCAAATTATTATGTTATGACTTGATGGTGATGTAATTCTTCATTCTATTTTCTTACTTTCATTCAGCCTATCGCTTTTATCTTCTTTACTCAAGTGATAAGAAAATTTTGTTCAGATTTGTCATCGAGCACCCTCGCTCGTGCTTTGAAACATTATCTATGTTTTCCTCTAAAATTTGAATGTAGAATTCAGAGTAAGGTCTACTCTACATTCACATTGAACTTTAACCTCTTCTCCTTTCCATTTGCCAAACTAAAAAGATCTATCGACATGAATAAGCTTTGTCTGTTCAGTACACTGATTCAATTATTTATCCATTTCTAAAAACTTACAATTGCTTGACTCCCTCGCCCAATGGCCTCTCTTCACCATCTCAACCACAAATTTTAAAATAAACCCCTATGCCTTAATAAATAGCCTAAAATGACAAATCAACAAAGTTTACACTAATAAACGTAGAGATCCCTACTTATATTTGAGGGCTAGATCCTAGGGCCGGAAGTAAGCCATGTTGGCCCTCCGAGGATTCTCCGTCTTCAACATTTGGAATACGCGCGCGAAGACCAAAAAAAATAAATTAATGGCAGCTGACAATCTCATGAAGATATCCTTCCACGACCTACTTCGTGTGTTGTTCTCTTTCATTGTGCCGAAGAATCAATATATTATTTATTCATAGCTTATCATTTTATTGTTATTATCTAGGATTTTCTATATCAAGCTATAAACATCAACATCAGCTATAGGAGTGATTATATTAATGATGCTTTGAACTGTTGGTAGAATAGCCCTCCCCTCACAAGCTAGAAAGCTTACATCTTTTGGTTTGCTGCAGTATATGTCTTGGACATAACTGAAAGATATTTAAAGAAGTTATTTTTCATCCTAAACTTATAGGTGCTCATATCCTCGCTATCTGCCTTTTTTTACTTGACGATGATGTTAGGAACATACCTCGCACTGTTGTCCCTAAGAACATTGATCATACCTTTCCTTTGACATATTTCAATGGATCTGCACAAAATGGAAAATGCAGTGGAGGGCTTGTTTTGTACCTCAATCATGATCATTATAACAAATTACAATTTTGTCTAGGGTCTAGCAAAAATAACTTTTCCGAATTAGACAACCTAAAATTACTTCTTCTATTTGAACTTGAAAAGGGTTTCCAAAAACTATAGGTCTTTGGTGATTCTTGTGTTGTTATTGACTAGTTCAATATCCATTCTACTTTCAATGTGCACACACATAGTTCATTACTAGAGGATGTTCTCATGATTAAAGAATAATTTGATGTTATTACTTGTCAACACAATTATAGGGAAGGGAAATTTCTTTCTCACCAACTTTCTAAGGAGGGTGTGTAGCAATCTCACCAGACATGGTTGATTACTGAGCATAGTTACAATTATCACTATCACTATTATCATTTCCCCTTCAATGATCCATTGTTGTTGTATAAAGGAACAAAATTACACTTTACCTACTCTTTTGATATGACTATGACAAAGTGATTAGACAAACCTACATTTTTTTTTTTTTGAACAATGGCTACATAGTAGTTTTTGTTTTGATATTGCAATGACTTTCTAGCAGTATTATGTATATGTAGATATACGAACAAATACTTAGCATATTTTTTTGACAATTTTTATACATCAATATTTATCACTCAAATTTTTGTTGAGTGACTAACAAAAAATATCATGATATGCTATATGCACCTACATCATGTAATTTTCACTATAGTACATAATGGAAATTACGATTTTTCCTAGGGAAAAAATGTACTTTTGTAATCAATTTAACATGTGACATTTAAAAATAGATTAATGATAAAAAAATTAAAAATAAAATTTAAATTAAATATTTTGATATTAGTAATAATAATGTCAAATTTATATATAAATATATGTAGTAATTGAAAAAATATATTTTTACGATTAAAAAAATGTAATCGTATATGTATGTTGTAGATGTGTAATTCCAATCATGTTCAACACACACACACACACACACACACATATATATGATTTAGTATGATTTAAAGAGGTATTATTTTTTTTTGAATGAAAATCCTTTTCAAAATAGAAAACTTGAATAGACTATACCTTCACCCTTTTAAATGGATATTAAATTAGAATTTAAGATGAATATAAGATTTAGTTGATGCATGATAACACCAAGGATATCGAAAGAAATTCATTCGTTTAATTTGTTATTTGTATAAAATGCATGGTATGCATGTAATCCATCATCTTTATCTCTGTGGGTAGGAATTTCTTCTTTTTAATAATTCGTTAGGTAATTCTCACTTAGGTAAGAATGAGGACATAGGTAAGAATTGGATTGTTTACTCTATCTCTGGGTAGAAATTCATACTTTTCATTAAGTTTGATAGGATTTTTTCAGCTAGTTGTAAAGATATCTATTTAAATCAATGTAGTTTCATATTAACTATAGATTTATCATGCAATAACATGGATCAAATCCTTTGAAACATAAACATTTTTCTCAAGTTTTACATTCTAAATTTTTATTTAGGTAACTTCATGGATTTTTTCCATTGACTCCATTATATATTCAAAGATTACTCGCATGTTAAACATGGGAGTTTGTTAAACATGGGAGAACTTACCAACTTCTGCTCATATCAAATGAGTAACCGAAATTATTTAAATGTAAATGTATCAATATGTATTAATGTTTGAAGACATATATGATCTACCTAACCTTACATGTAAGAGATTAATATAATATTTTTAATATTTTATTTATTTTGGAATAGAAATCAGAGCAGCATTGCCAGCATCATCATCACAGCTTTGTTTAGTTAAAAGATCAATAAATGTAGTGCTACACATATATTTTTCAAAAATTAGATCAGGCTGGCGTATAAGAGGACACCTAAGAGAAAATGTTTATCATCTTCAATCCTCTTATGATTGCATAGTGATAAATATTTATCCATGATGTTTTTGTAACTAACCAATACATAGTTCAATTATGGTGCTTCACAGCATTAGTTCTACCATAGTAATAGACATTTTATTCTTAACAAATTCATATGTGAGAGATAATTTCGGTTTAAGATTGGGGTTGATCACCACATTATAATCTAAGGCTCTATTTCTCTCAGTTCTTCTTGTATCTAGATGATTCCACCTTGAATTGGGTAAGAAATACTATTTTTAATATTATCTATCTTTTGCACCCCAATTTCCAACCAATATTGACCATCATTATATCACCCTTTCTGTCTAAGGTGGGGTTTAGATATATGAATAAGGAAATTTTAGGAGTTCTTGGAACACTGACTTTATATTTCTTATAGATACAATATATATTTGTCATGTCTCATTCTTTTCATGGAGGAATTCTTGGTTCAATTAGGAGGATCAGTAGGAAGTATTTTGCTTAATCCTAAGGTTGTAGTTATAAATTATTTTTAGATGTATTCAATCTTCAACCCTAACTTGTGGATAAATTACAACACCAAATACTGCTATCCATATAATATTATAGGAGTCACAAAAGTGTTAATGAGCAGTGCTTTTCTCTTATCCCAAATTCAAATATTTATGAGTTAAAATTGTTTACGCCCATAATAAGTTTCAACATCTATTTATACTTTTCTCAATGTTGCAATTCCACCGAGCTATGATATGTCAATTCCCATATATTTTAATGAAGAAAATGTATCCAAGTGACTTGTTGCTCTTATATATATATATATATATATATATATATATATATATATATATATATATATATATATATATATATATATATAGATATATATATATATGAAAGTGAAAATTGAAATATAGAAATATTGTATTATCTTATGATTTTTTTTTAATAAATGCAATGCATTGACTTATACATCTCAAACTACCCATGACATGTCTTCGCTTAACGATGTAGTAAAACTTAAGTGAAGGAAAAATTTAATTTTGGCTCCCCGTAACCGCTTTCAAACTTATCATGTTTCCTATTACTCCGGAATTCCCCCTACCTCATGATATTTCTACCACTCGTAACCTTGGTCCATAATCCCTTCGTCTTCATCTAGAATATGAAAACCAGGTGCTTTCACCTCAGGGAACTCTCATGTAGGTGTGATTGGCTAGTTTACCCTAACAGCTGCCCAATGGCGCAGGTCCAATCACCTGCATGTAGCATGGTTTTCCAATGCCAAATTCGACCAGCTATGATAGATAAAGCCATCCCATATTTAAAATTAAAGACACCACCTAAGACTCATGTTCTTATATATACAGGTTAAAAAAATTGAAATATAGAAATATTGTATTAATATTTTTTGATGATTTTTTTTTTAATAAATGTAATGCATTGACTTATACATCTCAAACTACCCACGAAATGCCTCAGTTAATGGGGTCAAACCATGCAAGAAAATTTTGAATTTTGGCCTCCTGCAACTGCCCTGAAACTCATCTGGTTTCCTATAACTCCGACCTTCTACCTTATGATATTTCGGTCTACTTAGAACCTTGGTCCATAATCCTCATCTATCTAGAATATTAGTCTAGGTAAGCCACCTTAGGGAACTCCCATGCAGGAAAAAGAGATAATAAGCGATCTTAATTGGATGCCTAATGGAAGAGGTCAAATCGCCTTTATATTTATACTTTTCTCAATGTTGCAATTCCAATTGAGCTTATGATAGATGTCAATTCCCATATATTTGAAGGAAGAAAATGTATCCAAGGACTTTTTGCTCTTATACACGTATATATATATATATATATATATATATATATATATATATATATATATATATATATATATATAGATGAAAGTGAAAATTGAAATATAGAAATATTGTATTATTTTTTTTTGTTGATTATTTTATAATAAATCCAATGCATTGACTTATACATCTCAAACTACCCACGACATGCCTCAGTTAACAGGGTCAAACCATGCAGGAAAATTCTGAATTTTGGCCTCCTGCAACTGCCCTGAAACTCATCCTGTTTCTCATAACTATGACCTTCTACCTCATGATATTTTGGTCTACTCAGAACCTTTGTCCATAATCCTCATCTATCTAGAATACGAGTCTAGGTAAGCTACCTTAGGGAACTCCCATGTAGTAAAAAAAGATAAGAAGCGATCTCAATTGGATGCCTAATGGAAGAGGTCAAATCACCTTTATATAGTGGTTGGATTTTCCTAAAGGATGTATCTATAACTTGGAGCCAACTTGTACTAATGAGGCAGGAAACTTATCCCTAGAGGCAAAAATAATTCAGATTCTGAAAATTTAAACTTCGTCTTTTGAAGCTGACTTGGAGTATACATTTATATCTATCATTTCTTATATATTTAAAGGGATAAAACTTAATTATCAATTCCAGCCATGGCTACAAATTTCAATTAAAATATCACTTAAACTTTGTACATGCTCACACAATTAGACTTCCCAGTATGATCATCAGGCTATATCAACCATGAAAATCACCATACCGTTCTAATTTAACCATTTTTGGAAGTCCTCCAAGGATTCCTAACTCAACAGATAAACATATTTAATCTGATTCACAATTATTGTTGTCCCAACCAAGATATAACACATTAGTTTCAAAGGATCTAAAGATCTCAATTCAATTTTACAATAGACGATTTTGTGAAGAGACCTCTGACTAACTCTTCATTATGAAACATTGACATCCCAAGCCTTACTCATGTCAAAAATTACTTTCAAATATTCATGTGTGATCCCCTTTAAGAGGAAATATTCAACCATTCAAACATGAGACCAAAGTTTGAATCAACTAGCAATAAAATCATTTTTGATCGGCATTCACATGATTTCAAGTAGATAAAAAATCATAATTTTGAAACATAAATGCACTTATCTAGGTTCATTAAATATATGCTAGAGAATAAAGAGGGGTGAGTCGATGTTCACCCAACTGCAGGCTCAACGACATTGCAATTTACTTACAATTGGGCACCCCTTCAAGATCTGATACCTTAAGAGGGAGACTCCTTCAAGGTTAATAAGGTTCATTATAGTGTAGAGGCATGAAGAAAACTCTCCTTCACTTGATAAAATTAGTATCTAGTTCCTATTATTATCACAATATCTCCATAATGGACATGCACACAAAAAGGGAATCCTTATATGATTCTGTAGTTCCCTAGTACTTCAGCTTTTTCAGTTCCTTTCATGCTTAAGTTTAGACAAGTTATTTAGAAATTATTGTCCCGTTAGCTTAGGCTAAAAATTTCACACTCACGTCCTTAACTAAAATAGGTATTTCATACTACCACACTAGATTGTTGTGCCTTAGAATATTTCTCCTCCTACCTCCTATTCAAATCCATAGTCTTAGAATCCATAACTGTTTATGTTTCAATCCATGGGTTTCTCTGGTTCACACATAACTCTATGCAATTTCCCTATGCATTCACATACGAACCACTATGGCACATTGTTGTTCACATCCCCACATGGGTACATTATTATACTTCATATTTCAAAACCCACTACGATGCATGAGAATTAAAGGTCCATCTTCAAGTGTGAGGTCAAGGAGAAATCTCTAAATGGTACATTGTCCATACGTCTAAAATAGTTTAGTACCACTCACATTCTTTCTTATAATTTCTAGTGATTTTTTAGTTCAACTACCACATTAACAATCTAGATGATAATTTGAGGGTAAGATATTACACATCCCAATTCCCCATCACAACATTCTCTCACGCATCGAGATCCATGTTATATACTCTCCTCTTCAATTTTAAGCAATATATTAAATAATATATATGTTACATCAAATAAAATTTATTCAAGATATCCATATTTGCAATTTCCAACATTATAAATCTTAAGTATAAATCACAAAAGTGTAATATTCCAAAATTTGCACACAGTAATTTAGAATATTAGATTTTGCTACTTTCACCTAGGAAAGAATAAATGGGTAAGGAAGCCCATGAAAAATAAAAATATGAATAAATTCCACCTGAGTAAGGAAGGAGATCACCCTAGGAGCTATTTTTACACTTCCAAGTGTGAACAAGGGCAAATTAGATGGAGACATAGTCAAGTTTGACTAAGTCAACATCCATTCTTGAGGAGGAAGAAATCACTCAAGTAAACTAGCTCAATGTGAACAAGGATCAGCCTAGACACACATATGAGAACCGGATTGAAGATCCCTTAGTGTGAAAAGAGGCATTGCAGGTGGATTAGTTCTAGTTGACCAAGTCAACAACGTTGCTACAAAGAGGAGGGAAGCTAGCTAGGGCAGCACAGTTTTGAAAGAGGAAGCTTCACTAGGAAGTCACCTCAACATTGTGTGGGGTTCGGGGTGAGGAGGCTCACCAAAGATAAAAAGGAGGCATAGCATCAATGGGATTCATTCATTATTCAGCTATCTTTGGTCTTATGACTACTTACATGCTTCATTTGTTTAGCCGGAGTTGCTACACTTCTTAGTGTAAAGAATTATCATGCGGGAATTCCATCCTTTCTTTGGATCAGCTTGCTAAAGGGATCAAGAGGGCAGGATTTGAGCTTCAATTCATCATTTGGCTTAAGGCTACTCAGCCAGCAACATCTACAGCACAGTCATCTTCAGAAACTGTGTCATTTTCTGCAAGAGCATTGTTGTTGGGTTAAGCATTGTCATTTTGTCTTAGTGTTTGAGGAAGAGGTGTTTATTTCCCTCCAAGAGTTCTAACAAGAGGGCCTAGGGCCATTTTCTGTATTATTCAGCTTCTATATGTCATATTCAGCCATGTTTAATGCAGAGATGCAGTAGATTGCGTTATTTTCTGCAGTCCTGCCTTTTGTACATGTATATTGTCGGAAACCCTTGTCGGGTGTCTTTTTCTTTGTGTAAAAGAGGATAAACCTCCATTTCTCTATTATTTGATTAATACAAGCTCCATATCAGTCTTATCCCATTATTTTCTGCATAAACCCTCAATAGAATAACGCAGTCCTTGCTTCAGCACTTTCTGCATGAGCTAGGCTATGGGGTTTGGGCTTATTTGAGCTGCATTGACTTAGGGAGATCTGTTTATATGAGCTAGAGTGATTTCTTTTACCTCTAATTCTACATGGAAGTTTTATATCATGTCTTCTAAGGGATCCAAGTCCCATCTCTCACTTGTATAGCGTTATTTTTTTAAGACAGCTATTTTATGCCCTGTATTGCTGCATTTCCCCACTTGGGAAAGAGAATATAGGCCATCTACTTGCTGAGGTTCTTTCATCTACTGGTGTGATGTTATTTTGCATCTAATGAGCTGCTCTGCATTGTCATGCTTACGATTTGTTGAAGCTCCACATTGGTAATAAATCAAAATATTCCCAATAGTGTAGTTGTTCCCATTTTGGGATATTACAAAAAATTAAAGCTTAAAAAGGAATCTTACACTTCATGGTTAGTTTTTATCCTTACATTAATCTTAATTGCAATGTATATTGATGTAATTAAATTTAAAATTTAGAATTTAGGACTCATACTAACTTAAATAATCCAACATGTAATGAGATAACTTCACCAACTTGATACTATTCAAATTCCATTAACCCCTTATTGAAATGATATTTTAATGGTTTTCACAAATGTCTCACTTATCCATAATATCTACATAAACTCACCAATTATAACTTCCCCAAACACCACTTCTCATAGCTTTGATACTTATAAATTTGTTATGTCTTTATGTAATACTTTATGAAGGAAATAAAACAACAGTAACAAAAACTTATAAGTTCCACTTCATTAAATATTTGTATTTGAAAACTTCATTATGTAGTCCCTTTAGGAGTTTAGAACCACTTTCCCCACTCTCTTTATATAAGTATAAGAAAATAAAATTTCTTATAATGTTTAACAATGATAGAGATAACTCTCTTTATATAAGTATAAGAATATAAAATTTCTTATATTGTTTGACAATAATAGAGATAACTTACAATATCCATGTTATTGAGCTGCTTTTATTTTTTATCTTCTTTATCCTTGGAATAACTTGAGTATTCAACAATTTTTTTTTTTTTTTTTTGCATCTAGGATAATCGGTAACTGGTGAGAGTTATCCTGAACAAGGCCCAGGATCAAATCATGAATTCAACAATTTTGAAAGAATTCCTAACTAGTAGACCAAAGAAAATGACCATCCCTCCTGGTGGCATCAATAGTAGCTCATCAAAACTTCAGGTGTCAATTCTAGGATGACCATCCCAACCAAAACCAAAATCGTGCTCCCCATGAAAATTATAATCATAGAAACATATGTAACTAGCTACCCCACTATTGTTATCCTTTTCTTATGTTAAATTAACAATGTAGATCTATCTCACAAGCATATCACTGCATTCTTAGATTGTTTAATTCCCCATGTGCAGTGACCTCATCAACAAACAAACAAAAAGCAATTCTGATTTCTTTGTCAACATTTTTTTCCAAATAGTCAAATGCTAAATATACCAAGAAAATTGTCTAAAGAGCCCTTGAGAAAACCTTGCATGAAGAATCTTTTTGCCACTAAATTTGCAATGCCAAAAATTGTCTAAAGAGCCCTTAAGAAACCTTGCATGAAGAATCTTTTTGCCATTAAATTTCTCAAGCATATATTCTGCAAATGTTATCGCACGCAAGCCATCAGAACCCGTAAATCAACTAAAACAACACAACACATATATTTAGATTAATATAATTTTTTAAATAAAAGCATATATTATGCAAATGTTATCGCACGCAAGCCATCAGAACCCGTAAACCAACTAAAACAACACCACACATATATTTAGATTAATATAATTTTTTAAATAAATCACACATCTCACTAAATTTATAATCACAACTAAAATATCTTGGTGTCTGGGCAACAATATGAATAATACCAATCATATGCATATAATATTCCTCAATGACACCTCACCTTAAAAGTGGAAAATTCTAAACAAACACAGGTAATATTAGAAGGCTAATAATACTTACAAATTTTGACACTTAATATTGCTAATCCACATAAACTAACTCACTAGAACTTACATAAAATAACTTACTAGCACTCACATAAACTAACAACAAAGCTCCCTGTTTTACACTAAATGAGTACTAATCACTTAGACCAGCTAGAAATATTCCAAGCTCTATGGTGCTGGTGATACATCATATCCAAATTTTAATACTAGCTTATTCCCAACCGAGTGGGAATGACTGACACTTCTCACATCTACTTGGAAGACAAAAACAGCAAAGGGGCTAGTTGCTTCTGGAAATGAAAAAACAGTGAAGGGGCTACTTATATAGCAATATAATTGCGCAGATCGTTTGCACCACGGTCAGCAACAATCCAACAATTGCCGCTGCCCAAGCTAAAGCTTTCCACGGCGATGAGAAATAATTCTTCACAAACTCTGCACATATGACCTTGCTTTTACTTTCGTAGTGCTTATTCACTTTATCTGTCAGTTTGTCGAAGACATCTTCCATGCTCACCGTGACTCCCTTGCGTAGAGCGTTAAAAAGGTTGGCAACCTCTTTGTCACTCCCAAGGTAGTTTTTAAGGATGCCCATTCTTCTCAGCAAAGCCACGTCTTGTTCCGAGTCGATCAAGTCGTCCATGAGGCTCACGTAACCAGTCACGTAATTGACTTCAAATGGCTTGCACATCTCATAAGCAATCAAGTTACGGAATATTATCTCTGTCCGGTCCTTGATACAGAGCGGAGGAAGAAAAATGGTGGCGCTCTTATGCTCAAACCTAATCCCCTTGATGCCTCCTTCGCATTTTCGAAATTTGATGCCAGCATTTCTTAATTCTGTTGCATGAGGGATGATTTCGGTGCTTTCGATGTTTTTGTCTTGGATCTTTATAATCCACTGCCTACTACAACAGCAGCCAATGGACATGCTACACTCACCTTGAGATGCTGCACTGGAAGTTGGGGGAGATACAATGAGGGTGTGTAACAACCCCAAGAGATGATGAACTTCTTTTCCTTCCGGCTTTTGCCATTGCTTTGTATCTTTTTTTCCATCGTAGAAAGGGTTGAACAAACCCGATGGAACATCCATCACCACATCGAAAAGCATCTTGTCGACATCAACGGCCGAGTTGAGCTCCAGTTGTAGTAGCTTTCGGAGAACGGAGAAGGGAATCTGATTTTCAACCATCAAAATTTCGCTCACTATATCGGATGCAGCGAACTGAAGCTTATTCCTCCCAAAAACAGGTTCGTAACACTCCCAGCTCTCTTCGGCTACCGGAGGTGCGTTCCGACCGGCCAGAGTTCTCAATACTTGTAGGATGAAGCAACCGTCCAAACACAGCATCCTAGCTAGGTCCTCTCCACTGCAATCGATGTTTTCTTCGTAGCTGTCCCTGATTTCCTTCTCCAGCTTCAGGATCTCACCCATTGCACGATTGGCGAAATCCATATTATTTCGAATATTTACTTTGCACTTCATCATTCCACGCAGGGCTCTTCCTTTGTGATGGCCCATTGGAGGAAGCTCTGCACATCCGTGATGATATGGACCCAGCGAAACCCTTTGCGGGACATATGCTTCTTCTTTTATGCTTTTCAGGAAGTATGGAACCCTAAATATCGACACAACGGAGGACGGCCTGGGACGAACAGAGGGATCCTCTTTATTAATATATTCAGCCCATTCACATTTGCTGACCATACTCGCTGTGTTCTAGCGAACGATTGTATCAGTTCTATATCGTCTCTCTTGGAATGAGGGGGCTCGGCGTCTGGTCTGCATCGTGCAGCGACTCTAAGATAAATAGATGAATAAATTAAAAAAAAAAAAAAATTTGAAAAAAAAGTATGGAACACAAATTTATTCATCCAACCAGGCCTGGAATTTCAAATTCTCTTTGCCCATCAAATTTTCATTTGATGATGTTTTTACATTTTTCGAGCCTTTCATTTTACGTTTTACACAAATTTATAAATGTCGACCTTCGCTCTTTAGATTTTTTTCTTTCAAGTATAGATACTCTAGTATATAGATATTAAGACAAAAACTATTATACTGAAATGATGCCCCTTGTCTTATTAGAGATAGTCGTGGGAAAATAAGTGAGTTTGAATATATATGATTATTCCGAAAATACAATTTACTAAATTAGTCAAAAGAGTAAGAGGCATCACATGTCTGAGACAATATCATTTTCTGGTGTACCTGTGAAACAATATGTTGGTTCTTCAAACAAGGCCAACAAGTTGAAGCTGGATGAACTATTTTGGAAGACTTTATATGTAGAACCTTGATATAGTCAAGGTATTGTATATTTTGATTTGATGTCCAGTTTTGATGATTCATTTTCATTTTTTTTTTTCTAATTATAGTTTATAATCCTTATATCTCAGGAATGCCATGAGGGCCTATTTTGGGAAGAAAGTTTCTACAGTGGACTGGGATTGTAGGGTGGGATTTTTGTGATATATTTTTTTATCTACATTTATTCACGGGAAAATATTACTCTATTTGCTCTCAGCGACCTTATCTCATTAGGCTAGTGATTTTTATTCTTTTATTAGGGATGTGATTTCCATTCATTTTTTAGCATAGAAATTACAATTTTTTTTTCCACAAGGAGATTAAAGAAAAAAACTACAAGTATCTCATAGAACTTTATCATTTAGTGTTTTCTGGAAACTCATGCAAGAACTCGGTAGCTTCCGTTACAATTTTTTACATGAGAAGATTTTAAAAAAAACTATAAGTACCTAATAGAACTTTAGCATTCAGTTTTTTCTGGAAACTCATGGAACAACTGGGTAGCTTCCACTTGGTACTAGAAAATCTATCACCATGCCCTCTTTGTACTCATTAGGTTATATAGTAGCATTCTATATGCATTCTTGTATTATTTGTAAATATATTATAACATTTAAAATTCCTCACTCTATTATGTGGAGACAATGTTGTTTATTATGAATAGTGGAAGCACAAAGAAGAGCAAATAATATATAGGGAAGCTTTAGTATATAAAAGTAGACCTGACTAAAATGGATTCCCATGGGGCATTAAAAAATAAATTTCCATAATAAGAGATAAAGTGAGTTAGTAGAAATTATGTCGACAAACAAAAATTCCAAAAATTCTAGAGACCATCAACATTCTTGATGAATACTATAAACTAATTCCACTTTGTTTACCTCAAACATAGATTGCAAAATAAAATACTAACGATAAATGAAACCTTTAATACAACATGACACTCCATAGCTGGAATACTTGAAAAGGTGCTCCAAAAACTTATTATACCTTGACATAATGAGTGAGTGATTTATACAATGATTCGACACTCAGGATCTAATAAGGCCAGTCATAAGACCAAAATCCAAGGAGATAGGTGAAGTGTGATTGTAAAGACCCAACACGTTCAAGCTGCTACTTTATATGGAAAATGAAATGTCAAACCCTTGGGAAGTTATCACCTAGGCTTCTCTACATTAATCAATTTAATTCAATGTAGTTATATCTTAAAAAATTGTGGGTTGGGTTGTGGTTCAAAAACAAGTTGGGGTCGATTTAATTTAATGTAGTTATATCTTAAAAGATTGTGGGTTGGGTTGTGGTTCAAAAACATGTTGGGGGCACTTGCAGTGAATGTGTTAATGGGCGAGGACATGAGTGCAATTCTTGATGATTTTGATGGAATGAATACTACTTAGTTGTCATAGCTTTGAACAAAAAGTAAACTGGTTGTAAAGCATAAAAAATGTATAGAATTTCATGGGATGAAGAATAATCTAGGCCAATTTTTTTTTAATAAAACTAAATAATTGGAAACAAAAACTGATTTCACAAACAAAACTAAAACCTTACCTTTAAAAAAAAATTGAGTAACCACAAAACGCTACATTTTAATATTTCTCCACTTTCCTTCAAACAAAATGGGCATGTTCATAATCTTATAAACATAGATTGGAAAACGAGACAATAGGCGATGAAAACAAATTTCAAATTCTGAGATACAAATTAAAAAACTATGTAACAACCAATCAAATTATGATGGGTAGTGGTCAAATTTAATATTTCAATAGGTTGTGTTATTAGGGATAGACTACGCCTCCAAGAGAATGACAGAATAGGATAAAAGCACGAAACGAAAATCAGAAAATCAGGGACGTGTAGCCCAACAATTTTTTTCAAAATTTAAAAAATAAAAATAAAAAAAATAATCCATGAGGTGTTAGAGAGAAATGAAAATAGCTGACCTTTGATCCAACAGGAGCCCGCATTCTTGGTTCCCATTAAGAAATCCTTTGTTCAAAAACATTATTATCGAGTATCCAACAAAGAAGCCCGCATTCTTGGTTCCCATGAAGAAATCCTCTGTTCAACCCTAGCATTATCATGGAGTAAATGCTTCCCAGAAAACACCTTAGTCACATTGAGTTGTTGCTTCTCTTTGAATATTTACAAAATTCTGAATTATATTCGAAGTTATTACAGCAGCAAAGAGCTAAATAAGCAGGAAAAAGAAACCAACCTGGCTATGAAACAATGAGATTGCGCCTCCCACTGAAGGCAGATGATGGAGCTACCGACATAATCACTATTATGCTAGTTTCAACTGGTGGGAATAATAAAGCTTTGTTAATATGGTCGAAATTGAATTAAGCTCATGTGATAGTAGGGCCAAATTTGAATAAAACTCATGTGAGAGTATAGCGGGATTTGTTTGGAAAAAGCGGGATGGTTTGAACGTGAAAAAGGTATCCCACTCTCTCAAAAAAGTCAAGAAAATATCAGATGTTGACTCAAATAAAAAGATTATTAATGGACCATCAAGCGATTAATTGAAATTCCACTCGGTAATCAATGATACCAACAATTGTTTGAACAACTCAAGGCTTGTTATTTTCAAATTACAAGGCCTGCCTTAACTCTTCATCATGACATTACATTGTTTTCTAACCAGCTACATGTTTTGAACAATTCGAAAAGATACTGTGCTTAAGTTCGAAGTTGAACTTTCTTGTCCACTGTCCCATCCATTCATACTTTCAGAGTGCTTGTAACTTTAGGTAGGATGGAGGTATCATAAACTTTTACGGTTTACTCTTGAAATCAAACGTCAAACTGACGGGTTGAACAAGTATAGTACCACACGTCAAATCTGACGTGGAAAAATTCGCAACGCCGGTCAAATACGTCCTGTAACCGAGAATACGTCCTACAGGACGTCAAATTCCAGGCCTGCATCCAACGACCTCTGGGCGAGCCTTATTTCAGCGGCTATCCGCCCTTTAATGCGCCCAGGGGTGGAATGGCCACCCCACGATGATCTACGGTTTTAATTTGACGGTGGCCATTTCACCCCTGGGCGCATTAATGGGCGGATAGCAGCTGAAATAAGGCTCGACCTCTGTCTCTGCGTCAGAGGTAGGACCTGTTGCGTAGTCTAAAAACCACGCGTTTTCACTTAGAATCATTTTTATAAAATCCTGCAAAGATTTGCCCAGAAACTTGTTTGCAGTTGTTAAATTTTGATATTTTGAGTGCGCTGAGGGTTTTTAATAGTGCTGAATCCATTTCCACCATCAAAAATGGATTTTAAACACTCCAAACACATGATTTTTTGAATTTTGGTTAACCCAATTCCAGCAAATTTTTACTGTCCAGGCGATTTCGCGTGCTCGGTAGACAACTCTAATAGGGTGTTCCTCCTTGTGATAGTGCATTGAACTTAAACTTCCCATTGGGTGCATTTAATAGGGAAAGTAAGACCAACACATCTAAATATAATATGGGTATCTTGAGATGCATTTAATAGGGAAAGTAAGACCAACACATCTAAATATAATATGGGTATCTTGAGAACACACAGATGGCAGATGTCTCAAAATTTCTGACCTCAATTGGTAACTTTCTACATCTATATCAGGTCGGTTGGGTCATGGTGCTGGGAGTTTTCATAGCCCTCTAATTTTGTTGCAAAATTCCCTTCAGAATCCAGAGATACAGGAACTCAGAGTTCTCATTAATCTGAATTTTTTTGAGAATTTGGATGAATTCAAAACTGGGGCAAACCGCTAAAGGCATCGCTCCACAGAATGGCAGTCAATGGTGAGACTCTGATCATTTCTGACTGAAATTTCTCCCAGCTTCTTATCATATCTGTGACCCAAAAAAAAAGAGTTACTTTACTCTGAGCTCAGCTTACTCTTGGATTTACCATCACTGATAAACAAAACTCGATTCTTAGCGCAATCTGTCAAAAGGGATATGTTCCAGCAGACTAACCCCACTCCAAACCTAAAAGTGAGAATTTTTTATTCAAAACAACAACAATAAAAACCAATCCTCCGAATGGATTTAACACATTACACTGCTACTTCAGCTTGAGCTTAAATGCCACTGGAAATTTCGACAGGATGTGATTCTTGTGAGAACAATATGTGGTCATACATCAATTTATGAGACATGATAGACATTTACTCCGTGGAATACCAAGGAGCATGTTGAGGTTCTCAACCAAAGTAAGTAGACAGTTGAGCCCATCAACCCCCTCATTGGGCTCATTTGCTCCTGTGGGGAAATAAAAGTTTACAACTTGTTTGAATAGTTGTTAGCTCTCGCAACCGCCCACCGAAACTGTTGGTAACCAACTCAGAGGCACATAAAGCTATGTTCACAGGTATGATAAGAGTTTATATTAACTTTCATTGGCTGATATTCTTTGTTTTTGCAAATATTAGATTTATCTAGTCTAACAGACATATGTGCAGAAAGTTAAACCCCTCCATTGTTCCCTTTGTTCCTCACTGTCTTCATGGAAAAGGAAAAATACCATGTGTCTCAGACTGCCCACACGCCTTCATAAGATGCCTCGTTTGGACTCTGAAACTATCTTTACAATAATACAGTCGGATAACATTATAGCCTCTTCTCATTGGCATGTCCCCTTGTCATCTTGATATTCTCTGAAGAGGTTTGTCATTACAAGGTATACAAAAACCAGCAAGAGTTGGTAAACTTTACAAATTGTTAACTAGGATTCTATAGGATGGAAATTACTGATTCCATAGATGGATCCGGGCTCTGATACTATGAAGAGATTTATCTATACCTTATTACAGCAAAACAAATAAGTATTGGTAAACTTTCTAAATAAGTAACTAAGGATCCCAAAATAGAAATTACTATTTCCATAAAGTTAAAGTGATTCCTCCAACACCCTCGACTATGCATGATTTCAAAAAATCCTTTGTTTTGTCGTCTCATAATCGCTCACAGATCATATTTATGGCCTCAGATTTCAGCTCGGCGACCATGAAACAATAGCCTGTCTCGTAGCCTGCTCGTTTTAGCATACCATGATTCAATATCGTTAACAACCATTTGCTAGAAGATTTTCCCTACCCTTCGTCTCATACAAAGATTATCAAGTAAGAAATAAAAAGGTTTTCTCCGAATGGGTCAATCTATCCATACATATATAAGTACAAAATCCGTTCTGGGTAGCAAAACACATCCATACAGAATCGGTAGCAAGATACATGCATAGATAATCAACCCTGGTTAACAAGATCACTGAAATAAAAATTATTATATGGAGCATGTTTCCTCCAACTACGTAAGTTATATGCATATGTTCTGAAAAATAGGCGAAAACCATCAAATTCAATTGAAATACAGCGGAGGCTCACCTGGTCTAGCAATCTTTAACAACTGATCTCTGTCTTTCTCGTCGCTAATGAATTTCGATTCGGCGTCTTCTCCATGAGGATCATGTGACTTATATCACTCTGGCCGCCGCTCAGTCTGTCATTACACTCCTGATGGGAAAGCTTTATTTTCAAGTCTATAGCGCCATTAATATTCCAAAAATACCAATGGCCATGCCATGGTAAACAAAAAACAACAACATAAACAGGTCCAATCTGGTACGGTCTTTTCTGGGTGATTACAGGTCCTATCCAGTGTGGTCCGGTCTTATACCCTGTAGCCGATACCTGGGATACCGCCATAGTCAATGCCTATAATCCCCGTAGGCTTACTCCACTGCTAAGCTAATACAACAATGGGAAGAGGAGGTAGGGTAAGTTACAAAGATGTAATTCTTATCCATTGGAGGTGTTGTAGAAACAAGTACGTAGCAACTCTGATGTGAGCATTAACCAAGCAGACCTCGAAACAAACACGCAGCAACCCTGGTGTGATGGATTTTGGTTTATTGGATTTTTGCTCTATTGGTCTATTTTATTTTATTTTCAAAAGATTTCAGCTGGTCTCATCATGTGCTACCATCGCAATCCGAATGGACCCTACCACTCATATAACCTTTACTTTGTTAATAATAAATGGATAGGAATTTAATAATATGTGAGATTTCTTATCATTTTTTATTATCTATAGACTAATTTATATTATTATATATTTTTATGAGACAGAGAATTGAAAAGCTCAAAAGACTTTTCCAATTTTGGTTGTGAATGACCATTATTATTAAGTTGATTTTCTTTTATTATTATTGGATTAAATGTGAGTAAAATCTTTCTTTAAAAATCACATCAAAGTAAATTTGGTGGATGCGTAGGCAGTGTAGTTTATCATTAGGACAAGAACAAGCAAAAGCGGATTAAGTGTTCAAGTTTTCCACTATCTTATGCCTAGAAAGGTGAAGATGAAACCGCTTCTGCAAATAAACAAGTATGGACCATTTAGAAATAAGACAAAAATGAAAGCCTTGTTGTCATGTACTATTGTAAGCCTAGTTAAGACATAGACCAGCGAGCATGTCAATTAAGAGATGTATGTTTGTGTATTATGTATTGTGTCATAGTGTATTTAGTGCGTCTATCATATGGTTGGAATTAAGGGAGAGTGTTAGATGTACAATGATTCCAACCTACTCTCTTACAACATTTAATGTAGAAATGGTCTCACACTTTCTGAAGAGTTTTTAGCTTCAAGAAGAAGCTATGGCCACCAACATTTCAGAATCCAAAAGCTTCTCTGCTTTGTATAAATATCCGTTTCTTATAATGCAAATTGTAAGTTAAGTGTTCATTCTGTTTCTTTCATGGTATTAGAGCTCCTTCATTGAAGTCTTCTGTTTCTTTTAGTTACTCTCGGATTCTGAACTCATTCTGTATGGTTAAGTTATCCTTGGATTCCGAACTAAAGCTGCAAGGAAGATGCAAAGCTTACCATCCTCACATTACCCTTTCATACAATAAGGTTTAATTTTATTTTCACGACTTTGTGGTGGGTAATGTTCCCTCAGTGAAGCTGGATGACCTATAATTTTCCATAGGGTGGATAGAGAAATAATTTGATTTTTTTTAGATTTTTCCACACGGTGCATGGGAAATGGTTTGATTTTCCCAAAATTTTCCACACGGTGGATAGAGAAATGATTTGATTTTTTGAGAAATTTCCACAGGGTGCATGGCGAAATGGATAGATTTTCCCAAAATTTTCCACAGGGTGAATAAAGAAATGGTAATGGTTTGATTTTCCGAAAATATTTCCCCACTCTGCATAAACAAGATTCCTATGGTAGTCGACCCTGTCATTGTTAGTGTTATTCGCTCAAACTTACCGACATTACAATGCCCGTCACGTCCATATGAACTGATGGGGTTCTGTATTAGGTATCAGTGACTGACGCGTCAACGTACAACTTTGGATAGAGAAATGATTTGTTTTTTTTGAGAATTTTCCACACGGTACATGGGAAATGGTTTGATTTTCCCAAAATTTTCCACACTGTGGATAGAGAAATGATTTGATTTTTTGAGAAATTTCCATAGGGTGCATGGCGAAATGGATTGATTTTCCCAGAATTTTCCACAGGGTGAATAAAGAAATGGTAATGGTTTGATTTTCCCAAAAAAATCCACACTCTCCATAAACAAGATTCGCTATGGTATGTCGACCCTGTCATTGTTAGTGTTATTCGCCCAAACTTACCGGCATTACAATGCCCGTCACGTCCATATGAACTGATGGGGTTCTGTATTAGGTATCAGTGACTGACGCGTCAACACGCCATACGCCATATTATCATTGCAAAATAAGACTCTAGGCTATTTAACCGAAAAACTTATTTAAAAAAAATATTCTCCAATGTTACACTAATAATATAATTTTTAAATAAAAGAGATTATATTTTTTCAAACAATTTAGAATCTTGTTATAATATATAATTTAGAATCTTGTTCTAATATATAATATGCATTTTAGGAGAAAGATATATCTAAACTTATCCTTCTCAAGTTGGTTAGGGTGTTATGAGGAATCCCTCCTAAATGTGAGGTAACTTGTTAATTTTCATACAAAGAAGTTTTTAACAATTTGTTAATAATTATTATGAATATAAAGATGGCATATATTTTCAGTTTTTAATATTAATAGATTGTCTTATATTCCAATTTTATATGGGGCACTTTGATTGTGCAAGGTTACTCATCAAATTTTTGTTTTCAATGAATTTCTACCGGATTTTAGAGAAATTAGACATGAAAAATTCACTAAAAAACTTTCAAAAAATCGCTTCGGTTTTATATTATGTTTCATTAAAAATAATATAATAAATTTTTAATAAGTATATGTTTTTGGAAAATAATTTAATAAATGTTTAATAAGTATATGTTTTTGTATAGGATTATTTATAGTGTTGTTGCTTTAAAAATAGTTTTAGTTGATAATCTTTTTATGAATTTTCTTGACGTATTTTTTGTTATGTCTAATGTTTTGGTATATTTTTAGAGTTTTTATTGTCTTTTTAGTATAGTTATATTTAATATCTAAAATATGCTTAAAGAGTTAATGCTCTTTAGATAAAGATACTCCAAAATAGTGTGGACTAAACAAGTGTGATCTCTTTTATGTATATATATATATATAGTGTGGACATAACATATAATTATTAATATATAACATATTATTATAAATAAAATAAATTTATAAAATTCAAACTATAAATATTTATTTATTTATTTATTTTTATTTTATTTTTTATTTTTATTTTTATTTTTATTGATTTAATATTTTATCATTTAATCTATTTTTAAAATAAATAAAAATAAAACAAAAAAAAATATATTAATTATTATTCTAAAAATAAAAATAAAAATATATATAATAGTAAACATTTAATTTATTTTTCAAGAATATATAATAAATTATTATTTTTTTTATGTTATTTCCTAGTTTAGTTAAATGGCTAGTTGGAGCTTTTCTTATCTATTTAAATGGGGTACCTAATCAAATTTTTCATCTTGTCCTGATGATGAACCATAACCAAATTTACTTTGATGTGATTTTTACCGAAAGATTTTACTCACAATATCATAAGCATTCATTCCTTGACCGATGATATAGAATGCATATAAAACGAACCGGATGTGGGTAAAGCACGAATGTGGTAATCCTATTGTACACAGTAAATGGCATTGAGTTTGGTATGAGATATTGTCTTTTTCAAGTGTTCTATGATAGATTAGTGAAACTTAAAAGCTATAAGATGTTATAACTTTAATGTATCTAAATTTTACCTGAAGAGATAGTTAGAAATACATAGATTTTACAAACAATAATTCTGCAAAGATATTTGAATGTTGAATTAACACACAAGTATGCCTCAAATAAAAGCATCTATAAAACCTTTTCCCTAAAAGAAATACATCAGTTTGAAATTTTGAATATTTATCCATGATCTTTAGATTATAGGAGTATATATAGTTTATATACTAGATTTATTAAATTAGAGATTAGCTTAAAGTATGAATTACAGTGAATAAATAGAAATAGAGATGGTTTCCAACAGAAAGCACCCAAAAAGGCAGCAAAATTCAAAGGAGACACTTATTTCGTTTCTTCGGTGCTGGTCTTTGATTACCACCATCATCATCACTTCCACATTCATCCTCCTACACTTCAAGATTTGCAGGTACCACTCTGCCCCTGCAAATAGATCAATGAAGTGAAAATTACAGTTAAAACATTTTATATTTTTGCAAAGAATTACAACACACATTCACAAGAATGACACCAAGCCTTCTCCATTAATCATTTCCATACTAGTGAACAATGTCTGCATAGGGTATAAAACACTATTATCAGAAGTCAATCCTATATAAAGAGGATAAACACTGAACCCAACTAAACATTCACATTTATTGGAACTACCCATCATCAAAAGTAAGAAAAACAAATCTACAAATTTATGATTAATTTAGAAGCATGATATGTCACAAAGGAAAATTTTCTTAATAGACAGTGCCTTGCCACTCGAAGGATAAAAAAAAATAAAGTAGAATATGAGACTAAATTATTATTTCAACAGTTTTTCATTGACAAAGATTTTATTTAACTTCCACATTACTGTCTAATAAAGTCTATTATTTAACAACATAGTAGTCTTATTATGTAAATATCATGTTTTAGAATACTACTCTACTAACATCTAATTTTGTTTTGTATTATTATGATACTAGTCTCAGAGCTAGCCAACAATTTGAGCCCACCTTCTTGTCTAACTTTTAGGGGATGCCAACTTTCACAGGAAAAACATAGTCTTTACAAACAATATTGAAATATCATTGGAACATCACACAAGAGCCTTGAAACTTGTGTGCATAATCAATAATGTTAAAAGAAATAATATTTACAATCAAAACCAATTCAAATCCCCTGCATCCCAATCTAATCTTAAAGCAATTGCCACAATTTAAAAATATATGGAGGTTCAATGCCAGTAATAAAACATGTTTGACTGAAATATTCCTTCCAAATCAAAGTGCCCATCAGAGAACCTCTCTCTATATTCCTCTAGTTCCCACAACTTCCTCCACTCCAAATATTCTTCATGTATCAATGTGTCAAACTATGATTTTATTGGCATAGAATTGGGGTTGTTTTGTAACCAGTCAACAATAATTTCTACCAAAGCAATACAAGCACTCTCCCCTACATTATGTTCACTTCGTTGGTCAATTGAAGAAAAAAATACTCCAGTTAATAGCTTCATTTGTCCATCTCTGCTAACCAATACTTTATGTTCCCAACTACTAATGGTAAAATTTTCATCTCCAAAGTCTACCCAGACATGTTTAGAGCTACACTGGAATCAATCTCATTGACCTGCAACAGATAAATATATATTGATATCAATATCAACCAGATATTGCAAGAGATAGTTAAACACAAATGAAGCAATAAACAACGGGGTTCTATCAGTTTCTAAATTGATGTTGAAGTAGATTCAATACTTGAAAATAATCCATATCTAGAACCATCAAACTGTAATCAAAAGTATTCAATCCAAACAAAATATCTCAAACACTCATGAGTCATGCCAAACTAAGTAACACACATCCAAACTTTTTTGTAGAACTAAATGAAGCACTCAAAAATGCCAAAAATGGTACAAGCATCCATCAGTATTACACCAATACTTTTTGCTATGGTATGAATAATGTGACATAGTTATAAGGGAATAAAACATCAAGAGACGAGTTGTATATCACTAGGTAAGGCTGCATGGTGAAGCCTGATTAAAAGGAACCCAAGTCACCAATCATCTCCACTGGATAAAAAATAAACATAAATTCATAAAAACAAACAAAATGTTTGATCTATTTTTACTTAAAAATGCGAAGATCCAAAATTGTAATCACAAGAATTTAGGCCAAACACATTATCATATATGATACACAATCGTTGATTGTAGCATCAAAATAATGCAATCAAATATGTCAGAAATAGTACATTCATGCATTAGTATTCCATTGATTTTATTTTGGAGATCCTATAGAAATCATGTGAACAATAGCAATGGATACTGGGCTACTTATAACCCTTATCTCCAAGCATCATTCATTCCTTCTCTTGTTTAGAAGAAGATAGGATATTTAAGAGTTAGTAAAATGGGCCAAATAATCAAGGGAATTCACTAAGGGTGCATTAATGTAGGTGGAAGGTTCAGATTGATCATAATTGTTTCTCAAATCAGTAAAACTATCCATGTTTTCTGGGCCTCCCACCAAAGCTCCCACCAAGATGTTGGGATTGGGTGCATTGTTGTACAGATATTGGAAGCCTACTTTGTAGGGAATGGGTTGAGGATGATTGGCCTTGGAGGGCAAAGAAGAGGCTCTGTGATAAATATGTTTTAGATAGAGGGAACCATATCCAACTGTGTATGACATCCCCATAGGATTATCTCCCAGTATGTAGTTAACCTTCATCAACAAAAAATTGATTTAGATCCTGCATACATTAGTAAATTTTTGAAATAATAAGAAAATTAAGTATTCGGCTATTATGAAACTATACCCGGCATTTTGCAAGTGCTCTTAGCCTGTGAGGAGTGACTGTAACTGTCCCACCACAAGTTACTACTTGTTTGGAGGAGCTCAAGTATTTTGCATATGTCAAGAGAAAGAAGGAAAAATATGTAACGTATTGCAAATTAGTATCCTGCAATGTGTAAAGAAGACCTCCTGCTTACACAACAACATATAGTGTTAAATTTAGAAGAAGAGATAGCAAGTGTACTATATTTCAATGCCAACAAAATCTAAGAGATCACCTGGAGTATATTGAGCATGTGAATAGGGTGTTTGAGGAAGAAGATAGAAAATAAAATTATCTGCATGCTCTTTGTATTCTTGAAGAGAGTGCACATTTCGTATCAAGAACTCTTACACACAAATGAAATGAATACAATTAGTCATTTACATAGAACACCCAGTAAACAATCAAACTACCCAAAAAAGTCTCTCTGTAGTTAATTACAATAATAAATAGCTATTTGAATATTAAAATATATTAAGGAATACATATGTGAATTTAGGAAGGGGTATTCAATGCTTTTGGATTTAAACATGTTACCTCTTAAAACTAAACACATGCTATTGTACTGATTGTTGAAATTGTCAGGATTACATATTCGAGGGAATATCTAGGAATCCGACTCTCACTAGAAAGTTCAAACAATTGATCCTCTTGTAACCATCATATTTCAAGATATTATGGGAATTTGAAATCTACATAAGAATACCTTGCTACTAAATTTTAGGCAATCCCTGCTACTACTAACTATTAGACCCACTCAAACTATATATACCTTTGATAAAAGTACGTGAGCTCCTCCATGTTTGTTGTCCCACCCAAATACATTATCTGATTGGGCAACTCCTAAGGATGGGCCATTTACTTGAATGTAGTTTAGATATGTTGGATTGTGTGTTTCCTTGTATAGCCAAGCTTCTCCCCAAAGTAGTTCATCCTGTAATGATACCACAGGGAAGTCAGTTGTAAATCTTTCAATTTGAACAACAGGATAAAAAGCTTGGAATTGAACTTATTTAAGCTTGTCTAATATCAACTATACAATAGTAATCAACTATTCAATTTCAAAATGGAGGAGCCTTAGAATAACTCCAATCAACCCACACAACATGATGATCACCTCCCTCCTTTGTAGTGCTCACACACAAAAGAAATAAGTTACAGGCAGAGAGCAGTGCCACCTCAGTATGCATATTCATGAGATCTCGAGGAGAGCCCTGAGCTCCACCCATGAGACCCTTGCAATAGTGTCTCTGTCTAGTAACTTTTTACAATCACATAAGACACCTCCTTCCCATTGATCCATATCTCTGCAAAGAGAATCCTTGTTGTGTAGTTTTCTACTGGTCATAAGACAGATATGTGTTTGGTGTTCATACAGGCATTGTGAATATACATTATTTTTGGTTGTGCACATCCAAATAGTGTAGAGGACAGTTGGAGTATATTATATTTTTATGTTTATAGATGATGTGGCCCTTTTAGTCTCATCCCCAGACAAATTGCAAAGACATCTCGATGCCCTGGCCATTTTCTATGATTTTCGTCAGTTGACAGTCAACCTAGGTAAAAAACAAGGTCATCATCTTCAACGTGTTGAAGAAAATCCTCCTTGATCACTGATTTCTTTCTCAAAGGAGAGGATATCGAGATCACCAAATCATATACTTATCAGGGGTACTATTCACAATACCTTGCTTTAGTTTGCAACATGCACATTAGCCTTGGAATTCTCCAACATTCTCCAAAATCTCCTAAAGGAAAAACCGTTGTTGGCTTCTTTTCACAAAAATTGAAATAGCATTTCTTCATATTTTTTGTCCTCGATATACCTTTGATTCTCAAAACAAGGAAAATTAATATGTACACCTCAAAAAACACAAAGATAACGATTTTTTTTCTTTGTCTTCAACAGTTCCCTGAGATAAGGTCAAAACAACCAATTTTGGACCCAAATTACAAGCAAGTAATAGCCCAAAATCATTGAAGCCTAAAGTAAAACTAGAATTCTGATAAGGTGTATTTACCACAGGCGAGCTCTTCTAATTATTGGTAGTTAAGAAGCCCACATGCAGTCAGCACAGATAATATCAAGACAAAATTTTTCTTCATATTCACTACCATCAATACACCTTCCAGACTCGTCACAACGTGCAATACAAAATGTACAATCCTGACACTAATTGTTTGGTATTTTTTCTTTTGGAAAATTTTGTTGAGATTGCAACAAGATGATGAGCTTAGTGGAAAGAAGTTGCCTTCACTATGTGGGCCCGCAGGCTATTTTTGGTGCAAGTCTATTTTTAGACTATGTCTATTTTTAGACATGTCGATCATATTCTATGAGTTTCAGGATGCTATTTGTGGATGGTTGGTCAAGTTGGAAAAATAGATGGACTTCTATTTTTAGACATATTAGGTAGAGTCTATTTTTAGACTGCCAGTCTAAAAATAGATATGTCGAATATTATTAGCTCTTAATAATATTTGGACTCTAAACATTATCTTATTCTCTTGGAGCACTTCAGTTAAGTGCACAGATGTGGCACAGGGGCTGACAGAAGGAATTACTCTATTCGTGAGGTTATGTGGAGCTATTGCATGGATACTTTAGTTATAACTCATGTGACAGAGTCTGGTGGAGTTGATTGAGGAAGTTAGTGGAGTTGTATTTAGTTTAACTAATCTAAACATAGTTGAGCTATTTGTATCTAGTTTAACCATTTGATTATTTAGTGAGAGTGGTGTAATATTAATGATCACTAAATTATTAACTCATTAATCAACTAAATAATACATCAATTAACTACAGTGCATGGACAGTTTCAGTGGAGACCAGTGAAGAGGTAGGTGAAAGAGCAGTGTGACTATCAGTTGTGACTATAGTGTTGCATGATTTGCAACACACAGTGGTTGGAGATGCCAATGAGGATTGCATGAGCAAGGATGGACCAATTCAAGTTCAATCAGAGCCATTCTTCAGTAGTGATTGCGCAGTAGAGGCAGGCTATCAGGTGGCAGAGATTGGAGCATGTGATTTTCTAGATCAGACCTGTTTAGTATGTAGAAATTGGAGATTGTACTAAGAGCTTGTGAGGAGCTTTGTATAATGATTGTTACATGATATCTATGACATATAATATAAAAATAGTTGGGGTTTTTTAGCTTTAAGCTTTCCCATTAAATACGGTGTTCATATGTGTGAATGTTTATGGTTTTAATGTGCGCATGAGATTGTTTTTATTTCCGCAATTAATGATCAGTGGTAGAAGAGATTCTGTATTGTGCATGAATTCAAATAGTGTGTGATCAGGAGAATATCGGTTGTATAACATATCATTTATATAAATTTCTACATGGTATCAAAGTGATATTGATCATTGGAGCAGTTGAAAAACATTGAAGCGATTGAGTTTAGAGCTGGTGGGATTCGAATTTGCAGTAGTGTTTTCTTGGTGTCGAAGTTGAGATGTATTTCAACGGATTGCGATTGGAGTATGCCCTTGAGGGCAGCTCGAATTATATTGCATTGAAGGACAGGATGGAGGCGGTGCTGGATGATAATGGGTTGAAGGAGTTCATAGATGCAGAAATTCCAAAACCTGCTTCTAGCGATGCTGTCGCACTTGACGCAAGGCAAATGAAGACAGCAAAATGTCGAAGGATTCTGTTGGAAGGTGTGAAGGATCACACAGTGTCCAGCTTTCATGGTAAAGCTTCTCCATAATTGATTTGGAAAGCTTTGACATATTTATTCCAAAGCAAGAGTGACTAGAGGAAGTTGGCGCTCAAGGATAAACTCAGGAACATAAATATGGAGAAAGGCGACAATATACCCAAGTACCTTACGAAGTTTTTCCAGTGCAGGGATGAGCTGGGAAGTGTGGGGGTGATTATAGATGACAAGGACTTGGTGAGCTTGGCTCTCCTTGGGCTTCCAAAGAGTTGGAATTCCTATCAGGACTCTGTTAATGGTCGAGAGAAATTGCCAGGATGGGAGTGACTTTGGTCAGATCTTGTGCAAGAGGAGATAAGGCAAAGTACCAGGGACGGATCTTCATCAAAGAACTTAGATGAAGAAAATTGCGCTTTGGCTGCCAAAGCAAGGAAGGGGAAGAGCAAGAATAATGCTTCTCAATCCGGTGCGAAAGGCAAGAAGCAAGACATGTCCAAGGTGAAGTGCTTTCACTGTCACCAACACAGAAATTACACCACTAATTGTCCACAGAAGAAGAAAAATAAGTAGGCTGCTAGATCTGCAGCTGGAGAGGCCATAGCCTTGCAGTTTGAGCTAGATTTTTCGTTGATCGCATGCTTGGTCTCAAGTATGATGGGTTCAATGTGGTTTCTTGACAGTGGTGCATCTTTTCACATGAAAAGAGACAAAGATTTGTTTATTGATCTGGATGAGAAAGATCTTGGAGTGCACATCGAGATGGGCGATGATGGTAGATACAATGCGAATTCCCAGACGCACCATTTCCTTTGAGAGGGAGTCTAGTAAACCTTTCATATTGAAGGATGTCATGCATGTTCCAGGATTGAAGAAGAATCTGATCTTGGTGGCCATGTTGGAAGACAAGGGATATGATGTTGTCTTTAGCGAGGGAAAGGCTTTCCTGCGCAGTAAGGCAACTGGTGAAACCCAAAGGATAGGGGTTCGAGTTAAGAACCTTTATCAATTACAGGTAGATGGCTACACAACAATGGTAGGCAAGGAAAAAGGAGTGGTGAGCCGGGATGAGGGCGAGTTATGGCACAGGGGATTGGGCCATCTTCACCATGGTGCTTTGAAAATTTTGCAGCAGATTTCTACCGGGCTTCCCAAAGGTACACTTGCGCAGTCAGATCAGTGCAAGGGATGTAATTTGGGAAAATTTGTGAAAGCCACCTTTCACGAGAAGGATAGTCACGCCACAATGATCCTTGAGAGAATTCACACAGACGTGTGTGGACCTTTCTCAGTAGCTTCGACAACAAAGCACAGGTACTATGTGATATTTGTTGATGATTTTTCTCGGAAGTGTTGGATCTTCTTCATGCAGAAGAAGAGTGAGACATACTCAAAGTTATGTATGTTGAAGGCACTGGTTGAGAAAGAATCGGGGAAGTAGGTGAAGGCTCTTAGGAGCGACAATGGTGGTGAATTCATCTCTGGCGAATTCAAGGAATTTTGCAGTGCAGAAGGAATTCAAAGAGAGCTCATAGAGCCTCATAACCCATAGCAGAATGGGGTCGCCGAGTGGAAAAATAGAACGATCGTGGTTGCTGCACGGGTGATGTTGCATGATCAGGGCCTTCCCATACACTTGTGGGCTGAGGCATGCAATACTGCAGTTTATGTGCAAAACCGTTGTCCTCATAGGATACTTGGCATGAGTACACCCGAGGAGGCATTTTCTAGTAAGAGGCCTGATATTTCCCATTTGAGGATTTTTGGTTCACCTGCTTACATTCATGTGACTAAGGATTCTAGGAAGAAACTGGAGCCGATTGCAGAGGTTGGGATATTTTTGGGGTATACTGATACGCCCCACAACTATCGTTTGTATTTTCCAGATTACCGCAAGACTGTGGTGGTAACCAGATATCAAATATCAAGAGGGGAAAGCTATGAAGTGTTTTCTTCTGTAGGGAGCCACACTCGTACGTGATGTGGATATTAGTTCCGAAGGATGAGCTTCAGATGGGATCACCACAAGAGGAGGTTCATGAGTGGAAGAGACCACCTGCGGCCAACCATCGAGGGCGAAAGCCGACTCATGTTTGAGCCACCGATTCAGATGCAGAGAAGGTTGTAGGAGCACCTACAGCACAACGCAGATAGAGACAGTCACCTGACCGGTATACTGGATACATGGCTCTTATGAGCAAGTGTATCGTGACAGAGCCATCCTCTTTCGAGGAAGCTGTGGAGGATCCCGCATGGGTAGATGCCATGGTGGAAGAGTATGATTCGACTGTCAGAAACAGTGCATGGGAGATTGTCCCAAGGCTGGAAGGGAAATCAGTGGTAGGTTCGAGATGGATCTACAAAGTGAAGTAAGTAGCTGACGGGAGTTTGGAGAAGTACAAGGCAAGATTTGTTGCCCGAGGCTTCTCACATATTGAGAGGATCGATTATGAGGAAACCTTTGCACCTGTCACAAGGCATTCTTCCATACGGACGATTCTTGCTTTCTCAGCGCAGATGGGGTGGCACATTCATCAGATGGATGTGAAGACTGTGTTCCTCAATGGAGTGATTGAGGAGGAGGTGTACATAGAGCAGCTCGAAGGTTTCGAGATCTTTAGTAGCAAGTCGCATGTGTGCAGGCTCAAAAGAGTATTGTATGGGTTGAAACAAGCACCTCGTGCTTGGTACACATGGATAGACAGTTATTTTACTGGACTTGGATTCTCCAAGAGTGAGGCGGATCCGAACCTATACTAGATTGTGGTGGAGGGTAAGTTGCTGATCATTGTACTTTATGTAGATGATTTGATTTTGACGGGTGATGAACTGTTGATACACTCATACAAGGCTGATCTTGCAAAGGAGTTTGAGATGAATAACTTGGGCCTCCTACATTATTTCCTGGGATTGGAAATTTGGCAGCGCAGTGATGGACTGTTTGTGTCTCAAGGAAAGTATGCTCGGGAGATATTGAAGAAGTTCAACATGCATGGTTGCAAGCCTATCGACACTCCTCTTCCTAGTGGATGGAGGAAAGAGGATGCTACATCGGCAGAGGTAGTGGATGCCACTATTTACCGACAGTTGGTGGGGTCACTTATGTATCTAGTCAATACACGACTTGACATATGCTACGCTATTAACCAGCTTTCAAAAGCTATGGTTAAGCCTACCAAGCTCTTTTGGAAGGCAGGAAAGCATGTATTGAGATATCTCAGAGGCACATCGGGATATGGATTATGGTACAGACAGTCGGATGAGGTGAAGCTATGTGGCTTCACGGATGCATATTGGGCAGGGAGCCCAATGGACAGAAAGAGCACATATGGAGGGATTTTCAGTATCGGGTCGACAACAGTTTCTTGGTACAACAGGAAGCAGAGATCCGTAGCACTCAGTTCAGCAGAGGCCGAGTATATGGCAGTGAGTTTGGCTGCATGGGAGGCTATATGGATGAGGAAGATCTTGGTCGAGTTGTTTGGTTCACATTTAGATCCTACTGTGATATATTGCGATAATCAGAGTTGCATCAAACTCTCGGTTAATCCAGTATTTCATGATAGATCTAAACCAATCGACATCCGGTATCATCATATCAAATATTGTGTGCAGCAGAAGATCATGTTACTTTCATACATTCCCACGGAGGATCAAGATGTTGATATCTTGATGAAGGCACTCACCAGGAGAAAATTCGAATACCACAGGGGCAGGATTGGGGTGGCAAATAATCCCTATCTTGTTGAGAGGGAGTGTTGAGATTGCAACAAGATTATTAGCTTAGTGGAAAGAAGTCGCCTTCAGTAAGTGGGCCTGTAGGCTATTTTTGGCGCAAGTCTATTTTTAGACATGTTGATCATATTCTATGAGTTGCAGGATGCTATTTGTGGATGGTTGGTCAAGTTGGAAAAATATATGGACTTCTATTTTTAGACATATTAGGCGGAATCTATTTTATATTTCCGGTCTAAAAATAGATATGTCGAATAATATTAACTCTTAATAATATTTGGACTATAAACATTATCTTATTCTCTTGGAGCACTTTAGTTAAGTGCGTGAGATGTCAACATAGAATTTGCATTAGAAAGAATTACGCTATTCCTAAGGGTTAAGTGGAGCTATTGCATGGATACTTGATTTAGAACTCATGTGTGGTTGGTGGAGTTATTGAAGAATTGCATTGGTGGAGTTGTGTTCGGTTTAACTAAGTTAAACATAGTTGAGCTAATTGTATCCTAGTCTAACTAATTGATACATTAGTGAGTGGTGTGAATTAATTATTAATTAATTCACTAATTATTAACTCATTAATCAACTAAAGAATACATCAATTAACTACGATTGCATGGACGATCCAGTGGAGACCAGTGAAGAGGTAGGTGAAAGAGCAGCGTGACTATTAGTTGTGACTATAGTGTTGCATGATTTGCAACACACAGTGGTTGGAGATGCCAATGAGGATTGCGTGAGTAATTCTGGACCAATTCGAGTTCAATCAGAGCGATTCTTCAGCAGTGATTGCGCAATAGAGGCAGTCTATCAGGTGGCAGAGATTGGAGCATGTGATTTGCTAGATCAGACCTGTTTAGTGTGTAGCAATTGGAGATTGTACTAAGAGCTTGTGAGGAGCTTTGTATAATGATTGTTACATGATCTCTATGACATATAATATACAGATAGTTGGGGGTTTTTAGCTTTAATATTTCCCATTAAATACTGTGTTCATATGTGTGAATGTTTATAGTTTTAATGTGCGCATGCGATTGTTTTTATTTCCACAATTAATGATCAATGGTAGAAGAGATTCTGTATTGTGCATGAAGTCAAATAGTGTGTGATCAGGAGAATCTTGGATGTATAACATATCAGTTATATAAATTTCTACAACTTTCATTGGTGCAGTCATAAACAAGCCTTGCATTCCCACATCTAGGGCAAGCTTCAATATCAATTGTACTGTCATCATCATATGAAAGTGAATAAAAGAGACCATTAGGATAAAACCATGGTTTTATTGAATAAGAAATCTGTTGTAAACCACCATCTGAAAGTTTATTCAACTTCTCAAGGTGCTCTCTTGTTATCCCAAAAATACCACTAATTCTCAACTACTTCAATCCGTGCATGCTGCATTCTCTGTGTGCTTTGAAATTTTTTACAATGCCATTGATAGTCAACCTTGTGCAGCCTAAAAAACATAACTGCAAATCCCAGAAACAAGTGCACCACATATATTCAAAGGCAGAGTAGGAGATACCAAGAGAAACTGATATTTCACACAAAACTTCTGAATTAATGAGCTTAACTTGAGCAAGTGTAAGATAACAATATAATTTCATGACAAAAAACTAATACACTTGATAAAAAAAATAAAAGTCCACAATCAATGCACAAAATGGTTTTGAAAATAATGGACAAACTGAACAGGAGAACAACCTAAAGGTAGTACCTTCCATGCAACATCATTTTCACAGAAATGCATTACTTCTCATGTTTCCAGATATCTAATGAAAATTAAGATATGCCGGGCAAGTTGAGCAGCAGCCACCAGTGTGTGCAATAATAGAAGACAAATCAAGAAACGAGAGAACTTTCAAACACATAAGAACATGGAATACCATATTGAAGAGTTGCACCAGTGCCTCCCTTGAAGGTTTCAACATTTTGGGGCAAATTCTACCTACATTTCCTTTAAAAAATAATCTTCTAATATTTTAAGTTTCTATCCTTTTATCATTGTATTTAAAGGAGACTAGGGGTTAAATTCACATGCAAACACATCCATTTAGTAATCCGGTTTGAAAATATTTTACGGGAAGAAAAATTCCATTTCACGAAACCCACGCAATTACATTAACTGATTCTAACTATTTGACATTGCTAATCATGCAAAATGCAGAAAATATATATTCAAAAAGTAAATATATTGTTGTTTTCAAAATTTCAAGTGCAACAACAAATTCATCTTTCTGTAATTTATAAAAATAAAAAACCAACAAAAACAGATACCAACCTTTGTAAGCTTTGGACTGATGTCGAATACTTGCTTCAGTCCATCATTTGTAACTTTCAGGCACTCCACTAAAGTCAATTTTCATAACTGACCTTGAAACCTTTCAGAAAGTTTTAAGAGGGCATCATCAGTAGGCCTTTCACTTAGAGGATACTCCACATGTATAGTTTTCCATAGACGAGGATCATATTTCATTGCAGCATGCAAAGACTTGCAAACTGTTTCAATGGATAGAATATCTTGCAGGCTTAAATTCCAACTTATACATGCATCGATCCAACTTGAGGGTTAACCAAATAAACCACTTGGTCATAAGTTCTTCACAATCAATTAGCATATTATATTTGTCAAATGGTTGTGTTAGTCTATATCTTGAACCATATGAATATTTGAGTAAACCTCACTTAAAGGTTGATATTTGGGTGAATTGGTTCAAAAATAACATTCTTGAAGGTTTAGGATCTATGTCATTGCATCAAATTCCATAGAAATAACCAAATTCAAGGGCTTTTGCTATGAATTTTTGAATAATTTCTTTGTCATCAAATTCTAGGGAACTTTTTAGGCCCTAAACAACATTTTTAGATGTTGAAATCCAATGAAAACTATGTGTACTAGTGATCCACATAATCTCTCTAGTTTAAATGAATGATATTTTCAATGAGATTTCGCAAGTGAAAAATAAAGTATGATGAAATTACACCTAAAATAGTGAAGAGAAAATTTAGGCACGAGCCTTTTAAGAGGCAAAGCTCCTTGCTCAAAACTCAAATTGGGGTATACAACTAGTTTATAGAAAAATCTTGGATGATAGAATCCATCTATGGAATCTAAATCTAATCATTCTAATTATTAGGATATTGGTCAGATCATGCCTAGTCAAATTAGGGGAAAAATAGAAATACAAGAAAAACTTTGAAGGACCATAACTTTCATCTCATAATCCAAATTTGGGTAAATTAATAGTCAATGGAAAGCTAATGAAGGGAATAATATGATTTTACAACCATAATGTGGATTGAGTAATATGATTTCTTAGAAAATCACAAGAATTTATTTGGTGACGTACATAGGTAGATAATTCCCATGGTATTTAAAAAATATGCAAATCTCTATTTAAATCTATTTTTTATTATTGTCTTACAGATGAATGCACATTTCGAAATTGATGTACAGGCATAAAAAATTAGGAATTAAGGTACATTTATGATGTATTAGGTTAATGTGAAATATGTATAAGTAAAGACAAGAAAACATGACAAGAAGATGGTTGAGTAGCTACTAGTGAAGTGACACTAATTATTAGCAAGAACTCTCCAGCAAAGGGTTATGGAAGAATTTTCTCATAAGGACTCAAATACCATGGATAAATTGATCAATTTTATTTTTTTACTTGATTTCATATTTAATGAGACAAGAAGTTAGAGGATGGATAACATTAAGATATTTCGTGAAGACATCCATTGCACTAGGAAAGTACAATTGAAATTAAGTAAACATAAATAGAGAATGACTTTGTCATTCTAGCTAATTACAACATGAATAAGGAAGGGTTGATAGGTATAAGGACCCATATGGGCTTATACTCTAAGTATAATATTTTATGTATAGATGATATTTGGCCAAAGTATGTAAGATACCTACATAAATGGAAAGATCATGAGAACCACGAGGAATGAAACTAATTATTAAATATAACCAAGTGCCAATGCTAGTGACAAGAAGCTTGGATCAAGACAATAGGTGACTAAAATCCATTAGCATTCATGGAAGATTAAATAAATTCCATTGATAATGAAATTAAAGGAGGTAAAAGAAACAACGATGGATGAAAATGTTTCTCCAATGGAGGAAGGAATGTATTTCTTCTAGAGAGAGGTATCATCTCTATATAAAAATATGTGATAACTTGAAAGAGTTACAAGTCATAGACTAACAACTTCTATTGAAAGAGTGTAAAAAAGGAGATTTACTTATGTCATCAGATATCATAGTGGAAGCATGGGATGATTCCGAAAGAATGAAATCATGCTATAGAAGAGAGGTATTCCATAATTTTACATGGAATCCAAGACTAATCATTGACTAACAATATTTGGAGTTTGTTGTGGCACTCAAGGAATGATGATAGCAAGGAATGAGAGTTCTTAAACCATGTTGATTTTTTAAGACCCTCTAAGGGTGTCAAGGAAATTCCTAACATAAATGGGATGAAAGGTGAAGAAAAAGGAAATTTATGCAGCACTACAATATGATAAAATATTGACTATGGAAGTAAAATTTGGGTGACCAAGGGGCCAATGAAGAAAGGAAATAGTATAGAAACAACTATCATAGTGTTAGAATCACGATTGTCGTTTGACCAAAACCCGCAGGCCTTAGTCTCCACTACAATCTACAGAGTTAGGATACATGAGAGGCAGTTAGTCCATGCTGCGAAATACACAGAGAGTGTTGAACCAAATTTCCAACAATCTCCCCCCGAATGCGAGCCGGGTGAGTTTCGAACTCGAGATCTGTCGCTCTGATACCAATTGTTAGAATCACGATTGTCATTAGACCAAAACCCGCAGGCCTTAGTCTCTGCTACAATCGCTAGAGTTAGGATCCACAAGAGGCGGTTAGTCCATGTCGTGAAATACATGGGGAGAATTGAACCAAATGTCCAACATATTAAGTGTACATCCAAAGGAATTGCATTAGGAAATATTTACATAAAAGAGGAAAGGGATGTTGAACAACTAGAATTAATATAATATATGGTTAGACATGTATAATGACCAATAATGACTTGGCTAAGGAATTCCCAAAAGAAAAAAATCATGCATAACGAGTAGATTACATGTACAAAAGGTACAATGAAAACAAAAGGTGGAACAAGGTTGTCTAGATAAAGGAAATTTTTGTAGGGTAGAAACACTAGTGAGACATATGGGTTGAAAATGGAAATGGCCAAGTAGGGTTGGATTCAAAGTATTTGGAAAAAGGAAATTACTAGCCACAAAGGATTGGCAAAGGTGCAAAGTCTACATGTATTCATGGGAGTTGAAGGACAACCAAGGATAGAAAAGAAATATGGAAATGTCAAAAGAGAATAATGCAACTATTATAGCTAAAATTATGATATGGCCATTAGAAAATCATAAAGAGATGAAGCTAAAAGGATTCATAAGCAACCATGAGCACGTAAGAGTTAATTCTTGGTTCATTTAGACATGCATTAGAGCATGTGATACTATTGATAATCCATACAATATGTTGCATACAAGGGATAGTATATTTATGCATGAAGTGAAATTTCCATCATGATAAGTAATGGCTAATGATGGATTTTGTGCCTGGGAAAAACAAAATCTATTACATGATTGAAAATATGAGGATGATATGGCATATGATATCCATATATATGAATAAATATGATCATTGCAAATGTTGACTAGAAGTTTGATTAATGAAGCTTATGATCTTCTACAGGAGGTAGTATATCAGGTAACATCCAAATAAGTAATATCAACCAAACATGTGGAATTGATGTGATAATACTGAATGCATGGAATACATTTATGGGAATGATATATATGAAGTGATAATACTGAATTGATAATATTGAATGCATGGAATGCATTTATGGGAATGATATACACTTAGTGTGGTAAATGTAGAAGGACTTACATATAAACTCAATATGTTAATGCTCAAATGTGTTCATGTTAAAATGGTTGGCATGTAGATAATGTTGGAATCAACCTCAAAATACTTATCATCAATTTATTCTACAACTCCAAAGCCATCATCACTAGACTAGCAAGGAAAATTCCCATGACTGAAAATTATGTTTTCAGTCATTCTTTCTTGTAGAAACTCACTGCACTAAGTTTCTATCACCTCTACCTTGCATAGCATATAGAGCATTGCTAGCTGATAGAAATAACTTCTTCTATCCCCTATCAAAATAAAAATGTGCAATGTAAAAGCCCTCCACCCCTCACAATGCAGTGAGAACCCTCCTAGGAAAAGTGACTTACCATTTGTTGCCTACATCAGTGAATTACACAATATCCACTCATAGAAATCCCCTCTCGAAGAAAAATAGGCTAACATAGGGCACATAGCACATCTCTAGCAGACAATGGGCCATTATTGAAGAAAACTACACTAGCCTCTGGCCTCCCCCTCTATCTCAGCGCACTCCATAGTCTTAAGGCACAATGAGGCATCCTATCAATCACTGTCAAGTAAAACTACAGTAGCATAAGGCGTATATCAGCCTTAGGTTTTGTTTGAATTTATACACTAGATCAGACTTGAAAGGGGCCAGTAGAACCTGCAAAACAACATCTTGATCTGCCTTCAATTCATTCCAATAGACCATAGAATATATAGTGAGTAAGTGATTGATATTAATTAATGAAGCCACATAAGTAACCTAGAAATATTTGTAGATATAAACTTCAAAATAACCTAAAGTTTTCTTGATAACTTGGCCTCAACAAGTTACATAACATTCACTAGAAAGATCAATCCTTGCGCAAAAGAAAACTTTAGAGAAATGAGGTGCACGTCTTGGCCTCTTCAGATTACACCATAGTTACATAACGAAAACAAACCATATCCATAAAGATGTAAGAATGTGCTCAAGTACTTACGACTTTTTACCTCATATCGCCATGCAAACTAAATGTTCATAGTCATGTTCATCTGCAGGAGCAGAGATAATCCAAAAGCTATCATAAGAAAGCCTAACTTTCAGCAATATAACACACATAGTTCTTCCAAATAGATACGAGCTTCAAAATTAACACCAAATTACTTTTGTTCTAGAGCCAAGGTTTACGCCTCAAAATCTGTGCCTAAATCAGAGGAGAATACCCTTAGAGATGGTCAAAATTTGGCCTATGAGTTAACCAAAAATATCGTAGAGAAACCTCATATACTCTTTCCCAAAAACTGCATTAACCTCTAAAATTTGAATTATTCACAACTTATTGCAGAGAAAGAGGCCTAAAAATTGCCTCAGATAAGTCTATCAAAGCAATTTAAAACAAACCCTAATGTATTCCTTAGACTGCAAGCTTAAAAGAAGGCTGGAACAAGTGTAAAATTATGAATTTTGGCTTACCTCTTGCAAATCACCCACTGAGCACCTGCATTCACCAGCACTGTTAGACTCGCCGAAGCAATCACCAGCATTCACTAGCACACTTTTAAGGATTCAGACTGGAAAATTTATACAAAATTAATAATTGCAAAGCACTATTAGACTCGCCGAAGCAATCACCATCATTCACCAGCACACTTCGAAGCATTCAAACTGGAAAATTTATACAAAAAAAATAATTACAGTTGCAACACTATTTTCCAAACTCCTTGCAGGTTTAGCTCCATAGCACTAGGGAATTGGTAATCTAAATCCCTAGTTCACGCCCTTTTTGGGAAGCTACCATCTCATGAAATGATCAGCTATGTGAGGTGGAGAGGCCAAGGGAAGTTTAGTATTTGAAAGTTGGATCCTGCACCAGATATTCTAAAATTGTGAGCCTTGTTACCCTCGTCATCAACCTCCCTGCATATAATCCAGGCACATTTCATGATGCAAACCCCAGAAGATTGAAATTTCCGGGGCAATCACCTCCAAATTCCTCCAACTCTCAAGCCCCAACGAGTAAAAAATGGGGGAGAATGTCACTCCAATCCTCCCTGACCCATTAAATCTCAGCGAATGCCATTCAAATCTGCTCCAAACCAAAAAATCAAGAGGTGAATCCATGGTTTAAGGTTTATGCGCATTTTTTTTTTTGGCTAACAACTAATAATTAATTATTTTTAAAATAATTATAGGGCTAACTATATAAAACTAAAAAAAAGGGGTTTTATATAAAAAATTCGCCCCTCCAAAATCTAAAACCCTTTAAAATTCTCCCTTGGGCTAAAACTCACCCCTAAAATTTTCCCTGCAATCGACCCTATCGATTCACGCCTAATGGTTTTTGATTTAGATAAAGCCTCCCCTAGGCTTCCTTTACTGGCCGCCTTCTAGATACCGGTTTCAGTCCAGAACATCACCGTCCAGCAATGTATCATCGACGATGGTGCATCCACATGCATCATGTCAAAGAGCGTGTGGCAGAAGTTAGGATCCCCTGAACTAAATTCATTAGACATCACGCTTAGAGCATACGACGGGCGCCCTTCTGCCGCCATCGGTCTCTATCAAAATGTCCTAGTATTTTTGGCCGAAAAGATGCTTCTCATATACATTGAGGTCTTGGATGCTCAAATATATTACAATATACTCCTTGGGCAGAGTTATATGTACACGATGTCATCCATAGCATCCTTCGTATTCTGGATCATGATGTTCCCCCATGAGGACTGCATCATCACCATTGACCAATTTACGTACCATGACAAGCGACCCCTTACGAACTTAAATGCCATTATACCCTATGTATACACATCCGCTGAGATGCTTACACAGTACCAAGAATATGGCCCTGGCCAATTCAAACTATCATCTATCCTCGGATAATTCCTAGGAGATCCCCCTGTCATACCAAAATCATCCGTTGACATCATAAGGGCTTCAATGTGCATGATTTCTACATCAAGCACGAAGCCAGCCAAGAGAGGTAGACTAGCATTAACGACACTAAGGCCTCTATCACGGTAGCCTCTCTATCCTACACCGTCTCCCAAAATCCTTTTCTATACCCTCCATCTGTTTTTGTGTCACAACAGGTCTTCGCAATAGTAGTATTGCCAAATGTATCTTTCACAATATTAGTTTGGTACTTTGTCCCACCTACCATGACATGAATCATGGGCATCACCTCTACAAGGTTAATCCCCCTCACTCCTAAGGAGGCCCCACTTGTTAAGGAAACCATCGTAACCATACCATCTGAGGAAACTCCCAACGTAAAACTGATCGCCATGACCAAAAAAATGCATAAAAAAGGGAAGAAGGTATTAAATCCTAACATACAAAGGGAATTACAACCTTGTGCATTATGTGACATAGTAGGCCACCCTACCCATATCTTCCCAGAGCTGAATGAATTAAAACTTCTCCTTAGTTCCCAAAGAACTATCGTGACAACAAGTTCTAGTAAAAAGGAACCAACCACAAAAAACCAAGGCAAAGCATTGCGTAAGAACCACACATGTGCTATCTATAACAATTACTGGAATTACACCCATCATTATGCATAAATACCGTGATATAGGGATGCCTTACATGCCCTAGAACAATCATATCAAGAGGATCCCTCCATATTATACATGCAGGAGGCATGGTAGTCACCAAAAAGACTCTCTTTCATCTTCCCTCCTCCTATCATATGTTGTGCACTCTATGATGAACGTGACCATTTCATCGATTACTGCGCACCCCTTGAACTCATCCAAATATGGTATCCGGTGGACCGTATGTATTATGTTGGCCTGTGAGTAGCCCAATTTTCATTCTTGATAGTTTTGGAAATCTCCCATTAGAGCAGTGCCATTACATCCCTCGATTTCGCTTAGCACTAACTAGTCTTTGAACGACCATAGTTCGCCTCTCCCCAAAAGATGGCTGAGACATAGAATCCATGGATAGCTCGACAACACAGGAGGATGTGACAAGTGCATCTATTCTCTTCTTGTTAGAAAAAAAGCGGCCAGTCGGGGAACCCTTAGTTACCCACACTCGCCCTCCACGGAGAAGATGAACCTATGCATTATGTAACACATGCAACCATGTAGTCGCCACATGCCCAAACCTAGAAGCGCTAGGTCGCTAGTACCCGATCACGTCACCAACTGAACAAGACAGGAACACCCAAGAACGACGTTCTTTTCTAGTATGTCAGGGAAACCATCATGATCAAAATTGCACTTATTTCACTCGAGTGCGCCCACTAATTGACATCATTCATTCATTAGAAGTGCACCATCGGGATATCATCAATCAAGAGCTTAGAAAACCTAATGGAAGTCAGATTTCCCCCAGGAAGCCTACCACATCTCCATACCAACACATTGGGTGAGTTAAAAATTCACACATCCCTAGCAGGACCCACGTCCATCCTAGGCCAGCATGCGGGCTATGTGACAGAATCGACCACCAGGTCAATCAATGTAAATAACTAAAGCACCTCACGAAAAGATTTTGCATGGTCTCCTCCCTCCCTCAGAGACATATCTCCAACCAAGAGAAGACCACACACTACTATTTCCGAATCTACTCACATTTTCACCATATAATGAAATGTGAACACCTCCCCAAGCTTCCAGTGAAAAGAGTAGCTTTAAGTCTGCACTCCCCAAAAGAGCTAGACCCACCCAAACCAAAAACTTGAAAATGGCAGTAGAGGAATATCTCCCCTATGCTTGATAATTTCCGAGCGTCCACTTCAAGGAGGAAGAGTAGTGTTGGTTCCCACACCATCTACTCAGTAGGAACAATGGTACCGTGCACCATTTTAATTGGCCATAACCACGAAACAGAGGCATGCCCATTAATGGAAACATTCAGGCACCTCTGCACCAAGCACAACTTCCAAATCCCAGAAAGTTCTCAGCCTTATGAGGAACCTAGACTTACTCCCATGCAAGTTTCCATGATGGAAATACCTTCCCCACCAAATGCCTACGACATGATAGGGGTCAAGAGGGTTCAACCCTATAGATAACATGCACATACCAAACTTTATTTTTTATCACAAACTTGTTACAAAAAACGCTCTGGTGTCACAAATGGATTTTCAACCCATGCATTACTTTGGATTCACTGACAGAGCATCACGATGGTCTCAAAATTTAGCAACAGCCACCTAGGTCATATACCACCCTGATCGATCACCATTCTTCACCAATGGAGTATGCATCAGGTCAACGACAAACAATTAGGCTGAATATGACGTCGTCATAGGGCTCATGTGCGACGCCTTCAATTAAGGCATTCGCCACTTGCATATCTACCTTGCTTCCCAATTAGTGTTTTTACAATTAAACCAAGAGTTTGAGGTATGGGATTCACATTTTTTTAGAAAATATTTGCATGAAAAAATATTTAGTCGTCAATTTGATCACATTACATTCACACATGTACCAAGAAATCAAAACCAGACAACAGATCGCATAACTAACCACATCCTAAACTAGAATGCATCTAGGATAAACCCTCATACATAAAACCAAAAAACACACAAAAGAATAGATATCCATCAGTGATACAAAACATCTAGAAAAACATATAAACAATGGACACATCATGTAGAGCCACAAAAAATACATCTCTAATATATATACCAAAAAATTTATGTTTGAGTACAAAGTAATGAGTTATGTATCTGACCCATAGGTTAGCCAAAGATACATATACACATGTAATAAAAAATAAGGGAAGCATCCTCATAACGAGTACTTTCCCTACATACAAAAATCTCTAGGGTGGTGCCCCACCAGGTTGGGCACCTAGACCCATGGCTGCTCTCCGTTCCATTACTGGGATAACCGTCAAAACTGAAGCCACCACGCAGCGCATAGTCAGTCAATAGCCCCTCTCTCGGGCCATCAATGTCTCTAACTAGACATTTTCTAAATCATCGATAAACCCACGGGTCAGCATACCCTGGGTCAACCGGTCCACTCATCCTCAAGCATCCACCAAGTTAGTGGCTCGGACCTCTAAGGTAGCGAACTTCTCAGCCATCTCTGCCATGCGAGCCTTCGCCCCCTTGGCGTGAGCAATCAATGCAGCACACTGAGTAGTAGCATAACTACTACCCTCTCCAGATGGGTGAGCCTCGTCACCAGGAACTCCACCCTGGGGCTGCACCAGACCTCCTTCCTGCCCCCCGGCCAGGGGCAGAGCTCCTCGAGCCCTCTGGTTTGATTGGTGTCCTACCAACCGAGTTTTAGGGTGCCCAACCTCACCAACATCTAAAAGAGTAGAAAAACTATGTTAGTGTCATTATAATACACATATAAATCATAAATGCTCAACAAATTCAGAATAAAACACAAAAATCATACTTTCTGGTCCCCAAGCATATCCAGAAGGAAGACCCATATCCGGGTCTCCCTGAAAGTCTATCCTAGCATATGGATATGGGAGGAACATTTGAGGGTTGGCATCAAACCAAGCCTTAGTGGTCGTGTTCCAGTAATGCCCTACCATTCCTCCCCCACCACGAGGCATCACTGGGGCCCATCTCCTCATACAAGGGTCTTGATGACCCCCCACAAGCACAGCCACCACAAGCCGCAGCAACACCACTCTCTCATACATAATACTACAGAGGATGTAAGCATATGTGAATATATTAGATACATCACGGACCTTTGCTAACTATGCCACCATCCCATCAAAGCAGTGATGGGAAAAATCAAAGAAGTGCCCGGCCCTCAGCTGGCTCAATACACCAATCTGTGGCCCCAACACCCTATGCGGCGACGACGACCCCATCAGTTTCATAATAATTGCCAAACTACACCACTAGACCAAATCTGTCACTAATGCTATCAAAATGCACCCCTTCGTGGGAGGCGCCCCATCACAATGAATATTTGCAAATCATCGAAGATTGACCCTCCTAGGATGAAGCAGATAGGGGAGTGCCTTGCCCTGAGGCAGTATACCTATCAAAAAATAAATATCTGTCGTCTAATAGATAGCCAAGTCACATCCTCACAGCACCATCACTCTGTGGTGCTTGTTCCAGCAGCGGACCAGGTAACGCAATAACCGATCCTATGATAATAGGAGGTTATTCTCAAGAAACTTGAGAAGAACCCATCGAACCAACTACTGCCGAGAATTGGCATCTTGTGCCATAGCCATGCGGAGGTCAGGCCAGTCTCTCTCCCTCCACAACATCTTGTCACCAAATAGACACGCATCAATGACATAAAAAAACAAAAAAATTGAAAATTTTCCCAAAACCTTTCCAAAAATAACCTTTGCTTTTCAACGCGCCACTATCTCAGATAGGCATGGATGTCGTGCACAAAGCACTGACAGGCATGGAATTTTCGCACAATTCCTCAGCTTCACGTGGAGATTCCACGCCTGTTCCTTGATTGCTGGTGTGGTCAAGGAAATAAATTTCTAGGGTTCCGTACAAACCCAGTTTGTATGGACACCTCCCTAGTCACACTGAAAAAATTAAATGCAGGAATTTTTGGGGCCTACCTGGCTCTAGTAGCATGAATCTTGGGTACACAGGCTAACTGCAATGGCAAGAAAAGCTCAACAATAGCCTCTGACCTCTCAAAAACTCAAACACTCAAATGTCACAAATGAGTTGAAATGAGTCATATTGGCCTATATGTCGCCCTTTTCAATTTTTTTGAAGGACCATAACGAGAGCTCAGAGGACCCAATTGCAGAACTGAAAAAAAACACAGTGATTAGCACCTCATAATGCCCAAAGGAGGCTCCACACATTCATGCCTCCGAAAAAATAATTTTTTTAGTTATGACAGGTATGCCCTCTCTTATTCTCTGTTCATTCAGCACATGTTGTCAGTAATATTTGAATGAGAAAGATGTTTTCACTTGGGGTATTTTGTTGCAGGTGTTGTACAGCAAAACAAACCATCTATTTCCCCATGCACTGAAGGTTCTAGATAAGGTATCATTATACCCTTAGCATGATAGAGTCCCAGAGAAACTCAACATATCCTGACATCATTTCTCCATAAGAAATCAACCATAGGTTTGAAACACCCAACCATGTTTATCATATCCCCCCCTTGCACATGATGAACATCCTCATTGGTCGGTAGAGCCTCCCCCTCCATGGTGTCCATCACTCAAGGTAGACCACGCATCAAAAAATACGACTCCATGGCCATATCACCTAAGTCCGAGAAGCACTTCATGATCATTCTTCCACCATGCATCAAGTCAAGTTTTACCATATCAAAATAAAACCCCTTTCCTAAACTACCATTCTCGCAAGAAGATCAAACACATGCCCTCGTGTCTTGCATTTGGCCTACCATCCCTCCATCAGCATAGCCCATATGCAATATTTTCCATCTCCTTCATCATCCCCACACTAAGACCAACCAATGGGGCCCCCACCTTCAACAAAAAACACCTTCCTCACATCATCAGTGAGCAAGCATTTTTATGTTTTGGGGGCACTCATCTCCATGTTTTGTACAATACAAATCCATTTTTTCTTTCTTTTGGAAAGTGTATAAATATTTCAAACGAAGAATATCCCCCACTCATCCATACATTTTTCTCCCATGTTAGCAGTCCCTAATCACCCTTGGTCGGAGCATCACACCCTTCACGCAAAGCCACCATGAAATTCTTAACCAACACATGCCCACCCTAGACGTCCTACTAACTCTAGGGTTTTCCTTATCAAAATTAGTTATGACTATCGCCAAGCTATTTTTTTCATACTCTGACCTTGGGCCAATGAAATCCCATCACCAGTATTTAGTCAGACCTCGCCATCATGCCTATGTTAAAAATATCATACCCGAGACCCTGGTCCCTTGCATCAGTAGCTCTCTTGTTCGATTGAGGCTTCCTTTTTTTTGACTTCAATGACCATTCTCCATAAAGGAAGTAATACCTTGGATGGCTCCTTATCTCAATAGGGGCATCCTTGGGTGGCACTATGGGAATTGTCATTTCCCATAGATGTCATCGATCCTCCTGAAATTTGACTACAACACAAGCTTTCATGTCAATATGGTATCATACTTTACAACCATTGTACTTTGTCCAGATTTATCAAAGACCTATGCCAGCATAAGGATGTCTTTCAGCAATGCTTACACAGGAAGGTCCCAGTCATACACCCATGTGTACAGCGAGCATTTATATGCCTTACCAAGATTACGCATGTGGGCACCACATTCATCCTATTGTCAAAGAAAAAACGCCCCTAAGGGTGTTAGCAATCGTTGTCATCAACCAAATCAGCAGATCACTACCATATCTGTGACGCAGATAGAACCTTTATCTGTCAGGTATATTTTTTAGCTAGCCAAAGCATCATGAGCATGGGACATGCCCATCTCGTAGAAAAGTTGTATTTATTGTATCATACTATTTCTTGCAGGTTTTCGATAGAACATGGTCACTCTTTTACCCACTGTAAGGGGTCTCCAACCTTGGGCTGTACACAAGTCTCTCTCTCTCTCTCTCGACAAAAGTTACACAAAATAGAAACTATAATGTATTTCAGCTATATAGTTCTTCCTAGACCTCACACATTAGGGGGCAACTGTTATCACTTGAAAATCAAACAAGAAAAATGACATTATGAAATGTCAAGGAGAATGATTTACAGGGGTTAGAAAAATTAAAGAATTTGGAAATTTAAAAATCTCTAAGGTGAAGAGGAAAAATATCAAATTGCATAGAGAGGACACATGAAAAAAAAGCTCCACACAAACTTTTCTTTGATAGGTGCGTTGGTCTGCATAGTTTTCCCTCAAAAATCTACGTGGTCTTGGGAGTAGCGGAGGTCACCATCTGGGACCACTTGACACACTTCAGGAGAAGATTCTCCACTTGAGGCCGCCCAAGGAGAGTTTTCTAGAGCCACCTTGAGACCTCAAGTGAGTACACAAAGGAATCAAGTGAGGACACAAAGGAATCAACCCCCACTCTTGGTTCATTATCCACAAGTGTACCAAGAGAGGGAAGAAGGATTTGAATTTTCCTATAAGTTTCCACCATGAGAAGAAAAAAATAAAAGCACATTGTTATGCTGGCCAAATTTCCCATAATAAAACTAGCAGTCTATGATCCAAAGCGGCAATAGAGTTAGAGGATTCAGTTGTTGGCCACCCAACAACCTCAATCCAGTAGGAGAAGATAGAGGCCTTGTAGAACTGGCTCAAGGGCAAATCCCTCCTTGCATTGGGTCTTAGAGTTCCATAGCTCTAAGGATCCTTTGGAAAGTGTGTAACGTTCTATCTTTCTTTACTAATAGCGATCAATAAGAGGGGATTATTCCATCATTTGTATTATTGTCTCATTTGAGTCATTTGAGCTTATGTTTTTTTTTTATTATAGTTGTGTTTCTTCTTATTTGCAGCATACTATGTTCCATAAATTAGTGTGTTTTTATATATTACCACGTGTTCACTAACCTGCTACCATATTTTCTGCCTGTGACCATTGCTTGTACGTTGCAACCATTCCTACCAAGCATCGATTTTTTAGTACATTCGTGCACTAAACAAACCATAATAGAAATCAACAACAAATTTGTCAGTGGCATAAGGAACAACCCTAGATTCTACTCATTTTGTCACAGAATCCATAAAAACCAATATATGTATATTTTTTAAAATATTTTGGGGCTATAGGTCCAACAAAATCAATGGCCCATTTTTCAAAGGGCTCTAACATGACCTACAAACACAAAGGCATCTCATCGGCTTGACCAGGTTGGCCCATCCACTGGAAATTATCCTAGTGCATAAGATATTATTTTCCATCCTTGAACAAGGAAGGCCAAAAGTAGCCAATGCGGAGGACTTTGTATGTTTCTCTTTTATATACAAAATGGCCTCCACAAGCTCATCATGGGTGAATTTTAAAATGTTAAACAAATATTCCTCCGTTACACATCTATGGATATTAAGATCAAGTCCTGTGTAAACGAGCTCTCTTTGGATCCAGGAGTATGAAGCACTATTCCGAATGATCCTCTACCTCTCCCTAGTAGATAGGTGTGGTGGTATTTTCCCCTGACAAGATAGTTTTCTTTATCATCAAGCCAAGGGGAGTTTGTTGAAACAACAAAAAGGTGCTCATCAAAACATGAATCATCTACAGGAATTTCTTCACTAGGATTATTCAATATATAAATATAATCATCCACCACATTTGACTTTCCTGCCCTTTCAATTATAGTGACATTGAATTCTTGGAGTAAAAGCAACCATCTAGTTATCCCACCAGGAGTTCAAGGTTTTCCATCAAATATTTTATGGGAGAGAGATATGTGTGTACAAATACTTCATATCTCGTAATACAGTGTCTGAACTTATTGATAGCAAAAACCACTGCTAGGAAATCTTTCTTTGTCACTGTATAATTAAGCTCAGCGGGTGATAAATTTTTACTAAAGAAGGATATGGCATAATATTGTTGATTTTCCTCTTGCCCCAATGTTACACCAATGGGTGTATCCAATGCATCCAAGGAGATATGGAATGGAAGGGACCAATTATGTCCCCTTAGGACTGGTGCCTTCACTAACCTCTTCTTCAAATCCTCAAAGGCTCGTTGGAAAGCCTTGGTCCAAGAGAAACCACTATCCTTGGCCAACAATAAAAAAAAAAAGGGAAGTTATCCTATAAAAATTCTCAATGAGTCTTTGGTAGTAGCCCACATGACCCAGGAACCCTCTCACTTCCCTTTGTGTTTTTGGTACATGAAGGTGTATGATAATATCTATCTTAGTTGGATCTAACTGGATACGCATATTAGAAATAACATGGCCAAGGACCACCCTTGGCTTGCAAATCAATCTACATTTTTTGTCACTCAAAGCAAGGTGGACCTCTTGGCATCTAACTAGCACTTTCCTCAAATTTTAGATGGATCCTTGAAATGAATCACCAAATACTAAAAATTCGTTCATATAAACCTATACACACTCGAGGTCAGGAAAAATAGGCAATACTTCCCTTTGAAAATTAGTGGGATCATTAAAAATTCTAAATGGAATCACTTGGTAAGCGAATGTTTTGGAGGGAAAGTAAAGGTAGTATTTTTATGATCCTCGGGTTTAGATCTGTATCTGGTTGTAACCATTGAAACCATTAAAAAATGAGAAGTAATTTTTACCCATGAGGGTATCTAGTACCTAATCAAGGAAGGAAATGGGAAAGTAATCATTGAGAACGCCTTAATTTAATTCTTGGTAATCAATGCAAATTCACCATATCCCATCTTTTTCCGGGACTAATACTAATGGAGAGACCCACTCATTTTCAGATATAGGATATATAAAACCAACATATAATATTTTATGAAGGTATTCTTTAACAACATCTCTAAGTGTAGGTTTCATTCACCTTTGGGGTTGTCGGATAGGTTAGGCACCCACCTAAATATAAATATGATGGATACAAGTTTCAGAAGGGATGCCTCTCATGTCCTTGTAGCTCCATGCAAAGGCATCAAGACAGTCTCACAACAAACTCACAAGTTTCTCTTGCTAGGATGGGTCCAGGTCTGTGCTAATGGATAAGGATTTGTCTGGACTTGCCTCAACAAGAGTATTTTCTAGCTGGTGAATATCTGTGGTGGCTACCAAACTCTATAATGATGATGACGATTGTGGATCACAATTTCCTTGGAAACATGGGCTAAAATTTTGATGAAACAATCCAGAGTCCTACTATTATAGCATAATTCGACACTCTTGTAGATCTGATGCTCTATGTTATGGCCTTGGGAAGCCCTTTCCCTTCAGACTTGATCACTTTATTATAAAAGAATATTTTGAATTCCATACGTGAATCTACCCTTCAAAAACTGTGTACACACACGAGTCCATCTATATCTAACCCGCGTATATAATTTAAAATATGAAAAAATATGAAAATCCTATTTTTGGGGTGGGGTTTACGGGTTTCACTGAAATCCCACCTATAGGAGCCCATGGCCTAACTGTATCCCAACTAAATCAACTATTTTGGGGTGATATAAATACACCTCAGGTCCTCATGGGAAGGCTTAAAGGGGGAGAGATATAGGATATTTATATTATAGCCAATTTTTCCCTGATCAAGTCTGATTTTTCATGTCCCCCCTGAACTTCGAGTCATAGGAAACCCTTGTTTCCTCATAGAGATGTTAATTTCCTTTATATGCCATCTATATGTACATGCATGAAAGAGGATTGTTGAGGCTTGTGTTGGAAAAATCCGGAGGAAGGTTTCGCTTGGATTTGTTGTCGAATCAGGTTGTATTCTTCCACATTTCTTTACTGATATCAATAAAGAAGCTCCGGGTTGTTCCTAAACATTATAATCATTATGTTATAACTCATGTTATGATATTATTATGTATGATTCATGATTTATATCTTTATTCTTTTATGATATAACATTCATACATTGTGCATGCTTTGAACTACTGCTAGTATATATGCTTCTCTAAACTATGTTGCAAGCTTTGAAAACTATGGGAATGACTTCAAATGTAAGACCTATGGGTACTATCCCTTAATCACACTTTATTAGTTTATGCATTAGGGCTACTTGGTTACTTTCTTCTTATTGATAGATGTCCTTGAATATGTTTGGGTTCTCAACCCTAAGCCTAGGGAGTTTTCTCTTGCAACATAATTGGTGACTCCACTGGGGAGATACAATCTTGTGTTTCCTTGTAAGGGTTGTTTCTCTCTTTGTTTTGGAATTTTTATTTGATTTCTTTATTTTTATAGTATCTTTGGCTTGTTTTCAAACTGGGCAAGTAGTTTGATCTTCTGGATCAGACCTAAATATTTATTTTTCTTTGCTGGTTTATTTATATATGGTTTTTCTTTCACACAGTCGTGTACACACACACACACACTTCTTTCCAAAGAAATGCGTGTATACGTGAGTTTCTTTGAGAACAGTCATGTACATATGAAGGTCTCTCATTGCCAAGTCATGTATGTTTGGTATTGACATGGAGAGTTTTTTTCTGCATCCTACATGACAAAATTATACGAAGTTATCATATGCTATCATACAACCACATTTGAGTCTTGCTTTTGTTTAAGGGAAGTAAACCTGAGTTAGCGTTTCTGCGATATCTCTTGACTCATTATCAGTTGGCCATACCCATTCTATTAGATTTATGTTCAATATCACATAATATATTTGGTCCTTTTCTCGTGTTAGTTAAGAAGGTCTCCATTGACTTCTTGCTGGTAGGTATGCTCTTATAGAATTCAACAAATTTCTTTGAGAGTAGGCCTAGAGCCGCGCCGTAGCCCTATTTCCATCATTGATAGGTGACCTTGTGTTCAACATCGAACAATATCATGGATTTTCAGCTGAGTGGTTTCCCTTGTGTTTGGCATCAGCTTACATTATTACACATTGGGATTCATGTAGTACCATGGTTTCCATTTGAACCTATTTGTGGATTCCTTGCCTTTGTGTCAGATTTAATTATTGGTTGGGCCAAAGGGATTTTTTTTTGCACTAGACACATCTTGTGTAAGCTGGAAATGTGCTTCAGAATGGTTACTTTATCTCTATTCATATGATTCCTCCATAATTTTTGGTTTGTGGGTTATGCTCGCACTGGATTGATGTGGGATGCCTTAATGCCTTCCTTCCAGCCAATATTTTACCCTCGACTACAACTCATTGCTATGGGAATAAGATCTAGAGTCATTTTTCAGTACCTTAGGGTTTTCATTCATCATTGGTAGACTCCTTCGCTATCAACAGTGATAATACATCAATGTCTCTTGATTTTTAGATTCTCTCAATTGTTCGACTTCAACTCATTTATTCACACTTGTTAGATTGTATGAGGTTACCTTGAATTTCATTATCATTATTGGTGAGGTGTCTCGTGTTTGTTAATGCTATACATCAATGACCAGTAATCAAGCTGTTAGTATGAATCTTAATCACAAGGGTACGAAAAAGGCTCACTTTAGCCGTGCATAACAAACAGCTCTAACAACAAAGATGGCTGCCAATATCTTTAGATCTGCAATTAGTTGACCAAGATAAATGCTACAAAAATCTAAATCTATACATTAAAAGACATTAAGCAGTAAATAAAAGCAAGAGTTGCTCCATGCATCCAATAGACAAGACAAGATTGTTTTAAAGAATTTTTGTATTTTTTGACACCTGGGAAGGGAAAATAGAAAGATGTTACCAGTCCCCCTCAATGGGATGGGTACTTGTAAGTCCCCAGCACTTCATATCTAAAATTCCTCTCTCTTGATGGTGTAGAAAACCTAGAAAAAAATTGAACTCAAAGGGAGCTCACAAGAAAATGGTAGAAAAATATGACAATGATGGTGGATCAAAGTCAGACCAAAAGTATAGATCCAGAGTGATATTTAGGCAAAAAAAAGTAGTGAGTGAATGGAAAAACCCTTCTATTTATAACAAAATATTGAGTTAGTCTAGATATTGGTGCATAATTAAAATATTATTAACCAATTCTAGTTCCAAATTTTATGGAATATTTTATTATATTTGTTGGAGGGAAAAATAATTTGACTTGGGTCAAATCCCTTTATTTATAAATAATAAATAAATAAATGATTTATTTATTATTTTAAGGATGTGGTTGAGTAATAATAAAATAAATAATGATTTATTTAATTATTTATGAATGATTTAGTCAAATTTAACACGGAATATTATTTAAATAAGGTTTAAATAATTATTCCTAGAAAATAATAAGATAAATAATAATTTATCTAATTAATTTCTTGTTTTGGGTTAAATATATTAAATTATTGTTTAACTAATTATTCCTTGAGGAAAATCAAGAAAATGTGGATTTATTTAATATTTCCTCATGGGGTTTCCTGTTTAGACCATAAACAACTTAATAAATGTGGTTTACTAAGTTATTTTTCATTTTGAAAGCAATTTTAATTAGGGTAAAATTGGTCTTACATGGTGTACTTAGGTCCATCTAATAGTAATAGGTTATATGACCAAAAAATGGTGTAAAATATTGCCTTCAGCTTGTGAGCATTAGGAGCTAATCATATGACCGAAGTATGTTGTAAGAACTCAATCACTAGACGCTGAAGGGGAAGTTAGAGAGAGAGAAATATAAGCTAGACCAATGCACTAGAGGACTAGACCCTGAGGAGACGAGACTTACATGTGTGACAAGTCTCTTTTATGAGTGAATACCTATGCTATAGGCGGCAGGGGAGGCATACCTATGCCCGCTGAGGCGAAGTACAAAGAATAATACGTCCAGTAAACAAGGGACTGAACTATATAATACAGGCTAGCATAAACATGATCTAGATAAAAACATGATAATGCATCCTACATACATATTGTGCCTGGGATAACATCCAGGACTTATACAATAATATCTGAGTACATGAGATATAAATACAGCCAAATTTCCCTTGTAAATAAGAAAGGGCTCTGAAAATCTGACTGATACATGCAAACTAAAAGGCGCTGCAAGTGGCATGAGGCCGACATCATCAAATCTATGGAGCTGCATCAAAGGCTGTAATGAAGAGGTCATTCGGGCATGTTGGGGGCTACCTGAAGGGCCACCCCCTCATGAGGTCTGAAACATCTCACACACATCCGGGCATCACCGGTACAATCTGCTGCATCACTAAACCATCAAGTATATGGATCTCGATCATGTTGTAAGGAGCTAGAGTTGAGAAAAAATCAAATCAAAGGGCAATAAGGAGTCCCTTTGTCTGATCCAAGGCACCGAACAAGAGTGGAATCTAGAGCCAAGGTACACCGCCATCTAGACCTATCTTCTGGAATGAATGATCTAATGTCGACAGAAGGAGGTTTGCCATAGGTGAGGCAATAAGGGATCCTCAACTAAGGCACGAGAGAAAATAGTAGAGCGATTTATAGACTGAAACCAGTGATGATGATGAAATGGGGGGCACTGAGTAGCGGACAAACGACCTCCCTTATTAGAGCATAAAGAGCATGGATGACCTGGGAGCGACTGACACAATATCAAAGGGGATAGGGGATAGTAGGACTAAAGGCCATAATGTGCGACACGAGAGAGGAACCAAGCAATGGAGGATGAAGAAATATAGCGGGATACAAAGGGACTTGGGATAGACTCCATGGATGCGATGATGACTCAACTCGGATGCTCTAAACAAGGGTGACTCGATGATGCTACCACACAAAAAAGGTCCAATGGGGACTATAAAGACATGAGTACATGATGGTTACTCATGATGAAAATCAACACGAGCAAGGACAATTATGGAGGCAAAGTGTTGCCCCAAGTACAAGTGTTGCAAGTGAAGAAATTTGATTTTTAGGAGCGGTGAAGTGACCCTTGTTGGAAAAAATGTGTCTTGGTGAAGTATCAAATAAAAAAAAATCATGAGTTGGCTACCTAAAAGAAATAAAACATGCCTTTCATGAAGGAAATGATAAGGGTAATATTTCTTAAGATAGAGTGCATTGCGAAGATTAGGAAGGGGATGTCCTTTGAAATCCTCTAAGAGATATGCCCCCTCACCTAAATCCTTACTAATGATGTAAGGGCCTAGCCATAATGAGTCAAAATTCCCATGAACGAGGACATCATGGGCCTAGTCATACACTAGAACAAGATCACCTTCGTGAAAAGTACGAGGGTGGAATTTTCGGTCATATTGAGATTTGGTGCGTTTCTTAGCTGCTTTGATGGTTTACAATGCAACATGATGGTCTTTAGAAGTGTGCTCGAGCATGATAATTCTTTGTTCTAGAGGTTGGGTGTCAGGGAGAAGTTCGACGGCTTGATGAAGGGAAGGGATTTCACACTCGATCGATAAAATTGCCTCCTCTCCGAAAATAAGTTGGAAAGGAGTAAACCCGGTGGTGGTTTTAATAGCAGTTCTATAGGCCCAAAAAGTAGGGAAGAGCATAAGGTGCCAATTGGTTTTGTGCTTATCCACCATCCGTTGAAGCATGGTTTTAAGGATTTTATTGACTACTTCAACTTGGCCATTACCTTGGGGGTAATAGGAGGAGGAATATTGGTGCTCAAAACCCAACAGTGAGGATAGCTCATGCCATATCTCATCTTCAAAATGTCGGCCATGGTTGGAGACCAATTGTTTTGGAACTCCAAATCAAGTGATAACATGGTTAAAGAAAAAGAGGGTTGCGGTAGCTTCCGTGTTGTTAAACGTTGGCATGGCCTCAGCCCATTTTGTGAAATAGTCAACTGCCATGATCATATACTTGTGGTTACTAGTAGATGAAGGTTGACACTCCATAAACTCTATGGCCCACTTACAAAAGGGACCAACTGAGATGACAAGATGGAGGGGAGACAGAGGGGCTTGTGCCTTAGGGGCGAAATGTTGGCAATTGGAATAGTGTTTGACTGCTTCAATGCAATCACCAAAGAGAGAAGGCCAAAAATACCCAGCGCCCATGATTTTTTGGGTAGTGGAAAGACTGAAGAGGTGGCCACAACAAGCGTTGCTATGACAGGCATTGAGGATTTGCTTCGCTTCAGCGTGCATAAGATAATGATGAAGGAAAAAATCTACACCGCAACGATAAATTTCGTCACCGATAAGAAGGTAGCAGGGGGCCTGGTGTCGGATACGTCGTCGAGCATCATGGTCAAGACAGAGAGAAAAATTTTGGGTTTGAAAAAAAGTGAGGATATCACCATACCAAGGATCATCTGGGGTAATCGCAAACAAATTTTCATTGGGAAAATCAACATTAACTGGAGGATCCTGCGTACTGGTAGGTAATTCAGAAATGAGTTCGATGAGGGCTAAACCTTTATTACCTTTGGGTGTGACAAATGCAAGATTGAATTCCTGGAGGATAATGATCCAATGGCTGTACTTCCCATTGATGATTCGATGACTCAATAGGAAGGCCATAGGGTTGTAACTAGTCACGACCTTGGTGGAACACATAAGGATGTAATGACGAAGTTTTTGGACTAAGAACATGATAGCCGGTGCTAATTTCTCTTCATGTGAGTAGGATACAGGAGGGCCTACAAGGTTCTTACTGACATAACATAAGATAACATTCTTGATTACATTGTCATCTTCCTGAATAAGGACTCCAACAATCGAATAAGTGGAAGTTGAGATGTACAGGATGAAATCCCTATCAAAGTTAGGGGGACGGATCAAGGGAGCGGATGTGAGAGCATGTTTCAAGGCATCAAAAGACTCTTAAGCATAGTCATCCCACACAAATGGAATTTTAGATCGGAGGAGTCCAAGGAACCCATGCGTGGTGGTGGCATAGTTAGGTATGAACCGACGAAGGAAATTAGCTTTGCCTTGGAGGCTTTGTAACTGGCATAAAGTACAAGGGATAGGAAGCTCAAGGATGGCTTGAAATTTCAATGGGTCAAGCGTGATACCATCTTTAGACACAATGAAGCCTAGAAGATGGTCGACGGGAACACAAAAGACACACTTCAGTGGGTTGAGGCGGATATTATACTTGTGACATTGGAGAAAGACGGTACTTAGATTGTGGAGGTGCTGCGCCTAATGCTTAGAACATGCAGTGAGGTCGTCTAAATAAGCAAGGATAATATGAGCCAGGTCATGGAAACAGTAAGACATGGCCCGCTGAAAAGTGGCTTCTGTGTTTTTAAGGCTGAATGGCATGACCCGATAGGCAAAGGTTCCCCACGGACTAATAAACGCAGTCTTAAGCTTATCAGCTCAGTAGATAACAATTTGGTTGTACCCAGGGTAACCATCCATAAAGGATAGAACCTCGTGCCCCAAACACTCATCAATGATTTGGTCAATGAATGGTGTGGGGAAGTTGTCTTTGGGACAAGATTTGTTCAGGTCATGAAAGTCGGTGCAGACACGGATGGTTCCTTGTTTCTTGAGAATGGGAACTGGGTTGGACACCTAAGTGGTATATTCGATGGGATAGATAAAACCAGCCTGCTTGAGCTTATCGATTTCATCTTTGACAGCTTCCCATCTGGAAGGATTAATGGGTCTCAACTTTTGATGGAAAATATTGGCATCAAGCCATGTATCGATATGGTGTTCAATAATGGCGGGATTGAGTTTGGGCATTTCTACATAGGACCAGGCAAAAACATCATGGAATTCTTCGAATATCTTAGTGTAAGCCTCAATTTCTTCCAGGGTGCATTGAGCGCCCAAGGTGATGTTTTCTTCTACCCAGTTTGTCAGAAATTTCAGTTTCAATGGTAGGAGAGATATTGGCCCTATTTCCTTCTTCGAAAGCATCAGGTGCAGGGATGGGATTTCTAAAACAATCGACTTCATCAGGAATGAATTCTTTAGTGTCCACAGCATATTGGTCATGGGACTGTTATAGGAGGATGTATGCACGGTGGTGCATATCATCCCACAGAAATTCAGGGTTGGTCATGGCTTCCATAATTTCTTCATCGGAATGGAAGATGGGTGACTGGAGGAAGGGAGACCACCTTAAACGGTAGAGCTACCTGACTCATCATCATGTGAATAAATTCTCACATGTGCAATGTCATGGGGGATGATAGAAGAGTAAGAAGATAAAGGATCTACCGATGTTGAGCCCAGGGTGATCGCTAAAGGGAGGTTAGGCGAAACATCAGGGTAAGTCTCCGAGGGAGCTTCCACCATGGATCTCATGAATGATGATAGGTAGAGGATGGTGGCTACAGGATTCATCATCTTGGCATCAAGAGGGGGAATGTCAATGGGAGTGGGTAATTCCTCAAGCTGGCCTGAATCATATTGCGCAAGGACGGGAGAGGCGGACTGGTTCTGTTCAATCTCGTACTCCCAAAATACCTCCAAAGAGGCATGGTAATGCGTGAGGCATGGAAAATGGTGGGAATAATGGCCATGGAGATCACACAAATCACAAGGTTGGTTGGTGTGAATAGTCTTAGGGTTCTTGGCGATAGTCGAGGAAGAAACAAAGGCTTCGGGGACCGTAGAATCAGGGAACACAACATTAACCATGGGCTTGATATGAGGCAACTCAGGACAAGTATGGGTGGCATGAATAACGACATCACACAAAGCACAAGGATTTGGAGGCTGAGGAGGAGTAGGGTCAGTGAGGGCAACCTTGTATTTTAGTTCCTTCTTGCGAGCTTTGCCCTTTTTACTCAAATCTGTCGCAACAGGAGAAGGTTCCTATTGAGGTGGCTGAGGCATGGTAGCAGTGGGAGGAGTCATGGGGACCGGTTGAACCGGGGTCAAAGCAAGATAAGGTTTTGGTTGAACAAGCGGGGTAGAGGCTGGGGGATCGATGTACCAAATGGGAATCCCCAGGGTCAGGTTAGGAAGGGATAGGGTAGACATGAAAGGTACCGAGAACAATCCAGGAGGGGGAGCTAGGAACAGTATATGACCGGAGGGGTAATGGCCAGGCGAGACGGCTTCGAGATGGTTAAGGCCTGGAGGAACCGTTCCGGGAGGGTAGAGAGGCTCATGGATACTAGCTACAGGTGAAGGGCTAGGAGGAGGGTGTTGTGAAACTAGCTCCAAAAATAGAAGAAAAGAGATATCAACACCCTAGAAATAAGCCACTTCGAGGGGGCAACCTCCAATACATTACATTAATGAAAAATTCTTGGATGATACAAATTACAAAACCTCCTTTCTATATATAAGAGTCCATGGGGCCATAATGTAATCCTAGTGGGGCCACAATGTAATCCTAGCCAACCTAACAATAATAATTTAAGGGCACAATAATAACAATATGGGGGTTACAAGGGTACAATAATAACAATAAGGGGGTTACACTAAGAACAATAAGGGACTATACTAGTAATATAGGGACCTAACATGCCCCTCTCCTTCAAAAAAGTGTTGTCCTCAATGCTTGAGTAGCTCTGGGTGCTTCTGTATAAAATTCTCATCCTCCCATGTAGAATCTTCAGTGGGTAAGTTCTTCCACTTGATGAGATACTCTGAAATTGATCGATTCCGTAGCTGTCGAGTTCTTGTTTCCATGATCGCTTCAGGTTCCAATATGATTTTTCCTTCCTCATCAAGTTTTGGAAATATTGTTTGAACTGGAAGATTTTCACCTATAACCTTCTTTAAGCATGAAACATGGAAAATCGGATGCACTCGTGAAGAAGCAGGAAGCTCCAATTTGTATGCCATAGTACCAATCTTTTGCAACACCTTGTAAGGACCATAGTACTTTGGCGATAATTTATTATCCTTCTTAGCTTGCTTGAGGGACATTTGTTTGTATGGTTTTAGCCATAAAAATACCCAATCTGTTGGAAATATTGTCATTGATGGCAATGGAGGCAGCAAAGACAGAGACAGACAAAGGAGGCAGCAAAGAAGCAGAGGTAGAGGCAGAACCGTTATCACAGCAGAGGCAGAGGCAGAACCGTTATCACAGCATAAGGCAGAGGCAAAGGCAGAGCTGTTATCACAGAAGAGGTAGAGGAAGAACTGTTATCACAACAAAGACAAAGGCAGGGTCGTTATCAGAGGCAGAGGCAACGAACATAGACACATTTTTTATGGAATGAAACCATGTGCAAACCTACATAAAATTCCGGGAATCGTAACCCAGGAGAGAGGATACATAATATTCCAGGAATCTTAAACCCAAGCAACAAAGTATATATATATATAAACCCTTATTCCGAGAATCATAACCCAAGCTGGAGGATATATATAGACACAAATAAATTCCGAGAATCGCTTACCCCGCTGGAGGATACTCTAAAGCTGAAACATAAAACTTATATATATATATGCAATGCCTTATACACAAAGGTTCAAAGCATATATATATATATATTTATATGGAGCGCTTTAATGGACAAGGGACCAAAGGTATAATACAAGGCATATGTTTCATATTATTGAGCCCGAAATCAAAAGAACCAAAGGTATCAAAGCCTTATATGGTGGGACCCTTTCCCAATTGCATCGGAAAATTGACAGTGGAACAGGTTAACAATAGGTTGCGATGGCGATGAAGCCCGAACCCGATGGGTTTATAAAACCGTAATTGATATGTGTCGGAACATATAAACAAAGAATTGTGATTGCGATGAAGCTCGGATCATATAAACAAAGGTTCAAAGCATATATATATATATATATATATATATATTTATTTATAAGTGGAGTGCTTTATGATCGAAAGAACCAAAGTACCATAAGGTGGGACCCTTTCCCAATCGCATCAGAGAAAAACTATGCAGCAGAACATATAAACAAAGAGTTGCGATTGCGATTGGCAAAGCTGGACGTGATAGTCATATAAAATCCGCCATATAAAACATGGTCGGGTACGCACATTAATCGCATCGGAGAAAAACTGTACAGTGGAAAATATAAACAAAGAGTTGCGATTGCGATTAGCAAAGCCGGACACGGTAGTCGTATAAACTTCGCCATATAAAACATGGTCGGGTTCGCACATTAATCGCATCGGAGAAAAACTGTGCAGCGGAACATGCAACTAAAAGTTGTGATTGCGATGAATTTCAATCAGAATGATCACATCGCATCGGAGAAACAAACATTAGATTCAAATGATTGCTGTGGGGCCCGATCCTTTCAAATATTAAAGTTTGTGATTCGATTTATTGTGGATTGGATCCTAATATAAGACCAAAGGCTTATCTAAGTTTTTACAACATTTGATCGCAATATATGAATATAAAGCGGCAAATACATAATACGATTTATTATAATGGACCCACGGGCCTCGGCTTAAGGTGGAGGGCGATTATTAATATAAAACAGTTGTTGCGATTGTATTGAAATGTGTCGCGTGGTCTGTGGACCCACGGGCCTCGGCTTAAGGTGGAGGGTGATTGTTAATACAAAACGATTGCAATGTGTGCAATCACATCAGGCCATAAAACAAAGGTCGTGGTGTATGTATGTTCCACTTGCGGAACTCACCACATCAACAAGACACTTGCTGTGTGTAAAGCGTTGGAATTTGCCCAGATTTAAAGTCAGCAGGTATATATATATATAAAAAGCGTTGATATAAAAAGCACAGTTACAAATGTATGGCATATGGCCGTTACCCTGCGACAATGAATAAGGAAACAAACAGAGCCGAAAGGGACAAAGACACAGTCAAAGAAAAGACAAATGCGCAACTAGCCAAGAGACTGGATGAGTGAGCTGGAGTTTTCATTGTAATTAAATGTAAATGTTTTTAATTGATTTATATTGTTGTGATGAATTGGCAAGTCTCCGGAAGAGAGCAAATATCCCACTATAATATTAAAATAAGCACCTACAGTTACTTTTTTCTGAGTGAGCTGAAAAGAAATGAGAAGGCTGAAGACCAAGAGGTATGACTATCCATTTCGAATTCCTAGAGGAATAGAAATAGTCATCAGGAATTCTCTATAAGTAATATCAACTGGATATGCATAAGAGAGGTTAGAGAGAGTAAATATAGAAAATGTAGAGTATAGAAGAGTGAGGCAGAGAAGATTAAGAAAAGAAGAGCAGAAAGAGATGCTACAGAACAGAGTTGATATCTGAGGTAAATCAGCAAACATTCCATTTTATAAATTGAGGAAGTGGGAGCTTCCCTATCAATTTGCAGCTTGATAGCTATCAGTTGTAGCTAACTGAGGTTGGAGCCTCCTGTAGGTTGGTGCCTGTAGAAAAACAGTGGTGAGAGGGAGTTGGAGCTTGCCTTTGCATCACAACAATAATAAGATGTGGTTTTCTCCCTTTATGGGTTTCCACTTATATCTAGTGTCTCTGTGCATGATGTTTATGTGTTGATCTGATTTATATCATCTTCTTAATACCTGTTGCTCTCATATTAAGTCTATTGTTATATTATATTAATACTTGCTGCTCACATTCTAAGATTACTCACATATTAAGTTGGACATGAAATGAAGGTGTAAATAAGTTTTAATGAAAAGTTTTAAAAGTCCTTGAATGTGTTAAACTGATTCACCCCCCCTCTCAGTTTAACTAAGGGTTCAACAATTGGTATCAGAGCCAAGTTCCTTTTGTATCCGTCTAACAACTGAAAGGAGATCCTAGGTCCCAAAGATGGCTTGTCAAGAAGGAATCTCAACCAATAAAGCACCTTTCTTCACTGGTGCTAATTATGCCTTCTGGAAAATCAAAATGAAAGCATACATAATGTCTCTAGGATTAGAAGTTTGGGATGCTGTGGAATTTGGATATGTCACAAATTCAACTGATTCAGAGAAAGAAGCTAAACAAAGCTTTGTAGCTAATGCAAAAGAAATGAATGCAATCTTAAATGGACTATGTGAAGCTGAGTTTATCAAAATAATGCACAGTAAGACTGCCAAATATATGTGGGACACTCTAGAGAATATCCATGAGGGAAATAAAAAGGTAAAGACTACCAAACTTCAAGTATATAGAGCCCAGTTTGAAAATTTAAAAATGAATGATGATGAAGATATTGGCAGCTTCTTCTTAAGAGTTGCAGAAATTGTTAACAATATGAAAGCTCTCAGAACAATACCAGAATGTGTAATTGTGCAAAAGATTCTAAGATCTCTTCCACCCAGTTTCAATCCCAAGGTGTCTGCAATAGAAGAAACAACTGATTGGGAAACCTTGACCATGAACCAGCTACTTGGAAATCTAACAGCATATGAGATGAGGCTCCCACAGAAGAAGCCAAGTACTAGGGAGGTAGCATTTAAAACAGAAAAGAAGAAAGAAGAAAAGGAAGACATATGCTCTTGCTTTGATGAAGAAGAGGCTAAATTTGTCAAGAAGCTAGATAGAGGCTCAGGTAGATACAAAGGTAAACTTCCCTTCAAATGCTTTAACTGTGGTAGAGTTGGACATTATGCTGCTAAGTGTCGTCATAAGAAAGTAATGAATCAGGCTCAAGAATCAGAGAAAAATACATCAAATAACTGGCAGAAAGGAAAGAAATTTAGTATAAAATCCTTCTATTCTCAACAAGACAACAGTGCATTTGAAGACTCAGATGAATCCTCAAGAGAAGAAGGAACCTCTAAATTTTTATTGATGGCAATAGAAGAGCTTGAAGGACTCCTTCTAGAAGATGAAGAAGAAGAAGGTGAAGTAGACCTTGAGGGGGAGCTAAGAAGTGCTCTGGAGGAGATTGACAGAATCAAACTAAAGTGCAGTAAACAAAAGGACATTCTCCTCAAGTATGTAAGAGAAGAGCAAAACTTAGAAGTCCCCATGCAGCTGAAGGTAAAGCTTGAAGAAGCCAAGAAGATAGAGGACATGTTACTTCAGCAAATCAAGGATAAAACTCGAGAACAAGAGAAGCTGGAGGAAGAAGTTGTATGTCTGCGGAAGAAATTAGAAAATGCTCAAAGGAAAGTGACTATAAACTCTTCTCAAATGACAAGCTCTGGTAAGTTGAATGAAATTTTGGATGCTCAAAGATCTCCTCTAATAAAAACTAGGATAGGCTCTGAAGGAGAATCGAGTAAAGGCAGAGAAAAGGAAAACAAAAATATAATTTTTGTAAAAGCAAAGAAGGCTAATGAAGCAGCTCAAACAATTCCTACAAAAGAAGAAACATGTAATGAGGAAGACAGAGATCAGAAGAAACCTCTAGTAACAAAGAATGCAATAAATACTAAGACAACAGAAAAAGGATCATATGCCCCTGAGTATGTCAAATTTGGAAGTCATCAAAGGAGATTCTTCCCTCCTATGAAGAATGCTACCTGTTATGTCTGCCACAAGCTGGGACACATTTCTGCATATTGTCATGCAAGGAGGAGTAATTCAACCCAGCAAAAGATGCGAACAGTAAAGAGATTGTCTCAAACAAAAAACTGGAGAAGACAACCTCACACCAGGTATGCAAGTTGTTTCTATGGTTACTGTTTTTATTGTAAGGAATTTTGTCATAAAATCATTGAGTGCAGAAAATATGGACAAAGATTGATGTACAACACCTCAAGGAGGTCTATAAATCAAGGGGAGTTTACTCATACTCACAACTCTGCAAAAACTATGATCAAATGCTGTGTATGCAATAAAATTGGACATATGCCCTCCAAATGTCCTCTGAAAGGAAATGGGTCAACATTTCACAAAAGATACCAAACAAAGGGTTGATTCCAGTGGAAAAAGAAGAAGAATATGAATAAATGTGACTTGACTCTAACTGCTTAAGATCTGAAAAGCCAGTGGTATTTGGACAGTGGCTACTCAAAACACATGACTGGAGACAGAAGAAAGTTTATAACTCTTAATGAAAAGAAATCTGGCAATGTTACTTTTGGCAATGATAAATCAGGTAAGATCAAAGGAAAAGGCTCAGTCAGCATAGACAATGGCAGAGGAAAGGCCCAAGAAGTACTATTTGTAGATGGAATGAAAGCAAACTTACTGAGTGTCAGTCAGATGTGTGATAAAGGCTGTGAAGTTCTTTTTATAGCACAAGATTATGAAGTCAGATCAAGCACCACAGGTAAGACTCTGCTCAAAGGAGTTCGAACAGAGAGTAATGTTTACGTTGTGAAAGAGGAAGATGAAGCATGTCATCTTAGCAAACTTGAGGAGTCGTGTTTATGGCATAAAAGGCTGGGACATCTCAGCTTTGATCACATCATCAGACTGAGCAAGAAGAAAGTTGTTAGAGATATGCCAGAAATAAAAAGGCCTTCTAATACCATATGCAAATCTTGTCAATTGGGCAAACAGACCCATTCATCATTTAAGGCCAAAGATGAGTTATCAATAATAAAACCTCTCCAGCTTGTGCACATGGATCTGTGTGGACCTGCAAGAACTAAAACTCCAAGTGGAGAATCCTACAACATGTTGATAATAGATGATTTGTCTAGAATGACATGGGTTTCTTTTCTCAAGAACAAATCATAAGCACTGGAAAAATTTAAGATATTCAAAGCCTTAGCAGAAAATCAAACAGGATGCAAGCTAAAATGCATCAAATCAGACAGAGGAGGTGAATTCACAGATTATGACTTTGCTGACCTATGCAATGAACATGGGATAAAGCAACAATTTACTATTTCAGGAACACCTCAGCAAAATGGAGTAGCAGAGAGACAAAACAGGTATGTACAACAAATAGCAAGATCCATGATGCATGAAAGTAGTATTGCTCAAACCTTCTGGGAAGAAGAAGTACACATAGTGGTGCATATCCTTAATAAAGCTCACTTAAGGCCAAGCAGTGACAAGACTCCCTATGAACTATGGCATGGGAAACCAGCTTCAATCAAACATTTTAGAATCTTTGGAAGAAAGTGTTACATAAAGAGCAATGATGAAAATCTTGGGAAATTTGATGCAAGAGAAGATGAAGGGATATTTCTAGGATATGCATCCAAAATTAAAGGGTATAGGTGCTACAACAAGACTCTTCAAAAAATAGTAGAAAGCATTAACGTGAGATTTGATGAAGAACTTCCAAACAATACAAGAGATACAGACTACTATAGTCCATCGAACAACCATGAAGAAGAAAACCAAGATGATGAGGAAACAAGCAAGACAACAGAAGATACAGAGCTGAGTTCTAAAGATCCCTCAATATATACTCAGAAAACCATCCTGAAGATCAGATCATTGGAGACAAGAGAGTAGGGGTCCAAACAAGAAGGCAGCTAACAGAACAAACTGAAGAGGTATACATAGCCATGTTGTCACAAATAGAGCCAAAGAAATTTAAAGAAGCCAGCAAGGACAAGTCTTGGGTGAATGCTATGAATGAAGAATTGGACCAAATTGAGAAAAACAATACCTGGGAACTAGTTCCTAGACCTACTGAGAAAAATGTCATAGGCTCAAAATGAGTATTCAAAAATGAAATGAATGAAGAAGGACAGGTAATCAGGAATAAAGCCAGACTTGTCTGCAAAGGATACTCACAAATTGAAGGACTTGATTACGATGAAACATTTGCCTCTATAGCCAGAATGGAAGCTATCAGAATGTTCCTGGCATTGCATTCTACCAAAACCTCAAGGTATATCAAATGGATGTAAAATCTACATTTCTGAATGGAGACTTAGAAGAAGAAGTCTACATGGAACAACCAGAAGGCTTCTCATTAACAGACAAAGAAGACTATGTATGCAGATTGAAGAAGGCCCTATATGGACTGAAACAGGCTCCTCGTGCTTGGTACTCAAGACTAGATAAATATTTGCAAAAACAAGGCTTTAAGAGAGGTGGAGTAGATAGTAATCTATACATAAAAGCCCATGAAAATGTACTCCTAATTGTTGTAGTATATGTTGATGACATCATGTTTGGAAGCAACATAGATGAACTAGCAAAAGGGTTTGCTGATGAGATGAAAACAGAGTTTGAAATGTCTATGATTGGAGAGCTCAGTTTCTACTTGGGACTGCAAATTCAGTAAAAGAACACAGGTACATTCATCTCACAAGAAAAATACTTGAAAGAGATGTTGAAAAAGTTCAAAATGGAGGACTGCAAACCCGTGTCAACTCCCATGATCACGGGATGCAAGCTGTGTGCTGATGATGGATCTGCTGATATAGATCAAAAAATCTACATATCCATGATAGGAAGTCTATTGTATCTGACTGCATCAAGACTAGACATCATGCTAGTAGTAGGACTAGTGGCTAGATATCAAGCAGCACCTAAACAAAACCATCTTCTGGCAGTAAAAAGAATATTCAGATATCTACAAGGAACAACACAATATGGACTTTGGTATCCTAAAGGAAAGCCACTTGGACAAAGACACAAATGCATTGGGCCACTGTAGGATGACAGGAAAAGCTCAAGGGAGGTGCTTTCTATCTAGGAGAAAGTCCGGTGGCATGGCTAAGCAAGAAACAAACATCTATCTCTCTGTCTACAGCAGAAGCAGAATATATAGCAGCAGCAGCATGTTTTACACAAGTCATGTGGATGAAGCAAACCCTCCAAGATATGAAGGTAAGCATTGATGAGCCTATGTCAATCAAATGTGATAATACAAGTGTTATAAGTATATCTAAAATTCCTGTTCTTCACTCAAAAACTAAACATATCCCAATCAAGTATCATTTTCTCCAAGAACAAGTGGCTCGGAAGATAGTAAAAATGGAGTATGTACCAACAAAAGAACAGAAAACAGATATATTTACCAAACCACTTGCTAGAGAACCATTTGAATATTTGAGAGACAGACTAGGGGTAGTATATGTAGATGCTACTCTCTGATATGAAGAGAAAGCACAGTTTCAGGGGGAGAACAGAAACGAAAATATCATTCCAGGGGGAGATCAGTCGGCAAGAGAAGCATGAGAAGAAGCTTAAAAAGGCTAAAGGGTCAGTATTTTAGATCTAATCCAAAGTTTGGAGCAGCAGGGTACAAAGTCAGAAAATTTCAGAGAAGGGAAATGCACGAAATGTTGAAAAAGGATAAAGACACAAGATCAAAGAATAGAATCTACACTAAGAATTCAAACCCCTTGCCATTGATGTCAAAGGGGGAGGAAGAGAAAGCAACAGGAGAAAGGATCCTAACAGGCAAACAGAGGAAGTGTATTGCCATCAATGCCAAAGGGGGAGACTGTTGGAAATATTGTCATTGATGGCAATGGAGGCTGCAAAGATAGAGACAGACAAAGGAGGCAGCAAAAAGGCAGAGGTAGAGGAAGAGATGTTATCACAGCAGAGGCAGAGGCAGAACCGTTATCACAGCATAAGGCAGAGGTAGAGGCAGAGCTGTTATCACAGCAGAGGCAGAGGCAGAACCGTTATCACAGCAAAGACAGAGGCAAGGCAATTATTAGAGGCAGAGGCAGCGAACATAGACGCGTTTTTTAATGGAATGGAACCATGTGCAAACCTACATAAAATTTCGGGAATTGTAACCCAGGCAGGAGGATACATAATATTCCGAGAATCTTAAACCCAAGCGGCAAAGTATATATATATATATATATATATATATATATATATATATATATAAACCCTTATTCCAAGAATCATAACCCAAGCCGAAGGATATATATGTATATATATACAAATAAATTCCAAGAATCGCTTACCCCGCTGGAGGATACTCTAAAGCCAAAACATAAAACTTATATATATATGCAGCGCCTTATACACAAAGGTTCAAAGCATATATATATATAAATTTATATGGAGCACTTTAATGGACAAGGGACCAAAGGTATAATACAAGGCATATGTTTCATATTATTGAGCCCGAAATCAAAAGAACCAAAGGTATCAAAGCCTTATATGGTCGGACCCTTTCCCAATCGCATCGGAAAATTGACAGTGGAACAGGTTAACAACAGGTTGCGATTGCGATGAAGCCCGGACCCAATGGGTTTATAAAACCATAATTGATATGTGTCGAAAGATATAAAAAAATAATTGCGATTGTGATGAAGCCCGGATCATATAAACAAAGGTTCAAAGCATATATATATATATATATATATATATATATATATATATATATATATATATATATATATATATATATATTTATAAGTGGAGCACTTTATGATCGAAAGAACCAAAGTACCATAAGGTGTGACCCTTTCCTAATCACATCGGAGAAAAACTGTTTAGCGGAACATATAAACAAAGAGTTCCAATTGCGATTGGCAAAGCCGGATGCAATAGTCATATAAACTCCGCCATATAAAACATAGTCGGGTCCGCACATTAATCGCATCGGAGAAAAAATGTGCAGCGGAACATATAAACAAAGAGTTGCAATTGCGATTAGCAAAGCCGGACGTGATAGTAGTATAAACTCCACCATATAAAACATGGTCGGGTTCGCACATTAATCACATCGGAGAAAAAATATGCAGCGGAACATGCAACTAAAAGTTGCGATTGCGATGAATCGCAATCAGAATGACACATCGCATCGGAGAAACAAACAATAGATTCAAATGATCGCTGTGGGGCCCGATCCTTTCAAATATTAGAGTTTGTGATTTGATTTATTGTGGATTGGATAGTAATATAAGACCAAAGGCTTATCTAAGGTTTTACAACATTTGATCGCAATATATGAATATAAAGCGGCCAATACATAATACGATTTATTATAATGGACCCACGGGCCTCGGCTTAAGGTGGAGGGCGATTGTTAATATAAAATGGTTGTTGCGACTGTATTGAAATGTGCCGCATGGTCTGTGGACCCACGGGCCTCGGCTTAAGGTGGAGGGTGATTGTTAATACAAAACGATTGCGATGTGTGCAATCACATCGGGCCATAAAACAAAGGTCGTGTTGTATGTATGTTTCACTTGCGGAACTCACCACATCAACAAGAAACTTGCTGTGTGTAAAGCGTTGGAATTTGCCCAGATTTAAAGTCAGCACGTATATATATATATATAAAAAGCGCTGATATAAAAAGCACAGTTACAAATGTATGGCATATGGCCGTTACCCTGCGACAATGAATAAGGAAACAAACAAACTCGAAAGGGACAAAGACACAGTCAAAGAAAAGAAAAATGCACAGCTAGCCAAGAGACTGGATGAGTGAGCTGGAGTTTTCATTGTAATTGAATGTAAATGTTTTTAATTGATTTATATTGTTGTGATGCATTGGCAAGTCTCCGGAAGAGAGCAAATATCCCACTGTAATATTAAAATAAGCACCTACAGTTACTTTTTTCTGAGTGAGCTGAAAAGAAATGAGAAGGTTGAATACCAAGAGGTATGACTATCCATTTCGAATTCCTAGAGGAATACAAACAGTCATCAGGAATTCTCTATAAGTAATATCAACTAGATATGCATAAGAGAGGTTAGAGAGATTAAATATAGAAAATGCAGAGTATAGAATAGTGAGGCAGAGAAGGTTAAGAAAAGAAGAGCAGAAAGAGATGCTACAGAACAGAGCTGATATCTGAGGTAAATCAGAAAACATTCCATTTTATAAATTGAGGAAGTTGGAGCTTCCATATCAAGTTGCAGCTTGATAGCTGTCAGTTGTAGCTGACTGAGGTTGGAACCTCCTCTAGGTTGGTGCCTACAGAAAAACAGTGGCGAGAGGGAGTTGGAGCTTGCCTTTGCATCACAACAATAATAAGATGTGGTTTTCTCCCTTTATGGGTTTCCACTTATATCTGGTGTCTCTGTGCATGATGTTTATGTGTTGATCTGATTTATATCATCTTCTTAATACCTGTTGCTCTCATATTAAGTCTATTTTTATATTATATTAATACTTGTTGCTCACATTCTAAGATTACTCACATATTAAGTTGAACATGAAATGAAGGTGTAAATAAGTTTTAATGAAAAGTTTTAAAAGTCCTTGAATGTGTTAAACTAATTCACCCCCCCCCTCTCAGTTTAACTAAGGGTTCAACACAGTCTCCTACATCAAAACTTCTCTTGCTGCGATGTTGATCTGCATGTTGTTTCATTCGATTTTGTGCCAAATTCAGGTTATCCTTTAAGAGTTGGAGAAATTCTTGTTGATGCTCAATGTGATCTTCCATTGCTTGAACCTTCGAATTTTCTCTTAAAGATGATGTGATGGATGGTGGATGATATCCATAAAGTGCCATAAATGGGGTCATTTTTGCTGCAGTATGGAAGGAAGTGTTATACCACCATTCAATGAGAGGTAACCACTTGACCCATTGTGTTTGTTTATCAAATACAAAACAACGAAGATATCCTTCCAAAAAATTATTTACTATCTTAGTTTGACCATCAGATTGAGGATGATAAGATGAGCTATGAGCTAATTGAGTACCCAAACAAGAAAATAACTCCGTCCAAAAATTTCCAGTAAAAATGGTATCTCTGTCGCTCACAATAACCCTTGGGTTTCCATGTAGCTTTTGAATTGTGTCCATAAATGTAGTAGCAACTGTACTTGCTTTAAATGGATGAGATAATGCACAAAAGTGTGCATACTTGGTAAGTATATCAACTACTACCATGATGAAACTCTTTCCTTCGGACTTAGGTAAACCTGTGATGAAATCCATTGAAATCTTCTCTCAATGTTGACTTGGAATGGATAAAGGTTGTAAAAGTCTCGGGGTATTAATTGTCTCAACTTTTTTTTTCTGGAAAACCAAACATTCCGCCACAAAATTTTGAATATTAGATTTACGACCATCCCAAAAAAATTCTTTCTTCGCCCTATGGTAATTTTTTAAAAATCCTGAGTGTCCTCCTAAAGGAGAAGTGTGCAATTCCAAAAGAATCTTTTGTTTTAGTTGGGAATTCTTACAAAGATATAAGTGATCTTTGTACCATAAAGAATCATTTTTCCAACTAAATGTATCAGATTTACTAGGATCTTGCTGTAAATTTTGAATGAGTGTCCATACTTCTTTGTCCTTCTTCCATTCATCTCTTGCTTATTTTATCCAATCTGGTTGGATAATAGAAATGGCACAAAGCAATTCTTCCACCTCTTCATTATTTCTTGAGAGTGCATCTGCAACAACATTAAGCTTCCCTTTTTTGTAGATTATTTCAAAGTCATAACCCAACTTCTTTGTGACCCATTTTTTCTTCTCTTCTGAAGATAGTCTTTGTTCCAAAAAGTGTTTGAGACTATCATGATCAGTTTTTACCTTGAAGTGTCTTCCCATTAATCAATCAACACTATTACCTTTTTCTTCTTGATATGTCCTTATATCTTGAGAGTTTGAGGAGTGATAATTCCTGCCAATGCACTACACCATATGGTCGGACTCATTTCTTCCTCTTCTAGGGATGGTTCCTGGTATATATCCTCTTCTTTTTCATTTTCTTCTTCCTCTTCACAATCTATGTAAAATAATTTCTTCTCAGCACACTTATGACCTTTAGTGTATTTGCTATTACAACTGTAGCAAAGCCCTTTTGCTCTTTTTTCTTCCAATTTTTGTGGTGTCAACCTTGTAGGTTGTGGAAATATAGGCGTAGCAACACTTCCTTCTTTATAGAAGTGAGTGGTAGGCTTCCTTGTCACCATAATTTTACATTCAATTTTTCTTGCCAACTTGAATGCCTTCTCCAATGAATCAGGTTCCAAAACGCGGACTTCATGTTGGATGTTATCCTTTAAAGTACCTATGAAGAGATCAATCCTGTGTTCATCTGGAATATCAGTTACCCTTATATTCAATTTTTGGAAGTCCTCAATGTGCTCCCCCACTAAGCCTTTTTGTTTGAGATTTATCAATTGGCTAAAGAAGGTGTTGCTCTTTGTATCCTCATAATGTGCTATCATTTCCTCTGTAAAAATTGACCAAGTGACAATTTTTTTATAGGAGCAAAGCCATCGATACCATACAAATGTATTTTTTTCTAAATGTAAATTTGCAATGCGTACCTTTTGTGTGTTTTTCACATTATGGAGATCAAAATATTGCTCCATCTATAGTATCCATGTTATAGGATCCTTTCCATCAAACTTCCTCATATCCATTTTTGGAATATGGTGGTTCTTCCCGCCAACATTAGAGTTTATGAAGTCACGATTAACATTTATTTTATTCTCATCATGAGTTTCCTCTACTATCTTTTCACCATTAGGAAACATTTCTTGTATCAAATTTGTCAAACCTTCCATTTCTACTTTTAGATCATTCTTCATGTTTTCCATGTTGTCTTTCATTTTTTCATTGATCTTAGCTTCCATGTCATCCATCTTAGATTCCATGCCATCTATATTAGATTCGACGTCATTATTCAAACCATCTATCTTCGCTTCGACGCCTTTCTTCAAAACATCCATTTCATTTTTTTTTTCTCTTTGCGAGAGCGAAATTTGGTGCACTTGCTCTTGTAATTTTGATAGATCATTTTGCAATTCTTCATCTTCATGAGTCATAGTAGAGCCTTCTGAAGGCTTAATGGGTGTTGAATTATTTTTATAGGGCATTTTTTTTTTACCCAATACTGATATATATTCTACAATATGCCCTTGGAATCAACTCAAATTGATTCTTCAAACAAGACTTACGCAATTCGTAAAAAAAAATACACACCTTTTTCTTGTTTTGAGGAGCTCGAATTGAAATTGGATTATCTTTGTGATTGCAGATCTTCAATATCTAAAATTGGGCACTAATGTAGCCTTCTAAATTATCTTTCGAATGCCACAGGTCTGACTTGATTTGGATTCTCCAAGACAAAGTTATGTCCAATCTCCCACAATGACCTAATTATGGACTTGTTCAGTAGAGCGAACTTGTATGACTTGCCACGTGTCACCGTTTCGTATTTTAGCTCTGAAATTGATAGCAAAGAAATTTTAGTCCATGTACTTGCGAAAAATTTTTATGGCACTCCAATGCGATGGTTAGAGAGAGAGAGTTATGAATATTTTCCCACAGTAACCTCTTTGAGATGAAATTCAGGAGGCTGAAAAAGCACTACCTTCCACAGATCATATCTCGAAAAATATTGTGAACCAAGCTCTAAAATTTTTTGACGATGTTCCTCAGGATTTCGGCTTCGCACCCTAAACATTTTAGCTTCTAAAACTTCGTAGAAAAAAAGTTATAGCAAAAATTCCATGATGACCTGTTTGGAGCAGCGAAACCCTAGAATCCAAAGCTTTGATATCAAATGTTGTGAAACTAGCTCCAAAAATAGAAGAAAAGAGATATCAATGCCTTATAAATAAGCCACTTTTAGGGGGCAACCTCTAATACATTACATTAATGAAAAATTCTTGGATGATACAAATTACAAAACCTCCTTTCTATACATAGGAGTCCATGGGGCCATAATGTAATCCTAGTGGGGCCACAATATAATCCTAGCCGACCTAACAATAATAATTTAAGGGCACAATAATAACAATATGGGGGTTACAGGGGTACAATAATAACAATAAGGGGGTTACATTAACAATAATAAGGGACTATAATAGTAATCTAGGGACCCAACAGAGGGGGTCCAGAAGGCTGAATCGAAGGGCTAGGAGTAGGTTGCAGAGGGCGGGGCTACTGACTAGCCAAAGCGAGCTGCTTGAGGGGAGCTCGAGATGATTTCATCATGAAAATAATCGATGAATTGGGATCAGAGACAGGAGGAGGAAAACCAAGGAATGAACCAAGCATAGAGGAGTCTTTGTAGACTCCAGGTGAGACAATGGTCAAGGGATCGACGGTTTTCTTATTAGCCACCTAATATATGATGGACTTAAGGGAGGTCTGAGACTTCGATTTGTAATATTTCAACTGGTCAATGGTGACTATATTTCCATTATTTGGAAAGGAAATCTTGCGGTGAACCGCAGATGGTACAACAGATATTGCACAGGTGTAGCTACAACCCAATAGAATGTTGTAATCTAAGGGGTCATCAATGAATTCTATGTCAACGCAAATAGTGTTGCCTGCAAGAGTAATAGGAAAATTGCGGAATAGGCTAATGGGTTGGGCAGTGTGGCCATCCCACGCTTGGAGGGTGATAGCGGAAGGGGAAAACTCAGGTGATCCGAGTTGCTTCCAAACTGAAGCAGACATCACATAGGTGGATGACCCCTCATCAATGATACAATGGGAGACATTGGCATTCCAAATATTGATAGGGATTTGGAAGGCGATGAAAGTAGGAAGGGGAGGATGTTCTGACCGGTCAACATCGAAGACAATCAAACGATCATCTAAAGGATCTATAGCACCCATGGTAGAGAGTAGAGCTTTTCGTTGTGAAAGGCACGACTAGAGGAGTTCGAGCTTTGAGATGGCAGTAGGAGATTGTGCCAAATCATCTATTATACTATAGGAATGGCATATTTTCCAGAAGCAACATTTCGGCGTAGTGGTCCCTTATGGATCTTGGTATGAACCTCCTCCTTAGGCTGAGGGATCTGCAAAGGACCATTGGTTGTCGAAAGAGGCTCTGTAGAACCTAAAGAAGGGAGCTCAGGGGCAGGCGTAGCGAGAGGCTTGCTGTACTAACAGAATCGAGTGTGAAGGTTGAGGTCAACAGTAATGGGTTGGTCAAAGTTCACCATGAGAATCTGGTAATCGAAATTACTAGATGTAGGAAGTTTAGTGGTCTCCTAACCTTTAGGTGGTTGGGTAGCCACAAATCCTTACTGAGGGAAAGGATTAGTAAACACAGTCGACTAACTAGGCGCAACATTGGGAGGGACAGAAGGGGAGGCTTGCTATCCTTGCGATGATGCTTAGGTCTCCCACATCTGCGGGATCTGTGGTAAAAGAGGACAATCATGGGTGTAATTACCATAAAAAAACACAACAAGAACAAGGATTGTTTGTGCGAACAGGCCTATCCTACTTGGGCTGAGTGCCTTGTTGCTGGTTAGCAGTGTTAGGTGCATTACCTTGGGGATTAGGTCTAGGATTATTGGGGCCAGATGGATTTTGAGTGCCTTTCCTCTTCTTTTTGGATGTAGGAGGATTAGTCACACCCTGATGTGGATACACCTACCCTTGAGGGGGCAGTGGCTGCTGTTGCGGGAGTTGAGAAGGAAAGGGAGGTGGGGGCACTAATGCTTGAGGAGCTAGAGCACCAGGCTGTGGATATGGATAATAAGGAGGTTTGGTAACATTGTGGTAAACAGGTTGGGCAAAGGGAGGAGGCATGTCATATCTTGGATACATTCTACCGAGAGGGTGGAAGGTGCTAGAGGTGTTGGCTCCTCCCTGAGGGATACCATAGCCCATGGGAGGCTGAGTGTATGGATGAGAAAGAGCTCCAACGATACCGTCGGCAGCATGAGATGTCCCCAGTACGTTGGCACCACCGGGTCTAGGGATATCAGGTAAGATGGTATAAACATAACCTTACTGAGAGTAGATTAGGTCATACTTTAACGCAATTTGGAGAGCAACTTCTTCAGTTTGAGTGAAATGCGATGCGACATCTTTGCCGATAGCAGGCAAAAGGGATCTAAGGAACCAGTCCATGTAGACACGGTCTTCAAAGGTATGGGCTTAACATAGGCTCTTTCTTCTCCGCCATTCCTGGACATGATCAGATAGGCTGGTCACACACGATTGACGGAAAAAATTCAAAAGTTAAGTACCAGTTTCATAATGAAGGGGAAGTTGGAAATAAGATAGAAAATCCCAGGCAAGAGTCGCAAAGGTGGTATGAGAGGCGGGGGCCTGATCAACATACCACTTAGAAGCTACGCCAGTAAGCGTATGTTGGAAAAACCGAAGATGGATAGAGTCATCAGTAATGGAGTTATATGAACACCACATGTGGAAAGATCGAACATGATTTGTAGGATCTTCTCCAGCAAGACCTTCAGACTCTAATATCCCAAAATGGAAAATTCAGCAATATTGACCATAAAAATGTTATTTCTAGAAAATTATGCTATAATAGGGGGAAATAACACTTGGATCCCTTATAATATGTATTATGGCCCTTAAATACAAATGGGATCAGAAAAAAATCCCTTTTGCTAAGTTAAACAGATCTCCCGGCCTCAAAATAGCTTAAAAACAACCAAACCCCATGACTTACACCATACAAAATCTCTGAAGCAAATGAATCCATTATTTAATGATGGTTTCTACAAAATTAATATAGAAAACCATATATCTGGAGTTTTATCAAGCAATATGTTGAGAAAACAGAGATCTAGCCTCTTCAATACTTTATTGAGATAACCCGGCAAGGGTTTCTTGAAAGCATAAGTACAAAGGAGTAGATATATACATCCAACTATGAAATAACGCAGTCTTACTAAAAATTTACATATATATAGCTGAATGATACAAGAAATAGATGAGAATCCCCTTTTATAGCTTTCTAGAAGAAGGATTGACCCTTTCCTTAGAAAACTACCTCAAAACCAAGGGGTTTAACCCTGAATACAAAAATTTCGGAGTTGCAGTCCTAGGAATAAATAGCAGTTGCAACTCAAGAAGTGGATGGAGATGGCTGAAGATGATGCATAAGCTCAATAGACCTTCTCCAATGGATCTTCCAAGTGAAATGCTGATCCTAACACTAAATATCTCACCCTCCAAACAATCTACAAACCCTCACTGCAAATACTCATTGAAAATAACGCAGTCAAAGAGAGGGATTGCACTGTAGGAGATAGAAACTATGTTGGCCAAGTGCCAAGATATTAAATTTTCTCCAAGGGCTTCATCATTGATCTCCCAAATGAAGGAAAGCTTCCTCCTCTAAAAAATAAACCGTGGAATTGGTGTAGTGGATCCCCACTGCAACACCCTGCAACACAAAGTTATATTGCTATAGAAATAACACTGTAGTTGAAGGAGGATGCTTGGCCTCAAGCCTGGATGTGGAGAAATACAGTACAAGCTCCCTCAAGAGTCCTCTCAAGAAAGGAGAAGGAATTCCTAAACAGGAATTCCTTGTGCTAAGCAGCACAACAATCTCAACTAAATAGTTGGAGAAAGCAAAGTATTCATGTAGACTAGAAAATAAATAATCAAATCATATCCTCATATGGATTCCCTTCCCTCCATTTAAAAAATTGTGAGCCTTCTTGCCTGGGTCCCACACATTAGGGTTTCCTTCACCAAGGAATATTCCTCCAAATATCTCTACGATGTCTCACAAGATGATCTCCACCTCCTATCCCAATGCTATTGACTTTGTCAAACTTGACCTTGTCCACATGAAAATTTCCCTGTTCACACATGAGGGTGTGAAATCCAACTCCTATGTTGATCCATTTCCACACTATGAGGGATTTTATTCATATTTTTAATATGCATGGGCCTCCTTACCCATTTATTCAACTCCTAGGTGATAAAAAAACAAAAGTTAATATTCCAATTAGCTGCAAGCTAATTTTGGAATATTACAGTCCTCCCCTCCCAAATGTTGCTTGTACTCAAGCAACTGCAAGGATAGAATTGAGAAGTCTCCCCTCCTCCTACTGTAGCATCCACATACGATAAGCTCCTCCAAGGAATCAAATGTTGTCTCACTAATAAATCTCCATATTTCCCCTCCCAAGCATGCAAGCTAGCTAAATAGCTATCATCATGAACAAGTAGCGTACTCAAGGAGGAAATAAGGTGTTGTCTAGAGGTCACTTTGAGGTATGGGATCTAAAATGTATTGGTAAATATCATTCCCATGTGGATCCTCCATCCCCAAGAAATCATCCATACAAAATGAGTTACCTCCCAACATGGCAACTCCTGAAAATCCTCCTCCATCTTTGGCTCATGAAAAGTAGGTGGGCTAAAAATTTGATCATGGTAGAAAAAGTATCCTACCCCACATTGTCCTCCTCTCCACTCATGATAACTATAGAGTATTTTTAGATCTTGGGCTACAATGATGTTGCTTCCAAGTGGCAAGAAGGAAACTATAACTCCAAAGATCTTCCCTCCAATTTTGTGAATCGTGCTGGCCCAAACCATCCCATATATGATGAATATGAAATAACCATCATATGGCATCCAAGTGAGGGGAATACTGAAGGTTTCATGTAGATCTGAAAGGTACCAACAGTTTCGCAAGTGGTCACAGCGTAGTTTTCCAAACTGCTATTGCACAACATGACATGGCAACTCATAGAAACATTTCTCCCAATGATTTGTGAGAGTCAAAGCCCAAGTGCTCTAATCAATCTCATGGCCCACCCCATAAAGAAACAAGTGTGTTGTTGTGGTGGCCATATCACCTCCCATGCTCCCATTAGAACATGTAATGCAAAAAGTGTGGGAACCCTTTTCCCCAAAGGACACATCCAACCAATGTGTCTCTCCCCCAATTATGATCCCAATAAAAATAAGAACAAAAAAAACATAGGGAACCAAAATGAGAATCATATTTTCTACCATATGCAGCAAGGGAGAAGGAAAATGGTCCCTCAAATGCAACCAAAGCAGTTTGACTCTCAACTGAAACAAAAAATGACAAAGTGTGTGGCTCTTCAACCACTTTCTTGCTACCCCAATCACCTCACAAGTTTGGATAAAGTGTATGGTGCATGGTGCCAAATGAGCATGCTCTGCAAAAGATACAATCTCCCCAAGTCCTCCTAGGGAGTGGCCACCACCAATACTGCTTATGGCCTCAAGTAGACCATGAATTCTAGAAGAAGGAATGCTTCTCCTTTGAGCAAAGTCTCGCTCATATATGGTTAAGGGATGCATATATACATTATAAAAGTCATTATGCAAACAAACAATACCCTTACCATATGTCTTACCCATGCAAATGGAGTGGCTCATAGATGAGTCTCCTCTCATCCTCAAAGAGAAAAGAGGTGGTTGTGTTAACTCTTCCAAGGAGTCATGTATCTCCTCCATATCTACATGATCCATGCATCTCCTCATATGTTGATATATCTCCTCCTCAAAGCCTTCCTAAAAATAGCCCTCCATGATGGTGGTATGCTCTCATAGAATAAATGTGGCTGAAAAGGAAATTCTCATGAGCTGTTTGTAGCAACTTCTCCTTGAGCTTGGAAGACATAGATAAGAAGATCCTACCATGATAGTAGATGACCCCATCTCTAACTGAATATCCCCCATCATGCAGCTGGTCATCCAATATCATTCAAGTGAAAAGATGCTTGGAATATTCCACCAATCGCTAGGAATTCCAATATGGATCTATCCTCCATAGTGACAATGCTGATGATCTATCATGAATAACTATTTTCATATCGCTTCCCTCTTCTTTGACATCTCCCATGCCAAAGATGCAAGTTGGACGGTTGCTATCCTTCCCATGTCTCTCCTGCCACAACACATAATCTGAAATGAGAGTGGGTAAGGATGATGTTGAGAGAATGCCTCTCTCCTCCTTGAGTCTACCCAAGACTCTCAGCGCTGTACCAAACTCTCCCAAGGTCTCCACTCCTCTGAAATCAATGAGTGGTGCCTCCAAATGTAAAGCATCCCTCATCATCTGCTGATCTGGTGATCTCCCTGGTGAAATGCCTCCATGCAATGAGACATCAACATCAAGAGTAGACTGCATATGTGAATGGAAAGCCTTGTCCTTGTCCTCAATGTGCAACCCAGTCTCCCTCTTAGGTGCATAAACCTCCTAAAATATATAAGGGAGTGTGCTCCTCATCACATGATGCTGGCCATCCTCTCTATCTCCTCCTTTTATCTCAATAGTTTCACACCTTATCATCAATGGCACATGTAGATCATGAGTTGTGCCTTGATCTCTACATATTAGATCCTAGGGAATTTCTTGCAATCATAGAAGAATCCATTTTTTTGGAGCAAAAGCCCCATATACCTCTGCATGAGGTGCTGGATAAACTCTAGATATGACAATGTTGTTGACCTCATCCTCATCAACATGTATGGGCGAACTCCCAAGAATTGGATCCTATTTTGAAAAAGGGGTCTCCATACCCTCTTGTTCAAGAATATAAGGTATAGTTCTTGCCTCTAGCAAGGTATGATACAAGATATCAGCTTCCTCAAGGGTTTTCTAAAGTGGTTTTGAGTTTATAGTTTCCTCCATCACATGCAAGGTTTTTGTTTGTTTAGATTTGTTTAGCTCCTCCACATGTGTTTCAGAAAGTTTTCCATCAAATATTTCCACTAGTGTCTTAGTGAACCTTGCATAAGAAGAAGTATTTGCATTCTTTAAAGAAAAAGACTCAAATATCCACCATGCATAGGCCTTACCTCCAAAATGCAGTGTTGCAACTTTGATGGCTTCATCTTTAGAAATTTGGTGTTGCTGCAAATAGAAGTCTAGCTCCTCCACCCAAGCTCTAGCTGAACATGTAGGTGAACCATCAAAAGTTAATAGAAGAAATCTACCCATATTATGCTACTTGCTTCTCTTCACCTTGATCTTACAAAACTCTGGGAAAGTGATATGATCTCTAAACTTCCAAGTTTGAGATTCATACTCTTGTAGAAAATCACTAAGAGTTTCCCTCCTAGTCATTCCTTCTTCTTCCCTTTCTCTCATGGCAAAATTGGGCATGTGACTACGCTGTGCATCATAGTATGTGGTTTCATGCTCACACTCCTCATATGAAAATCTAGAGTTTTCTTCAGATTCAAACTTTCTTGGAGATTCTATACACATCTCCCTTCTCATCTTCTTGAGATCTCCATGAATGCTCTGCAAAGTTTGAGAAAGAAGCTTAGAGAGCTTCTCTTCCTTCTTTCCTCCAAATAATGGAGTCTCCTTCTTGTATTTTTTGTTCATATTTTCTTCTTGTTGTCTTCTTGATAGCATATTGGTTGATATTCCACAAGCTGAGCCAAGATTATGCTATGATACCACTGTAATATCCTAAAATGGAAAATTCAGCAATATTGACCATAAAAACATTATTTCCAGAAAATTACGCTATAATAGGGGAAAATAACACTTGGATCTCTTATAATATGTATTATGGCCCTTAAATAAAAAGGGGATAAAAAATAAATCCCTTTTTCTAAGTTAAACATATCTCTCGGCCTCAAAATGGCTTAAAAATACCCAAACCCCATGACTTACACCATGCTGAATTTTTGAAGCAAATGACTGCGTGATTTAATGAGGGTTTCTGCAAAATTAAGATATAAAACCATAGATCTAGATTTTTATTAAGCAATATGCTGATAAAATAGAGATCTAACCTCTTCAATACTTTATTGAGATAACCTGACAAGGGTTTCTTGAAAGCATAAGTACAAAGGAGTAGATCCATACATCCAACTATGAAATAACACAGTCTTACTACATCTTTACATACATATAGCAGAATGATACAAGAAATAGATGAGAATCCCCTTTGGTAGCTTTCCAGAAGAAGGATTGACCCTTTCCTTAGAAAACTAGCTCAAAACCAAGGGGTTTAACCCTGAATACAAAAATGTTAGAGTTGCAGTCCTAGGACTGAATAGCAACTGCAAATCAAGACCTGGATGGATATGGTTGAAGATGATGCATAAGCTGAATATAACTCCTCCAATGGATCTTCCAAGTGAAAGGCTGATCCTAACACTGAAGATCTCACCCTCCAAACAATCAAAAAACCCTCACTGCAAATACTCACTGAAAATAACGCAGTCAAGGAGAGGGACTACGTTGTAGGAGATCTAAACGGTGTTGGAAAAGTGCCACGATATTAAATCTGCTCCAAGGGATTCCTCACTGATCTTCAAAATGAAGGAAAGCTTCCTCCTCTGAAAAATAAGTTGTGGAAGTGGTGTAGTGGATCCCCATTGCAACACCCTGCAACACAACATTATACTGCTGCAGAAATAATGTTGTAGCTAAAGGAGGATGCTTGGCCTCAAGATTGGATGTGGAGAAATACACTACAAGCTCGCTCAAGAAGCCTCTCAAGAAAGGAGAAGGAATTCCTAAATAGGAATGCCTTGTGCTAAGCAGCACAACAATCTCAACTAAACAGTTGGAGAAAGCAAAGTAGTCATGCAGACCAGAAAATCAATAATCAAATCATATCCTCATATGGATGCCTTGCCCTCCTTTTAAAAAGTTGTGAGCCTTCTTGCCTTGGGTCCCACACATTAGGGTTTCCTTCACCAAGGAATATTCCTCCCACTATCTTTGCGCTATCTCACAAGATGATCTCCAGCTCCTATCCCAACATTGTTGACTTGGTCAAACCTGACCTTGTCCACATGAAAATGTCTCTGTTCACACATGAGGGTGTGAAATCCAGCTCTTATGTTGATCCATTTTCAAACTATGAGGGGTTTTATTCATATTTTTAATACGCATGGGCCTCCTTACCCATTTATTCAACTCCTAGGTGATAAAAAACAAAAATCAATATTCGAACTAGTTACAAGCTAATTTTGGAATATTACACAAACTTGGGGATGTCAGAAGGGAGCTTGATTGGAATAGTAGGCCAACCACCATCATGGTGTATAGGGTCATTGATCAACTGGTTAAAATCAGGAAGACTGAGGCCTGCCATATAGGGGAGCAAGGGAGCAGTCGGGATAGTTCCTGTTGCGGGCCCACTAGTAGTATTCCCAGCATTAGGGCTAGGGCTACCACCAGCGTGAGGTACTGAACCCGACATGGTGAAGGTTGTTGGATCCATATGACTTACAAGGCTGGCAAGAATAAACACTACAGGGGTCCACATCAGAAACACTTTGGAATATGAGGACCTAGCCTTCCTGGATTCAGAGAGGGATCTCTCTATTTAAATGTTTTCAAAGGATATATCTTTATGCTTTGTTTTTGATATTAGGCTAGTTATGAAGCTCAGAGAACTTGTTTTTTTTTTTTGGATGGGATGGATATCATTAACTGAAGAGGTCAAATGAAAGATGAAGGTGAGAGCAGATTGAAGAATTTTTCAGCTAAAAGGATAGGTCAAGAAATAGTATCAACCCATTGGGCTATGGAGTCACAAAAGGATTTAATTGTACAAAAATTCTTCAAGGGTTTCCCTAGGGAAAGTCATCTATATCAAAGGATATTTTAGATTGGATTGTGATACAAAACATTAAACTATTGTGAAAGAAGCATAGCTAACAACCAATTAAGAATCTATCAACTCTACTAAACAAGAGAAGCCTTTCAAAGTAACTGTTTGAAGCAAGCCAAAGGACACGGAAAACCATAGAATTCTTTGGAAAAACCTTTATTAAAGCACACTTTTCAGAAAACAATCCAGTAATCCTAAGACTACTTTCAGAAAGGATAAAAAATAAAAGAGAACAAGGAGAAAAGCCTAAGATCATATAGAAACTTTGAATTCTAGCCTGCTTTTGGCATACTCTCAAGGGATCTTTCAAAGCAATTGTTAAAGACTAGCCAGAGGACAGGGAAAACCATAGACTTCCCTGGATTAAATCTACTTATAAAACTTTGAAAAGAACATTCAAAAACAATATCTCAAGTTGTACACAGAAAGACATGCGCTCACCAGCATTTCTTCATTGGTTATACCCTATTGACTCATTCCTGAAATAACAAACTAGATAAACCTACAGGGAAATTAAGAATCCTCTAAACATACCTTAGCAGAAGAAAACATAAAGATAAAGCTTTCAGGCAAAAGTAGGGTACTTTTTAGTAAATCCTACTCTAAATTTTCTGTTCTTTATCAGAGAAAATGGACAGCATGTGAAACATAAGGAAAGACAAAAACAGTGAGGAATAACATCACCATTAACATAGACCAGGATCCTATGAATCAGCTTGTATTATTGATGTTCAAACCAGTTACATACTTCAAGTCCAACAGGTATTTACACCTTAAAACTTCTCTTCTCAGCCTAGTGTTCTTCAACTACTCAACAACACTTCAACAACTTCAGCTACTATCTTACAGCTCAATAATAATCCAACCAACAACAACAATGAACTCCTCATACAATATTTATAGAAAAAATGAGGAGGTGAGTGAAGGAAAGGGTTTCTATTTGTTCATAAATGACAGAGTAAATGTTTTTGACCTTTGGGGCCATGCAAGGTGTTGTATATCATTCACCACCTTAGCCTAAGAAACTTATAAAAGGGTATCACCTGAAAGCATAAAAGGGAGAGATACTTAAAACAACGAATGGGTTAATATGAAAGAAAATCCATATAAAAAAGGGGACAAGGCATCATCTATATATTGTAGTCTGACAGTAATATTTACACGAAACAAAGAAGGATAAAGGCGCAAGATAGCTGGATAGGGCGGGACCCGCCCACGTACCGAGTAGTCAAATGAAGGAATGCACGTGAAGAGTTCCAGGGGGATCAAGGATGGTAGGGGGCAGGCGGAAGCTCAACCCCCCAAAATGGCGATGACGTATAATATGATGGGACCAGATATAGTTTTTCCCATAGGAATGCTTAGCAGGCCTGACCACAGAGACACCTGGCGCTGTGAATATAACAGTGAGGTAAGTCATAGGACACCCGGTACACGACCAGTACTGGTATTTAACCCGACGCGTGGTATATGTTAGCTCCCCGTAATTTGCTAGATTGATTGAGATACAAATTGACAAGGCTAACATCAAACCAAGCTTTGGAATCCAAGGACCTAGCCTTCTTGGATTCGGAGAGGGATCTCTCTAGTAGGTGCAAAGATGTGAACTTGTTTAGCTGATTAGGGTTGATTTTAGGCTAGTTTTTAAGTGCAGGGTATTTTGATTGTTTTTGGTTGGGCATGAAGCTCAGATAGATTTTAGATAGGAAATATGGAAGATTGTCAAATCATTGGGCAATGGAGTGAAGAGTATTTGCAGGGCAATTTTACTTGGTTGGTGGATCTTTTAAGGTTTGTGAAGGATTACGAGATGAACATTAAGTTTAAGAACAAAGCTAATAAAGGCAGGAAACTGAATCCTTATGTTCTTTGTGAAGTGAGAGAGTTAGAAGATTTATAAGTGCAGCAAGAGAATCAAAAGCATAAGCAAAACCTAATCCATTTGTTTCCAAACTAAAAATAGATAATCAACTAAGGCAACAATCAGATAAAACATGGAAAGGAAAAAACTTGTCTAATCTTTCAAATATTTTATCATCAAAAGAAGAAAAACATTTAAGATGCACGAATAACTATAACCATAGAAAGAGATAAAACCCTAACATTCACAGTTACAGTTATGAAGGTTCCTTGAAACAAATTCAGCTAAGTGAAGGCAAAGAGCATGGTTAAGACCGACTTCTTTGACAAACCTTAGGCAAAGTTGCTTCAAAATATTACTCCAAGAACAGAGTATTTCAGTGGAAACAACATGCAGGGCTAACCATAAATCATAATTGATACAACTGATCTAAATCTTTCAAGAAATGGACAAACTAAGAACTTCTTAGAGAGCAAGAAATGAATTCCCTAACATATCTCAGTAGAAGAAAACATTAAGGCAGTGAAGGAAAAAAACAGATCTAAGGTGCCATTAGCAAGCATATCTTAGTCCAAATTTTTTGTCCTACTGAAACATAGAAAGATGGAAAACATAATGGAAAACTAGAAAACATAAACGAGAAAACTTCACCATCAACCAGGCCTATGGATCTTGCAAACAATCCTTCTCCATCCACAAGCAAATCAGATCAAGCATGAGCTCCAAGAAATCAATTTCTCATCAAAGGCTTCAAAGGGCTAGGTATTACTCCAGCATAAGTCATCAAAATCCAACCAAATATACAAGAGCCTCATGCTCTATTTATGGAACAAAAGAGGAGGTGGAAACCCTAAGAGGCTTCCATAAACCCTAATTTCAGCCATAAATATCATAAATGTGCTTAATGACCATGCAAGGCCCAAGACACATAAGAGATAAGGAAATAAATGAAACACACCAAAACATAACTCCCTGATCAAATCAGAAGTGTTTTATCCCAGAAAATATTAAAAAACTAATTTTCCATTAATTTATGTCTTTTGTTGACTTTTTGGCAAAAAGCTATCTCTATGCGTAGCTCCATATCAGCAATATTTTGGGTCTGTTGCAGCTGAGTTTTGGACCCCTTCCCGACATCGGATTCGGGCCCATGATGGCTCGTTGGAAAGATTGGAGAGTCTAATTTCTAGAAATTCTTGATTTGTGATGAATGGATGTAATTTACCTTCTCAAAAATAAAATCTCCCAAGACTGCTCTACGCGCAGTGCCGGGCCTGAAAAGGAGGCAGAAAGGTAATTGTTGAGGTGTTTTTTGACCTTTTTGAGGGGGCAAAAGTGCTCCAAATGATCTGATTTTTTTTGTGGAGACTGATGGGGACATGAAAAACCCAAAAATATAAACGTTAGCAGCTGAGGATGCCCGAAATGAAAGCGTAGTGCCTAGGGTGCTGCACTTATTGGAGCCCAAATTTGGTAAAAACAAAATGTGTCCGGATTTTCTTCAAAATTTGTGGGTAGACCCCTCAAGGGGTTTTAGACACCTAATGAGAAGCATAAGCCAAGATCCTAATACTGCCATGAATTTTGGGCCTCTTTATCTCTTCTAGCTCTAGGAGGGCTTGCCTTAATTTAGCTTTGGCAATCATGCTCTTCCTTGCATAGTGTTTGACCCTTTTCTTCTATAAGGCAAGGCCCCTCTCGACCTCTTTGAAATGTTTGTGCTCCTGCTTGTAATATTGGATGACCCTTTTTTCTCTTTCAAAGTCCTTTTCCCATTCTGGAAGCTGGGCATATTTTTCTAGGAGGAGTAATTTTGTGTTTACCCCTTGGTCTTCATTGTCACTGTCTAGATCAACAAAGAGAGGGCCTTGAGAAACCTTTTTAATCCTTTTACTCCTCCTAACAGGTGCCTTTGGCTCGACACTCTTCATTTTTTCTTTGCCTTTGTCCAATGTTTTGATATTTGGTGAGGAGGTGGCCCTTTGCCTTTTAGCGGCAGCAAACACACTCCTTGTCCTTCTATGGTAAGTGCATGAGAGAGGGGAAATTATGGGAGTCTCAAAGGAAATGTTGACATCAGTTTTTCCTTCTCTATGCTCTGATTTTTCTATGTATTTTATGGACTGATCTTTGTCAAGACAGTCATGACAGCTGTCATGACTGTCATGACTCTTTCTTGGACTATTTTGGGCACTTAGATAGCTGCCTTCCTCATTTGACTGTTCTTCTTCTTCACCGTTTTCCTCTTCTTCCTCATTGTCATATTCCTCTTCATCATCATTTTCATTGTCCTCTTCATCATCATGTTCACTATTTTTATCTTTGTGATTATCATCACTGGTTTTATCTTTTTTTTCTTCTTCACTGTCTTGCTGCCCTTGGCCATTGTTGCTTTCTTCTTGGCCACTTTCCTCTTCCTCATTTTCTTCTTTGTAATCTTCCTCTTCTTCATCATTGTCATCGTCCTCTTCATCATCATATTCATTGTTTTTATCTTTGTGACTATCATCACTAGTTTTATCTTTGTTTCCTTCTTCACTATCTTGCTGCCCTTGGCCATTGCTGCTTTCTTCTTGGCCACCTTCCTCTTCTTCATTCTCTTCTTCACTGTCCTCTTGATCATCTTGCTTCCCTTACCCATTGCTGCTTTCTTCTTGGCCACTTTCCACTTCCTCATTTTCTTCTTTTTCATATTCCTCTCCATCAACTTCTTCTTCACTGTCCTCTCCTTCATCATCATTATCTGTCTCATCTTCTTCCTCAATGTTACCTCCTATTTGCCCTTCACTAGGGCTACTGTCAGCCTCTTCACTTGGTAAATCAGGGGAGGAAGTAATAGGTGAAATTATTTTTTGAGAAGGCACGTGGGGAGATGATGGTTGTGTGAAGGTGGATGGTTGTGAAGTGGAAAGAAAGCTCTGCTAGATGAAGGCCCGGGGGTTTGAAAACACATCATGTGAGATGAAGGTCTTCCAAGATATACCTTGTTTCTCTAGCTGGTATAGGACAATCATCTTGATCAGGGAGTGATGAAAGAGGCTAGGCATTTGGTGGTCATAGCTTTTCCTCTTGACAATAGAGGCCATTTTATCAATACTCCGGAAAAGGGAATAAGGTGGGTTCATCATTTTGACTTTGGTGAAATGCATTAGCAATCTGATATGATATGAATAGAGTCAGGAATACCTTCCCTCACATGTGAAGAAACTGATAATCTGCTTCATTAATGATGCATACCTTTCCAGCAGATAAGAAAAAGGAAAAATAGCCTTGCAATCTTGCTGATAGGTGGGTTTCAAATAAGGCCCATAATAACTCAAATCCAATTTCTTTCGTTTGAACCAAATCTCACCAACATCTGGTATACCGGTTTCTTTGGAAATGATTTCAGATGAAAGCTCAAATTGGACCCCTGCTAGATTAACTTGGTGGTTTTGTAGGCTACAAGCGAACAACCTAGTTAAGTCTGGATGGTTTTCAACTTGCTTGACCTTCTCACAAAAATGGTAGCATCCTACATCCTAGAAGTATGAGAGGATCATAGGAGAGGAAGTAATTTGAATGGTGTCTAGGGTCTCAAACCTTTTAGCTCTTCCTCCATGATGTCTTGGCTTGGTGGGAGTATGACTCTCATCACCACTACTGTGACTATCACTTTCTGACATGATGGCTGGTCCAAACAGCAGAAGGAACCTTGATTTTTCTTTAGGGTTTTTGGAGCAAAATAAGTGATGTAGGTCAAACTGTTGCAAAGAGGGAAGCTAGGGTGGGGACAAATTTCAAAACTTGGACTTGTTGGAAGAGGTTAGGTTTATGCAACTCAGTCTTCTCTTTGTATGAAAACCAATCTTTCTTATAACCCCAGTTCAAAGACAATGACAATTTGTTTGTGCATAATCTAGGGTTTTGGTTAATCTCTAATCACGGATGACCTCTTTGATAATCAATATTTGGGAGAAGGAAAGAAAGGTTGACTAACCTTGTTTCAACTTTCAGATGGTTTGTGGAGGCAAAAAATTGATCTTGAAATCCTTGGAACAATTTTCTAAAGTGCAGCTAGAGGTGTAGTGCCAACGCGTAGCGCCAGGCTGGTCGGGCCGTCTGGGCGTGGCGCCGGGCATTAAAAACAGGCTCCGGTGGTCGATCTGATGCCTGTGCGCAATGCCAAACCAAGCGCATAGCGCCACTCTGCGAGCACATAGCGCAGTGTAATTTTACACTACTTGCCTCGCCTCTGTGCGTAGCGCCAGAGTCCAAAGGCGTAGCACCGTGCTTAGCTCATAGTGCCTGTCAAATTTTTACAGCTTGCCTGAAAACTCAAGATCTTTCCTCTCAACGGATTCTTCTTTTTGGTAAAGCGCAAATGATACATGGGGAAGGTTCTCTTGGCCTTTATACTTGTTTTGAAAAAATTTAAGAAGCCAAAACCCACTTTTGTAAGGTTGAGGTTTCTTATCTTTTGATCTGTAATTCTGCTGTGAACACCCTTTTTAAATATTTCTTTGAAAAAATGTTTATTCCTGCTTTTGCCAATCTTTTGGGGAGCAATATTTTTTGGCATGGAGGCCCTTTGTTGGGAGTCTATCGTTGAGATGCATAAATCGAGGTCACATTTGCCCTTTCTTTGACAATAACTCATAATCTGACCTTTTACCTTAAAAACTCAGTTTTTCTATCATTTGGCAAAAAATGGTCTTCTTGAACCTGATACTCTTTTTCTTTCTTCTCCTAGTGCAGGTGAAGCAGTGCTATTTTGGAAAAAACCTTTAGGAGGAGGCTTTTGCTCTTGTCATCAATGTTTTGTTAATCCTCCAAAGCAAGCTCTAATACTCTTTTACCTATATGCTTGTTGTTTTTGTCTTGTTTGGGTCTGCTTCTTAGTGATGATTATGCCCTATTACTTTGCCTCCTCTGGTTGCTGAAGGTCATCTTGGCTAAAAAAGCCAATATGTGAACAAGGGCAACTGTCCCTTGCAATGTTCGTACTCTGAGCCAAGGGGGCCCCTTTGAGTGCAATCCTCTTTATGCAGGAAGGCATAACTTGCTGGGTACCAAATTCATCCTATAACTCAGTGAAACCTTTGGTGACCTAATGGGGACCTTTGGATTTGGATTTTGGATAGTAATTTAGACTTTTAGGGATTACCAAGTGTAAGATAGGACCTGTGATAGGCTTAGTGTGTTTTGAAGACCTAGGATCCAGCATTTTGATTATCTAGAGGGTTTGCAGAAATAATCAGTGTCTGGGAATATTATGGAAGAGTCATCAAGACTATTGGATTATTAGGTTTGATCAGTAGTAGGGAATCTTGTAGATAAGAAAAACAAAGGATTTTGTGCCAAAAGGCAAGACATGGTGAAAAATGAGTGGCAGTTGGGGTAAAATGATATGGCTTGAACCCAAGATGGGTCTTCCAGGAGTGGTGGGCTAGTGATGGCTAGATATGATGATGGAAAAATAGGAAAAATTATCCTAAGGGTAATGAAGGTTGTGATATTTCTAGAACTCACAATGCTCATGAACTTTGTTTCTAGAAATATGGAAACAATGCTTAGTCATCTTGAGGTATGAAAATTAGGCATGACTAACAATGGCTCCACTTGGGGAGGGCACCTCCCTTTCAGGAGGTGTCCAGAACTTTCAGATCTCTTGGTTTATGAAGACTAGTGCCACATCCATTGGGAATATTTTTACCTCTTTCCCTTGTTGATGCTTGCTTGAAGCTGTAATCTTAGTAATCTGAAAAAACATGATAAAAATCAACATCATCTCTACCTACCCAACCTACTTTTCTAACATTTTTTCTTCCTTGGGTGCATTTGAACTAGCAAACCCTTGACATTTTTATTTTTTGAAAACAAAAACAAACTATCTAATTGTACCCTTATCTCTTCCAAGATTTCAGATTAGGCTAATGAACTCTTTTATTCTCTACCTAGTCTACTTATTTTTCAAGATTAATATATTTGATAAACTTCATTCTCTAAGCTATAAAAATTAAATTGAAAGCACGGTTCAAATCAGGATTAGGCAATTTGACTTACCATGAGTTGTGGCATAAGAACAAGCTGCACATAAACATTATTTTGCATCAAGTAAAACAGAAAGATAAGGGTTGTGATCTATCATTTGTTATGCATCCTCATGTTCCTCTTTGGTTCTGTTTTGAGCATGCAGAACCAGTATATTTTCATTTCTAATCTATTCTCTTTTGATAAGTCAAGTTTACATGATTTTGACAAGTTTTTCTTTCACTAACCTATCAGCAACTAAATTGAAAACATGTCCAGCCATGATTAGACTAGATGACTAAACAAGACTTGTTTTTCAAAGACTAGTAGTGGAATTTAGACCTGCACACTTTCAGAAACATCATTTTTTGGTATGGGGCTGTACCTATCTTTTCATTCCTGCCCTCTTTTTCCCTTTTCTATTTTTTAGGGTTTTTGTCTTTATATCCTTTCATCAAACAATGGTATGTACAAGGAATGAGAAAGTTTTAAAACTAAGGTTCTTGAAAAAAGTAATGTTTAAGCATCCTCCCATTTACAGGACCTCCAAATATTCTAGTTCCATCAAGTTCCTTCAGAAAGAAAGCATTGTTGCCTCTCACCGAATCAATGATATAGGGACCTTTCCATAGATTTTCAAACTTACCATGTTTTCCTTCGTCCTCCCTTCTTGAATCCCATTTCAGAACCTTGTCTCCAATCTAGAAAACATTTGATTTGGTTCTTCTATCAAATATTTTCTTGATTTTGTCCTGGATAGCTTGGGTCCTTTTGTAAACTTCTTCTCTTGATTGCTGCAAATGAATGGTTTGGTTCAGCCTCCTCTGCATGTCATTTTCTTCTGATTGAACCTCTTGAAGAAGCTTCGTGACTAGGACTCCTAAAGAGGTGGGAAATACTGCATCCATGCCATACACTAGTTGATAGGGAGACATACCAATATATTTATTGGTGGTTAGTCTATCAGCCCATAGTGCATGCACTAGTTTGCTATGCCATGCTTTTTGATTTTGTTCTAAGAGCTTCTTAATGATGTTTACCAAGCTCTTGTTGGAGGACTCAGCTAGTCCATTCCCTTGTGGGCAATAAGCAGTGGAGTGACCGAGGGTGATGTGATATTTGTAGCAAAAGTCCACCATTTTCTTAGATGTAAAGGAAGCAGCGTTATCGGTGATGATTTTCTTAGGACAACCAAACCTGGATAGGATGTTGGTTTCAAGGAATTTGATGATAACTGAATCAGTGGCGTTTCTAAAAGGGATGGCTTCTATCCACTTGGTGTAATATTCGGTGGCAGTGAGGATCCACTTATGTTGGGTAGATGAAGTAGGATGGATCTCTCCTATGAAGTCCAAACCCCACTGCTAAAAAGGGGCTTCAACACTGATGGGGTGCAAGGGTAAATATAGGAGCTTTCTTTTGCCATCAAAGATTTGGAATTTATGGCAAGTTGTGACTAGTTTGTGAGTATCAAAAAATAAGGTGGGACAATAGTAGCTAGCTCTAAGGATCTTGTTGGCTGTGGTCTTCCAATAGAGGTGACCCCCACATTCTCCTTCATGTAATTCATGCATGATTTTCTCTGCATCATATTCAAGCAAACATTTAAGTAGTAAATTAGAAAAATTCTTCCAGTACAATACTCCATCTAAAATGAAGAAATTTAATGTTTTCTGTTTTAAGAATCTTGCTTTGGTTTTTGACAAAGAAGGGGGAGCATTGAGATAAAGAAGCACATAAATAATATTAGCATACCAAGGAAAATTTAGAAACATTTCTTCAATATATGGTGTTGTACTTTCTTGAGTTTATTCTAACTTGCCAACCATATTCATGTCTAGAGCTTGGAAATTTGAGTCAGCCATAAGTTTTGCAAGTCCTTGTCCCTTAATCAATTTAGTGGGTTTGATTTCCAAATCATATTCTAAAATGGTAGCAATCCACTTGCCCCTTTTACCATCAGGGTCTTGATTAAGTATATCTTTGACAACCGTGTTTGGGACAAAGGCTATGATATGTGAATGAAAAATATAAAGTCTAAAATACTTCAAAGCTTTGATTAAGGAAAAGGCTTGTTTCTCCATAATGTTATATTTCAGAGGAGCATCCCTTAAGGCTTTGCTAAAGAAAGCTATGGGCTTCTCTTGTCCCATGATTTTCTTTTGCAACAATACTACTGCCACAATATGTTCAGAGGTAAAGGAGAAAATGTAAAAGTCCTTGGTGAAGTCAGGGCTGATTAAGACTGGTGTTTGCACGAGTGCTCATTTTACCAGCTCAAAAGATTGTTTTGCTTCCATATTCTACTTCACTCCTACTTAATTTTTCAACATATTGGTGATATTTCTTAGGAGATCAACAAGGTTAGGGATGCATATTCTTAGGAAGTTAATCTTTCCAATGAAATATTGCAACTCTTTAATGTTTCTAGGGTGGCTGATTTGTAAGATGCCTTCTATTCTTTTGGGATCTATCTTGATTCCCTCCTCAGAGATGATGTGACCCAAGAGTTTTCCTTCTTAAAGGCCAAACAAAGTTTTCTTAGGATTGAGGGACAGGCCATACTTTCTACATTTTTTGAAGACTTTTCTCAAGTGGACTAAGTGCTCCTCATCAGTCTTAGAGTAGACAGTGATGTCATCAAGGTATATGACTTTGAAGTAACCTATGTCGTTCGAAAAATCTATGTCCATTTCCCTTTGGAAAGTATCCCCTGCATTCATTAAACCAAATGACATTTTAACATACATGAATGTACCCCAAGGTGTAGTAAAAGCAGTTTTAAGTTGGTCATTTGGAAAGAATAAAACTTGGTTGTAACCTAAGAACCCATCCAGTAGTGAAATTCTTTTTGAGCCAACTACCTTTTGGAGTATGTGATCCATTTTAGGCAAAGGGTAATTATCTTTTAAGGAAGCTTTGTTCAAATTTATGAAGTCAATACAAAGCCTAATTTCACCAGTCTTCTTCCTAACTGACACAAGGTTGGAAACCCATTCCGAGTATTGGACCAGGACTATGATCCCGGCATCGTACATCTTTTTGATTTCTTTCTCAATTGAGGGTAAAAAAAAGGGGGTTTATTCTTCTCAACTTTTGTTTAAATGGTTTCTGATTTTCTTTGAGAGGAATTTTATGTTGAATGATTTTGGTGTCATAGGATTTCAAGTCTTCATACCCCCAAGCAAACACATCTTTAAATTCTCTAAAAAGCTCAATGTATTTATGTTTTGTGAGAGATGGGAGAGTTTTAGATAGCTTGATCATTTTGGGCTCTTTCATCTCTCCAATGTTACACTCTTCTGTATTTGTTTTAGTGGATTCTGTCTTGGGTTTTTTAGCTACATCATCAAAATCAAACAGCTCTTCTATTGGTGTAAGGCCTCTTGGCAAGGTGTCATTTTTGTACTGCAAAATTTCAAATTCTTTTTGATTAGATTTATCAAATAATTCTGCTACACAAGATTTTTGAAGGTGGTCTATATCATCATCAAAGGGCAACTCTGTTTTGGGAGTTTCTTTTTCAATAGAAGTATTTCTTTCAAATCTCAAACTCTGTTTTATACTTGCAAAGTCATTTTTGGATTGCAGAAAATCATCTATTTGGTCATCATTGTCAAACACTTGCCAATGGTTTAGGATTTCCGGTACAGTAGGCATGTTCTTTATTTTGGGCCCTAGGGATGAAAGTGAGCTCATATTTCTCAAAGGTTTTGAGAAGGTCTAGGGCAGCATTTCTATATTCCCTTAACCTAGGGTTCTTAGCTAAATACTCTCCCTTAATTTGATTTATGATCAGTTCTGAATCTCCTTGAACCAATATTTTCTTAGCTTTGAGGTCTTTGAGTAGGTGTAAACCAATAAGGAGGGCCTCATATTCTGTAACGTTGTTGGTGCATTGGAAATATAGCTTATAGGAATGGCCTTTATTTGTGTTGTGGAACCAAACTCCTGCTCCTAAACCAACCTTACCATAGGAACCATCAAAGCTTATATGCCAAAGGGTTTCAATTTCAATTTTGTCAACATTCTGCACTTTGGGGCTGTTAGGATTTGGGGTGTCATTTTCTTTGTCAGAGGACGGGCTTGGTTGTTCTGAGGGGATTAGTCCTTTCTCCTTGTCACCTATTTTTTCATCTATGTAATTTTCATTGTATAGGATGAAGGATTCAAGGTCTGAGTGAATGGAATAAACTGGTGTGTTATTTGGCCTATCTATGTTACTCATCATGTATTTCATGTGGGATTCCCAGTATAATATCCTTGTTTGATTGAACACTGGGATGGTGGCATAAGTCATGTCCATTTTAAGGCTTCCCTGGAGTTTGGCCCCCCATGATCTAGATAAAAGCAGGCCATATTTTGGGGGGATGTCAGCCAAAACTATATCCATGACTAGACTTTTAGCAGGGATTTGTGCTAGATTGACACACAAATCCTTGATTAGGCTTAGACACTTGACCCTATAGAAATCAAAAGAGTACAAATATTTGTAGAGTTTTATGATCTCTAAGCCCAATCTCTCCATCACAACTTTTGGCATGAGGTTGTGTGAGGCACCGGAGTCTAACATAGCATTATGTGGAATTCTATCATGTATGTTCAGACTTACATAGAAATGAGAGACAACTCTTTCTTGATATTTTCCCTCTACTTCAGGACCAAACAACAATTATGGTTTATCATCAGTTAAGTTTAAAGTATCGATATCACTCCCTATATTTAAAACTTTGAAAATTTGGGATCTATATACCTCTTGGGTTACCAGCTCAGTGAGGGGTATGGTTGTCTTGACCTTGGAAATCTCCCCCTCAAAACTGAAAGGTGTAGGTGTCTTTGTTTCATTTACATCAGTTTTATCATCCATGAACTTTTCTACATTTTTAATTTGATGATTCTGATTTAATGGTTTGGAAAGTATGATTTTTTCAGGGCCACTAGTTGAAGTACTAAGGCAGTTTGAATCTTTGTTATGTTGACCAGTCTTTGGTATGTTTGGTTCAATTTTCTTAGCCACAGTATTTGTATTTTCTGTTGTCTTTTTAGGGATAGTTTCAGAGGTTTTTCTTACAGCAGTGTTTTGCTGATTGGTTTTAGGAATATCTTGATTCTTTTTACTCCTAAGGTCATACTGCCTATGGACTTCCATTATGGCATTCTCAAATCCCAATTTATAGTCTTCAGAATCTTCATATGATTTCTCGCGAGGTTTTGAGGAAAACATCCTTTGTTCTTCTTTAGTAAGGAATGTATTATCCTCATCATCTGAACCTATGACATTACATGGTCTTCTTCCAACTGCTCAAGCTATATTTCTTCTTCATCTAGATAGTTATCTTGGAACAGGGGTTTTATTTGTTGGTCACTCTCTCTTTGTCTAACTGGAGGAGGGTCTCTTCTAAAATTTTTATTTTTATTCCTGTTTTGAAGATTGGCTTGATTTTCCCTAGGAGGTGTTCTCTCATTCAAACTGAATTTTTCCATCATCCTTTCCATTGTTCTAACTATGGAGTCAAGTTTGGTGTCAGAAGAGGAGGGTGCAAGTGTTGTGTCATATCTATAATTCACCCTTTTTTCTGATCTTTCCCTAGCCCTTCTCTCAATCAAATTGGTCTCTACACTCACAAGCCTCTTTTGCATGTCTTCTAGAGTTAGGTAATCTCTCTCCCTTAGTTGATAGGCCATATCACCATCAAAGCCTTCAGGATATTTCATCAAGGCCAAGCCTTGTGGAGGTTTTATGTGAGGTTGGAGAGCATTGTAAACACTGTTAAATCTAGTGGAGTGGTCATGAACACTTTGTCTCGGATTTCTCTTAAGATTGTTAAACTCAGACAAAATTTGGAGGGGGTTCTTCTTGATTTCCCATTTGTCCACAAAGGTTTGGTATAAAGTAGGGAGATCCTGAATGCTGTTGGGAGTTAAGTTTTTAAACCATTTCTTGGGTTCTCCCCCTAGGCTCTGAGAAAAAATCCTCATTTTTATGGTTTCTTCTTGTATCTCCATATAGTCAAAAGCATCATTAATTCTATCTACATGTTTTTGAGTAGTGATGGATTCAGTCCCTAAGAAGTGAGGGATTTTGCATTGATAGTCATTTGGCAGAGGTAATAGTGGTTGTTATAGAGCTAGTGGAGCATACCAGGCTGCCATGATGGGAGGGAAAGGAAACAAGGGTTGATTTACAAGGGGAGGATTTGTGAGAGGTGGAGGAGGATGGAGTGAGGAGGTTTGCACACTGATGGTATGGATGGGTGTAGTTGAGGTACTTGGACCAGAAGACTAATTCTGAGTAGATTTGAGATGAAAAGGGATGAGGTGATGGAGAAGCTGAAAATCAGGTGGAGTGGAAGGAGAAGCTTCTCTACTGGAGCTTTGCTGCAAATCTATGGGCTCAAAGTCAGCTTGGTCAACCCTACTTTGTGATTTAGTCCTGAATATGTTCTTGGTATGGTGTAAATAAAAATGAGGATATTGAGAAACTGTAAGGTGTTCTGTTGTAGAACTCACTCTATGGATGGTCCTAACAGTGGGTGAGTTTCCAGCTTTAGGATTTTTCCACAAAATCTTTTCTGGATTGTCAACTATGGTAGGAGGATTTCGGTCCAGGTGTGATCTGGTATAGATCCTTCATGAAGCCAGATCTCTCTATTCACACAACGTACAACTAGGCCTTAAAATTGTTTTGGAATGATTTGACACAATCCTAGAACAACCTATGGGACTAGTGGGATGAGGAAGACCTACTGGAGGCTTAGTGGAGTCACCATATGGATTTTTTTGAAAATTTGAGGATATGTATATAATGGTCCACCAACAAATTCTTGATAAAAAATCAATCTAGGGAGTATTTTTCTGGGTTTTTAGTTTCTTTATGTAGCCTCAAGGTAAATGAGTATTCCCTAGCTAATTCATCATCTTGCCAGGATGGTGAAGTAATCAGTTTCTACTCTGGCTATAGGTTGGTTTTTAAGTCAAACTGGGGATGGATATGAGTCTACAAGAGTTTGTCAGGCTACTATGAACTCAGTCCCACTGTGATCGCCATTATGTTAGCTCCCCGTAATTTGCTAGATTGATTGAGATACAAATTGACAAGGGTAACATCAAACCAAGCTTTGGAATCCAAGGACCTAGCCTTCCTAGATTCGGAGAAGGATCTCTCTAGTAGGTGCAAAGATGTGAACATGTTTGTTGATTAGGGTTGATTTTAGGCTAGTTGTTAAGTGCAAGGTATTTTGATTGTTTTTGGTTGGGTATGAAGCTCAGATCGATTTTAGATAGGAAACATGGAAGATTGTCAAGTCATTGGGCAATGGAGTCTAGCAAGGTCTAGATAAGTTCATAAATGGAGTGAAGAGTATTTGCAGGGAAATTTTACTTGGTTGGTGGATCTTTTAAGGTTTGTGAAGGATTATCAGATGGACATTAAGTTTAAGAACAAAGCTAATAAAGGCAAGAAACTGAATCCATATGTGCTTTGTGAACTGAGAGAGTTAGAAGATTTATAAGTGTAGCAAGAGAATCAAAAGCATAAGAAAAGCCTAATCCATTTGATTCCAAATTGAAAATAGATAATCAACTAAGGAAATAATCAGGTAAAACATGGAAAGGAAAAAACTTGTCTAATCTTTCAAATATTTTATCATCAAGAGAAGAAAAAAATTTAAGTTGCAAGAATAAATATAACCATAAAAAGAGAGAAAACCATAACATCCATAGTTACAGCTATGAAGGTTCCTTGAAATAAATTCAGCTAAGTGAAGGCAAAGAGCATGGTTAAGACAAACTTATTTGACAAACCTTAGACAAAGATGCTTCAAAAGATTATTCCAAGAACAGAGTATTTCAGTGGCAACAACATGTAGGGCTAACCATAAATCATAATTGATACAACTGATCTAAATCTTTTAAGAAATAGAAAAACTAAGAACTTCTTAGAGAGCAAGAAATGAATTCCCTAACATATCTCAGTAGAAGAAAGCATTAAGGCAGTGAAGGAAACAAACAGATCTAAGGTGCCATTAGCAAGCATATCTTACTCTAAATATTTTGTCCTATTGCAACATAGCAAGATGGAAAACATAAACAAGAGAAAAATTCACCATCAACCAGGCCTATGGATCCTGCAAATAGTCCTTCTCCATCCACAAGAAAATCAGATCAAGCATGAGCTCCAAGACATCAATTTCTCATTAAAGGCTTCAAAGGGCTATGTATTACTCTAGCATAATTCATCAAAATCCAACCAAATATACAAGTGCCTCATGCTCTATTTATGGAACAAAAGAGGAGGTGGAAACCCTAAGAGGCTTCCAGAAACCCTAATTTCAGCCATAAATGTCATAAATGTTCTTAATGACCAGGCAAGGCTCAAGACACATAAGATATAAGGAAATAAATGAAACACACCAAAACATAACTCCCTAATCAAATCAGGGGTGTTTTATCGAAGAAAATATTAAAAAACTAATTAGGGGTCTGTTGCAGCTGAGTTTTGGACCCCTTCTTGGCATCGGATTTGGGCTCGTGATGGCTTGTTGGAAGGCTTGGAGAGGCTAATTTCTAGAAATAATTTATTTGTGCTGAATGGATGACATTTACCTGCTCAAAAATCAAATCTCCCAAGACTGCTCTACGCGCAGTGCCAGGCCTGAAAAGGAGGCAAAAAGGTAATTATTGAGGTGTTTTTTGACCTTTTGAGGGGGAAAAAGTGATCCAAATGATCTAAAAGTTTTTGTGGAGACTTTTGGAGACATGAAAAACCCAAAAATATAAACTTTAGTAGCTGAGGATGCCCCAAAAGAAAGCGTAGCACCTAGGGTGTTGCGCTTATGGGAGCCCAAATTTGGAAAAAAACAAAAAGTGTTTGGATTTTCTTCAAAATTGGTGGGTAGACCCCTCAAGGGGTTTTAGACACCTTCTGAGAAGCATCAGCCAAGATCCCAAGGCTGTGATGAATTTTAGGCCTCTTTAGCTCTTCTAGCTCTAGGAGGGCTTGCCTTAATTTAGCATTGGCAATCATGCTCTTCCTTGCATAGTTTTGACCATTTTATTTTGTAAGGCAAGGCCCCTCTTGACCTCTTTGAAATGTTTGTGCTCCTGCTTGTAATAGTGAATTACCCTTTGTGCTCTTTTAAAGTCCTTTTCCCATTTTCGAAGCTGGGCATCTTTTTCTAGGAGGAGTAATTTTGTGTTTACCCCTTGGTCTTAATTGTCACTGTCTAGATCAGCAAAGAGAGGACATTGAGAAACCTTTTTAATCCTTTTAATCCTCCTGACTGGTGCCTTTGGCTCAACACTCTTCATTTTTTCTTTGCCTTTGTCTGATGTTTTGATATTTGGTGAGGAGGTGGCCCTTTGCCTTTTAGAGGCAGCAAACACACTCCTTTTCCCTCTATGATAAGTGCATGAGAGAAGGGAAATTATGGGAGTCTTAAAGGCAATGTTGACATTAGTTTGTCCTTCACTATGCTCTGATTTTTCTATGTCTTTTATGGACTGATTTTTTTCAAGACAGTCATGACAGTTGTCTTGACTGTCATGACTCTTTCTTGGAATTTTTTGGGCATTTAGATAGCTACCTTCCCCATCTGACTATTCTTCTTCTTCACTGTTTTCCTCTTCTTCCTCATTGTCATATTCCTCTTCATCATCATTGTCATTGTCCTCTTCATCATCATGTTCACTGTTTTTATCTTTGAGACTATCATCACTGGTTTTATCTTTGTTTTCTTCTTTTGTTTTGCTGCCCTTGGCCATTGCTGCTTTCTTCTTGGTCACTTTCCTCTTCCTCATTTTCTTATTTTTCATCTTCCTCTTATTCATCATTGTCATTGTCCTCTTCATCATCATGTTCACTATTTTTATCTTTGTGACTATCATCACTTGTTTTATCTTTGTTTTCTTCTTCACTGTCTTGCTTCCCTTGGCCATTGTTGCTTTCTTCTTGGCCACCTTCCTCTTCTTCATTCTCTTCTTCACTGTCCTCTTGATCATCTTGCTGCCCTTGGCCACTGCTGCTTTCTTCTTGGCCACTTTCCTCTTCCTCATTTTCTTCTTTGTCATGCTCCTCTTCATCAACTTCTTCTTCACTATCCTCTCCTTCATCATCATTATCTATCTCATCTTCTTCGTCACTGTTACCTCCTATTTTCCCTTCACTAGGGCTACTGTCAGCCTCTTCACTTGGTAAATCAGGGGAGGAAGTAATAGGTGAAATTATTTGTGGAGAAGGCGCATGGGGAGATGATGGCTGTGTGGAGGTGGATGGTTGTGAAGTGGAAGGCAAGCTCTGTTGGATGAAGGCCCGGGGGTCTGAAAACACATCATGTGAGATGAAGGTCTCCCAAGATATACCTTGTTTTTCTAGCTGGTATAGGACAATCATGTTGATCAGGGAGTGATGAAAGAGGCCAGGCATTTGGTGGTCATAGATTTTCCTCTTGACAATAGAGACCATTTTATCAATACTCCGGAAAAGGTAATAAGGTAGGTTCATCATTTTGAATTTGGTGAAATGTATCAGCAATTTGATATGATATGAATAGAGCTAGAAATACCTTCCCTCACATGTGAAGAAACTGATAATCTACCTCATTAATGCTGCATACCTTTCCAGGAGATAAGAAAAAGGAAAAATAGCCTTGCAATCTTGCTGATAGGTGGGTTTCAAATAAGGCCCATAATAACTCAAATCAAATTTCTTTCATTTGAACCAAAGCTCACCAACATCTGGTATACCGGTTGCTTTGGAAATGATTTCAGATGAAAGCTCAAATTGGACCCCTGCTAGATTAACTTGGTGGTTTTGTAGGCCACAAGCAAACAACCTGGTTAAGTCTGGATGGTTTTCAACTTGCTTGACCTTCTCACAAATATGGTAGCATCCTACATCCTGGAAGCATGAGAGGATCATAGGAGAGGAATTAATTTGAGTGGTGTCTAGGGGCTCAAACCTTTTAGCTCTTCCTCCATGATGTCTTGGCTTGGTGGGAGTATGACTCTCATCAGCACTAGTGTGACTATCACTTTCTAACATGATGGCTGGTCCAAAAAGCAGAAGGAACCTTGAGTTTTCTTTAGGGTTTTTGGAGAAAAATAAGTGATGTAGGTCAAACATTCGCAAGGAGGGAAGCTAGGGTGAGGACAGCTTTCAAAACTTGGACTTGTTGGAAGAGGTCAAGTTTATGAAACTCGGTCTTCTCTTTGTATGAAAACCAATATTTCTTATAACCCCAGTTCAAAGACAATGACAATTTGTTTGTGCATAATCTAGGGTTTTGGTTAATCTCTAATCACAGATGACCTCTTTGATAATCAATATTTGGGAGAAGGAAAGAAAGGTTGACTAACCTTGTTTCAACTTGCAGAGGGTTTGTGGAGGCAAAAAATCGATCTTGAAACCTTTGGCACAATTTTCTGAAGTGCTTCTAGAGGCACAGCACCAACACGTAGCACCGGGCCAGTCGGGCCACCTGGGCATAGTGCCGAGTGTTAAAAATAGGCTCCGATGGTCGCTCCTATGCTTGCGCGCAACACCAACCCAAGTGCGTAGCGCCACCCTATGAGCACGTAGTGCAGTGTAATTTTACACTGCCTACATCTCCTTTGTGCATAGCGCTGGAGTCCAAAGGCGTAGCGTTGTGCTCAGCGTGTAGTGCTTGTCAAATTTTTACAGCTTTCCTGAAAACTGAAGATCTTTCCTCTCAACGGCTTCTTCTCCTTGGTAAAGCGCAAATGATGCATGGGGAAGGTTCACTTGGCCTTTATCCTTGTTTTGAAAAAATTTAAGAAGCCAAAACCCACTTTTGTAAGGTTGAGGTGTCTTGTATTTTAATGTGTAATTCTACTGTGAACGCCCTTTTTAAATATTTCTTGGAAAACATGTTTATTCCTGATTTTGCCAATCTTTTGGGGAGCAATATTTTTTGGCATGGAGGCCCTTTTTTGGGGGTCTATCGTTGAGATGCATAAATTGATGTCACATTTGCCATTTCTTTGACAATAACTCATAATCTGGCCTTTTACCTTAAAAACTCCGTTTTTCTATCATTTGGCAAAAAATGGTCTTCTTTAAGCTGATACTCTTTGTCTTTCTTCTCCTAGTGTAGGTGAAGCAGTGCTATTTTGGAAAAAACCTTTAGGAGGAGGCTTCTACTCTACTCATCAATGTTTTTTTAATCCTCCAAAGCAAGCTCTGATACTCTTTTACCTATATGCTTGTTGTTTTTGTCTTGTTTGGGTTTGCTTCTTGGTGATGATTATGCCCTATTACATTGCCTCCTCTGGTTGCTGAAGGTCATCTTGGCTAAAAAAAAAAATATGTGAACAAGGGCAGCTGTCCCTTGCAATGTTTGTACTCTGAGCCAAGGGGGCCCCTTTGAGTGCAATCCTCTTTATGCAGGAAGGCATAACTTGCTGGGCACCAGATTCATATTATAACTCAGCGAAACCTTTGGTGACATAATGGGGACCTTTGGATTTGGATTTTGGATAGGCATTTAGACTTTTAGGGATTACCAAGTGTAATATAGGACCTGTGATAAGCTTAGTGTGTTTTGAAGACCTAAGATCCAACATTTTGATTATCTAGAGGGTTTGTAGAAACAATCAGTGTCTAGGAATATTATGGAAGAGTCATCAAGACTATTGGATTAGTAGGTTTGATCAGTAGAAGGGAATCTTGTAGATAAGAAAAAAAGAGGATTTTGGGCCAAAAGGAAAGACATGGTGAAAAATGAGTGGCAGTTGGGGTAAAATAATATGGCTTGAACCTAGGATGGGTCTTTTGGGAGTGGTGGGCTAGTGATGGCTAGATAGGATGACGGAAAATAGGAAAAATTATCCTAAGGGTAATGAAGGCTGTTAGATTTCTAGAACTCACAATGCTCATGAACTTTGTTTCTAGAAATCTGGAAACAATGCTTAGTCATCTTGAGGTATGAAAATTAGGGATGACTAACAATATACACCTAACCGAACTCTGATAGCGAACAACTAGATGCCACACATCTCAATGTCGGCATCCTTATGATGTCAGCCCTACAAGTGTCATCATAGTCTCATTTTCCGGGCAATTTGAAGCCTTATAACCCTACTCTATGATTCACTGTGGTAAAATACTTTCTTTTATGGGATACTGTATAGCTAAAGCGTGAGCACCTAGTACCAGGTCTACCAAGTTTCTTTCAACTTCCCTGCATCATTTTTCCCAAGCATTTTCCTTACTGCGCAGGTATTCCATCCCTTTTTCACTATCTGGTTTCCTTCCACTTTTCATTTTCATAATGGTCATGGGTAAAGTCAAGGTTAAGAAGTCTTAACCCGAAACCCTTTAGGTTCATGAGTCTAGGGCTACTCCTAGACCTGAGCCATTCACAGACTTGCAAGTCCACATTTGAGACCCAAAATACCCTTTCTTTATCAGTAGCGTCAAGCCTGACCTATTTAGGAAGCATATAGAAAACAGGGATAGGTTCAGAGTTGTTTTGTCAGGGTTATGCCACCAAATTACTCCACCCATATAACTAGTCGTGGAATTTATATGCTAGCTTAGGGAAGCATATGATGAGTGCCGAGATATGTTCCTATCGACTCAAGGGAATAAGATATATAGTATATCTCCTTAGATCATCAGGAAAGCTCTCTGTTATCCTCCCAGTTCTAACTATATTAGCTTCACTGAAATGTCTTTATCCTGTTAGTTTTCTAAGCTACCTTGGAGGTAGTAGAGTGATTTCATCGCTACTATTTTCGACTCTCACCTTACCTCTTTCCCATCCTCAGACCCGGTCCCTCTGAATACATTCAAGGAAGACCTTCAACCAACACTTGTTCTCATTGCGGGGTTGCTAGGTATAGAAGGAGCAGAGTGAGTCACGAAGGAATGTGTAGCCCCTTTATGGTTAATGTCACAATTAGGGGTTGTTTTTGATATCCCTGGTTTCTTGGCCTCCATCATCCAAAACCAGTTTCTAGACCTCCCAACCACTGGCTATTTCCGTTTCTGTTCCATGGTGTTTTACCTCTTCCTGTTCCAATAGGCTGATAAGTTCGAGGGTTTGGGTCTGGAAAAGTTTTCTAGGATAACTTGTCAACCTAAAAACGTCTTTGACTGGAACCTCGTAGTGCATCAGCTAGCTAATGGGGTGGGTTATTCAAATTTTTTGAATGAATTCATGACAATAGCCTATACAATTATTCACGAAAACCCTCCGCCCAGGATTTTTCCTGAACAGAGGAACTGGCTATAGTACAGTGAGGAAGAAAGCACAGGAGATTGGTACCTATTTGATGACTACACTGAGATCAAGGTTTACAGTGTAGAAGTTTCCCTTTACATATTTCCATTTCTTCCCGCCATGCGGATTTACACCTTGGAGTACCTCCGACAGACCTTGAAGGTTGACCAGCTCCACTTCCTCCCTGCGAAAGAGGGGTTCATCCTTAAACTTCCTACAACCATCGGCCCCTTCATTTTTAACTCAAGGCATGCCCTCCCCGTAGTGGAAAACCTGCTCAAGGGTATGGATTTAAGGCAAGGGAAAGCTTGGCCCTATGATTCGAAAGGTATCATCTCAAATAAAAGGAGGAAGATAAAATCAACTTCTTATGCTCATGAAACTAGACCCTTCATCGAGTGGAGAGATAATCTTGATACCTGGCCTTTGCTCTCACAGATGGAGATCGATTCATCTATGACAGGGGAAAAAGGAGACACTGATTCGACACAAGAAGCAGGTAAGAAACAGGTGGAAGAAGCTGGAGCCTCAGGAGAAGGTTCTCCTCCTTCTAAAAGGCAGAGAATAAATGATGAAGAAAGTGTCGGGGAGGAGTAGTCACTGGAAAAAGTAGCACTGTACAGCGAGTCAGACAAGGGAAAATAAGGTTTTACGGTAAAACATGATGGTCCATCATCTTCTGATTTCTCAGAAGTTTCACAAGACATTTCTGTAAACAGGTCCAAGGCAGAAAATGAAATGAAGGGGAAGAACAGAGCTATCAGGGAAAAGCACTGGTCAGAATTAGAGGGATATGTAGACAAATATCATACTCAGTTTTTTGCCAAGATTGATATGGATAAAGAACAATTGGTAATGGCCATGACTGAAGCAGTACTAGATCCAGAGGCTGGGACCCCCAACTACAGAGCTTTGGAGGTGGCAGTAAACATGTCACAAGTTCCACCAATTGATAAGTGCAATATGTTCCAGTGTTTCAATGATATGCTAAAGGATGAGGTTGTGAAGCTCTCCCTCACTCTAAGGAAGCTACAAACCAAGTACAACCAAGTGGTCGAAAAACTTAGAATGGAGAAGACTGATGTCCGGGCACTCTCAAATGACCTATACAGCCTTCAAGTTGTCATGAAGGGCAAAGAGAATGATAAAGTAGATCCTCAGGGCCATGTCATCTCGGAGCTGTAGAAATAGGTTGCAGCTTTGAAACATAAGCTGAATAAGCCTGGCTTTCATCACGTACAAACTGTCAACTTAGCCCAGATAGAAAAGGACAAGGCTGATCTAGCAGAATCCCTTGCCAAGGAGAAAGAAGAGAGGGTTAAAATTTCTGGCGAGATGACTGTCCTCCAGCGGAAGATGGACGAGCTGCAGAAAAAATAGGATGCACATATATGCTCCACACCACCTCCTGAAGGATCTAGCTCACTCTCGAAGTAGCTGACCACAGCGCTAGCCGAACTTCAAGTGGTGGAGAAGCAGGTTTAGACAATACGACAAAAGATTCATGAGCTCGAGGCCCACCTCAAGGAGAATTCCAAAAAGGTAGTGGCTCTGCAGAAGGACATAGAAGAGGGGAAACAAGAGAAGCTGTAGCAGGAGAAGACTATCTGGGACCTTACATGCCAGATGAAAGGAAATATCACCCTTTTGGATGCCCAACACTTAATTTGGACAAACACCATCATAGAGGTAAAGAAGCGTTGGGCTTTCCTGACCCTCATTGAAGAAAAGAAGGCCGCGGTACGTCAATTTCTAAGAACTCTACATGAAGGGTCTACAGATGCTTGAACTAAGGTTGAAAGCGCCAGAAGGTATATTTCCCTCCTAAATGATTTGAGTTCAGAAGAATTGGCCAAATGAGGAATCAAGGACAGGTTCAAGGAGGTAGCAGAATGTCATAGGGTGATGGAAAAGGAAGCTGTGTGCAACCTTGCACTGGGTAGTTTGGAAAGGATGGTGACAAGCTTGGGACAGTTTGAAGCAGAATGGACCGAACTGACACTCGCTGACCTCCCATCATGCTGGGAGCCTTCAAATTTTGTTCTTCAACCATTATTAGTATACGAGTGCCAACTGACAGAAGTAATGAATCAGACTGATATACCATCTGAGAAGACCGCTCGGCTTAAGGCCGAAACCATAATTGCAGCACTCGGTAAAGAATTTTCTCTCCTCCATCAAGTGAAACAATGGTTGCCCACTTAGGAGAGTTATGTCAAACTGACAGAAGTGCATATTCGGGTCGAAGCTTTCACTACGATACCTGATCCTGCAGTTGACACTTGGCAGAGGTGCAATGATCATGCGAGTTGATCAGCCACCGCCTCTGCTTCTCTATCCACTCCTTCCGCCGGTAAGAAAGCTAGCTCCCATAATACTACCTTCTCCAGCTACAGCCTCAACTCCGTCCCACCACCAAAATTGTTAACTCATGATTGGGCCCACATGGCCTCTTGTTTTATTTTATTTTTACTTTCAATATTCGAGTGAAATTCATATTTCACTCTTGCGATTTTTACTTTCAGTTAGACAGTTGTGTTATTTTCATTAGAAATGGCTATAAGCCCAATTTGTAAGATGATTGGAAGCATTCTACCCCATCATCAATTTTGATTTTTTGATTAAGACTCGAAACTGCATACAGGCACGTGGAAAATATATTTCTACATATAGCCCATGAAAATGTTATAAAAGTAGAAAGGAAAGACATCTACAGGGTTCCATATTTTCCAAAGGACTCACTAGTTCAAGCATTTTGTATGTATGTTGTCTGAATTTTGATAATTGATTTTGAAGATCCCGTAGGGACTCAGTAATAAGAAGCTTTGTTGGAATTGGGGATTCTAATCTAGGTGATTCATAGTTTGTAGCTCTTCTCTATGTTTTTAAATACAAATGTTCATTTCGCATATCTCCACATTTATTATATCTATGCTCTGGAATGCGAGTGCTCTGATGTTTAGATGTGAATTTATCATTACAGATACTCATGTTTACTCATATATAACGCTTTAAATATAGCTTAGGTAGGATATTTTGTTTCATTTTTCATCTCTTCCACTGTTCCTCTGATATTAACTACAATGGATCCTTGTCTTTGAAATTCTCCACATATATGGATTCTTATCTTTTCATAGGCCCAGTATATATGGATTTTTGTCTTTGAATAAACTCGATTATGGTTAATATCCTACTACATACTTTGCCACAGTCATCGTCCACATATTAATTGATATCTGTGTGCATTTTAGAAGTTGGCCCCCTCTACAGCATTCTGTCTTAAAGCTATTGGATGCATTTACATATTGAAGTTTATACTCAATTTCTGCAGTTTTAATAGTTGTTGTGTTTAACTTTGGGGTCTTGGTTCCACCCTTATTAAAACCATTCATCCAAGTGATTATAGCATGAGAGCCTAACCTGGTCAACTCCAATCAGTTGAGTCATATGCTCCTTGCAGTTAAGATGTCCTAGGCACTGGTCTTTATACAACTCAAGGCTATCTCTAGGAGCTACAACACAAGGCCTAAGGAAAAAATATATTTAAGTCTAACTCTGTGTTTGTATTAACTTTCTAAACTACTTGGTTGCTTTTGTTGAATTTTAGGCTTTTTAGGTAGGCTTGTAATAACTTCTGAGCTAGCTTTTACAAATATCTCTGACTGTAATAACTTTATGTGTCTTTTTGAGGAAAATTAGGCTGGAAAGTGGCATTTTGGTCCTTTGGAAAAGTAATGGCCTCAGTGATTTGTCATTCGAAGCCTCCTTTTTTCTGATCTGTCTGATTACATCCTTTTGAATTCTGATTAGACCTCTAATTTGGTTTTAGGCTTTCTTTAATCATCTTATGTTTTGTCACTTTCTGCTGACTGTTTTATCTTTAATTAATCTATCTTTACACTGTGTGCTTATCTTTAATATTCACAGGTTAAGTCCTTGATCTTCTTGCTTTTGACTTTAACTTTTAACCTTCGCTTTATTTTGATGTTTCTGTGAGCAGGTGGCTTTTTCCACGCTGGAGGGTTTTATGAATCAACCAATGTTCATGAGGCAATGGTCAAATATTAAGACAAAACCCTGAATCTCCCATTCGACATCTTGGAACCTAGGATTGTCATCCTATGCCATCTGCAACTTTAAACTTGCTGTGGGAGGGCTGGCTCATTTGTTCACCATTAAAACCTACAACTCAACAAAAAATAATTAGTTAAAACCTGTGTTTGGGATATAACTACTTCAGAGGCTTGGGGAATGTTATGGAGAATTTGCAGAGGAGGAACAGTGTGTAGAGGGAGGGATTTCCATGGCGAAATGGAAAACCAGGGAAATATTTTAATAATGGCATGAAAAAATGAAAGGTGGTTTTGCGAAATACCAGAGTGGTTTTTGCATGCGATTAGGGTGGTTAGTGGTATTCATTGTAGTGAATGCGATACGGCTGAATGGATGACACCTATCCAAGAAAAACCGCCCATTTCGCGTTGAAATGGGTGGTTAAACCATTTTGGCAAAATCTATGGGAAAACGATCGTGGGCCATCAGATCTGGGGGAGCCAGATCTATGGTGGAAAGGGAGCGTGATGGGACAAAGTGCTCGGCGGAAGGGGATGGTTGAGGACAGAACAATGACGGGGTAAAATAAGAAGTGAAGGGAGCTTAAATAAATGGCAGAAACACGGTCCTTTGGGGGATAGGATAGGACCAGGGTTTAGAATGAAAAAGGGGTGGAGGCTTTAGCAGAGGGTCTTGGGCTCTTGGTCATATGAGAAAAGGGGGCGGAGGATCTAAGCCCTCAAGGGCTTAAGGCCTTATTCTATAAAAGGGTCGAAGTTAGGCCTTAAAATTGGGTTTTTGGGCCTTTTAATGGTTCTGATAGGTATAAAAAGAGGAAATTAAACCAAATAAAAAGTTCTTATTAGGTTTAAAATGGTTTTTATGGGAAATAAGTTTTAATGAGGGAGAAAAAGGGGATTTTTAGGGAAAAAATGAGTGGTTAGAATAGGTAAACATGGATGAAAAAGTGGGTGAAAATGAATTTATGGAATGATGGAAAATGGCTTTTAAAAATAGTTTCTTTTGTGTTGGTAGGGTAGCTTAGAGTCCTTTGAGTGAAGTTTTCAGTGAAATGACTTCTTGTGGATTAATGAACACAATGGGCTCTTCAAGAACTCACAAATTTTCATAAAATTTGTTTCTTGATATCCTAAGAATCTTTTTAGCCATCATTAGGTATAACATAATTTATAGATGGCTAACAAAGGTGACAGGGGGAGAATCAAGGGCGGAACCAAAAGGGGAACCTAATGAACCAGAAGAGGAGTCAGAGTGCAGACTCGGTGGAGGACTAACTCAAATTATATGTAGAGGAGTAAGTCTTCCTACCAAAAACTGAGGGTGAAGTTGAAGAATTTTCCGGGATAAACGCCTTGGGGGTGTAATGATGAAGGCACAAACATGACACAAAGGGAAGAGAGACCAAAAAGGATGAGGAGGTGTAGGATCAACTGATTACAATGTCGAAACAAGGGCAGAGAGGTGCAGGATCAATTGATTACAATGTTAAAGTCTTTGCCTAGCGGTGTTAACCATGCTCTTCTTCACTTAGGGTGTATATGTTAAGTGTGTTAATTTTAATTTTTAAACCCAGACGTTTGTAGAGAAAAAAAAAAGTGTGTTGTATAACTATAAATAAACCTGCAGATAAAAATATATGAAAATGAAATAACAGAAAATAAACAACTAATTATGCATTAATCTAAACCCAAGGAGGCAGGACTCTCAAAAACTAGTCTGTAGATGGGCAAAAATATAGTCAAGACACACCAAAATAGCCAATAGATCTAAATTTGGGAGGGAAAATGATCTAAAGGTCAAATCTACTAGAAATAGATGCAGAAAAACAACAAAAAATCAAAGGAAAAACTGTTGTAAATGAGGTGGCGAAAGGCTATAACCTCGAGGGAAGTGGAGGGGACCCTAGAGGAAAGCCCAAAAAAACTAAAAGGAGGTGTTTTGGATGGATAAATAACCAATATGAAGTGGATCTAAAGGTAAGGGATCATATCTGAAAAATGGTTGAACACACTAAAATTTCAAACGACTTGCAGTAGCTAAAACTCTTCCATGAAAGGTGGAGGGTACTAAAGCCCTAGGGGGCTAGGTTCCCACTTTGATGAGTAAAACTGAACAAGTATAGGCCAAAAATGGGCAGAGACAGAGGTTAGATGATCTTGAACATAGGCCTAGACAAACCCAAAAAAATCTCAGAAAAATTTCCGCAAAAAGTTCAGGTCGTAGTTTCTGACCTGTTTTCTATAGAGGTCGCAGGTTTTGGCCAGTTTTCTATGCCCTAGAAGTTCAGGTCGCAGGATTTGGCCCAAAAAGTGTGACCTGCACTTCTGACACTCTTGGGAGTAGGTTTCAGAAAAATATGTCATCTCAACTACGGCTGATGCCTGTCACTTGTGCAATAGATCCGAAAACACACAAAAGTTAGAATTTGTTAGAGAATTATATATTACAAAGCAATGAAACACATTAAATATGTGGAAAACACAAGCACACAAAACACATAAAACCAGAGAGACACAAATATATGTGGTTCATCCAGTTTGGGCTACGTCCAGCCCAAACAGCCAGTCCTTCCTTTCTATTACCCAGCAAAATGAAGAGACACAACCTACAGCAGAACCATTGTAATATCCTTTGTTCTCTCTCACAGTCTCCCTATCTGTTTCTCACTCTGGGAATACACATAAAATACATAGCCGTAATACAATACCCTCATACAAGTGAGGGATTTCCTTCTAGGGAAAAAAACCCTAAACTAAACATAACTTCTACCATCAAATCATCTGCCTAATGAACAGCCCAGATTGACTAAAGATTACTATACTTTTACAAGGCGATTTTACATATAATTTTAGCTTCGGGGGGGGCTCCATAAACTCGTAGCCGCTCCCCCCAGACCCCCCAGGAAGTGTACAATTACGGGCAGCGTTGCAGCCCCATTAAGGTACAGGGGTCTAACGTTGTGATACAAAATAAACAAGATAATCAGGCTCCACACCCAACTGAATTTTTAATGTTTTAGGGTTTTATAGGTTAAAAACAACATCAAGAAAATAAAAATAAGAAGCTAAAGAGAAATCCTAGGGCATGAAGAGCTGAATATGCAGGGATTTGAAAAATGACAGAGGTCGTAATCGTAAACCCTTATGGAGTCGCCAGTTGTTAGTATGAATCTTAATCGCAAGCGTACGAAAAAGGATCACTTTAGCCATGCATAACAAACAACCCTAACAACAAATATGGATGCCAATATCTTTAGATCTGAAATTATTTGACCAAGATAAATGTTTAAAAAATCTAAAGCTATGCATTAAAAGACATTAAGCAGTCAATAAAAGCAAGATTTGCTTCATGCATCCAATAAACAAGACAAGATTGTTTTAAAGAATTTTTGTATTTTTTGACACCTGGGAAGGGAACATAGAAAGATGTTACCAGTCCCCCTCAATGGGATGGGTTCTTGTAAGTCCTCAACACTTCAGATCTAAAATCCCTCTCTCTTGATGGTGTTGAAAATCCAGACAAAAATGGAACTCAAAGGGAGCTGACAAGAAAATGGTAGCAAAATATGACAAAGATGGTGGATCAAAGTCAGACCAAAAGTATAGATCTAGAGTGATCTTTAGGCAACAAAAGGTAGTGAGTGCATGGAAAAACCCTTCTATTTATAACAAAATATTGATTTAGTTTAGATATTGGTGCATAATTAAAATATTATTAACCAATTCTAGATCCAAATTTTATGGAATATTTTATTATATTTGTTGGAGGGAAAAGGAATTTGACTTGGGTCAATCCCTTTATTTGTAAATAATAAATAAATAAATGATTTATTTATTATTTTAAGGATGTGGTTGAGTAATAATCAAATAAATAATGATTTATTTAATTATTATGAATGATTTAGTCAAATTTAATAAGGAATATTATTTAAATCAGGTTTAAATAATTATTCCTAGAAAATAATAAGATAAATAATAATTTATCTAATTAATTTTCCCGTTTTGGGTTAAATATGACCAGGAATATTAATTAAACTGTTGTTTAACTAATTATTCCTTGAGGAAAATAAAAAATTATGTGGATTTATTTAATACTTCCTCACGGGGTTTCCTATTTAGACCATATACAACTTAATAAATGTGGTTTACTAAGTTATTTTTCATAGTGAAAGCTATTTTACTTAGGGTAAAATTGGTCTTACATGGTGTACTTAGGTCCATCTAATAGTAACAGGTTAGATGACCAAAAAATGGTGTAACACAAGCGATCTCTCAGATGGTCGACTTAAGCTCATTCATTCCCATAGTGTAGAAATGTACCTTTGCCATCGGTGAAGACCTCGGGTTGTCTCATCATCTTTGGTTCACTTGTCATCTCTGTCATTTTTCTGCGAGTGACACCATCGACCTTATATGTTGCAGTTCATCACAGCAACATGCTATATGCTGGCACCCAAATTGCCTGCAGCACCATTATTCCACCTTTATGACTTGGTAATTTGAGGATCAGTTATGTGACATCAGTGATCATACATCTTCTTAAGCATCATTAATTAGATTTTCTATCTGTGATATTGGGACATGGCCTTGATATGTTCTTATGTAGATATGATCAAATGATCCACTATGTAATTCTCATCTTTCTTTGTACTTGTATTTCGCTCTATAGTTGATCTGCAAACTTTCTTTACTATCTCTGAGCATGGGTATGCATGCCTCAAACATGAGCTTTCTTTGTGATCTCTTCCACTAGTTTTTGGCAGGCTAGATTTTGGTGATCTCCTCCCAAGTCCTCGCATGATTATTTTGATACACTTAACACAATTCGGCCATCATGTACCCCTTTTGGCCTTATATATTAGGGGGCATATATTATAGCATCATTCAACACTCCTGTAGATCTGATGCTCTGTGTTATGGACTTTGGAAACCCTTTCCCTTCGGACTTGATCACTTTATTAAAAAATAATAGTTTGAATTCCATACACAACTTTGACCTTCAAAATATGCAGAGAAATGTAGGTCCATCTATATCTAACAAGTGTATATAATTTTAAATATGAAAAAACATAAAAATCCTATTTTTTGGGAAGGGTTTACGGGTTTCACCAAAAGCCCACCTACAAGAGCCCGAGGCCTAATTGTATCTCAACTAAATCAATTGTTTTTGGGTGATACAAATACACCTCATGGGAAGGCGTAAAGGGGGAGTGATATAGGATATTGATATTATAGTCAATTGGTCCCTAATCAAGTTTGAGTTTCCCCGTGCCTCGTGCACTCCGAGTCATAGGAAACCCTTGTTTCCTCATAAAGTTTTTCATTTCCTTAATATGACATATATGTGTACATGCATTAAAGAGGATTGTTGAGGCTTGGGTTGGATGGATTTGGAGGAAGGTTTCAATTGGATCAATGTTCGAATCAGGTTGTATTCTTCCACATTTATTTGTTGATAACAATAAAGAAGCCCTCTCTTGTTCCTGAAAGTTATGATCTTTATGTTATAACTCATGTTATGATATTATTATGTATGATTCTTGATTTATATATTTATGCTTATATGATCTAACATTCCTATCTTGTACATTCTTTGAACTACTGCTAGTATATATCTCTCTTTGAACTATGTTGAGGGTTTTAAAGCTTTGGAGGAAGCAGAGGGTTTGAGCCCTATGGGAATGACTTCAAACGTAGGATGTATGGGTACTCTCTCTTAATCCCACTTTAGTAGTTTATGCATTAGGACTACTTGGTTGGTTTCTTATTAGTGATATATGCCCTTTGATCTATTAGAGTTTGTTAGAAAATTATACATTATGGAGCAATGCAACACTTAAAAATATGCGGGAAATACAAGCACACAAAACACATAAAACCAGAGAGACACATATATACATGGTTCACCCAGTTTGGGCTACGCCCACCCCAAATAGCCAGTCCTTCCTTTCTATTATCCAGCAAAAATTGAAGAGACAAAACCTACAACATATCCGTTGTAATATCTTCTGTTCTCTCTCATAGTCTCCCTATCTGTTTCTCGCTCTAAGAATACACATCCAATACACAGTCGCAATACAATAACCTCATAAAAGCGAGGGGTTGCCTTCTAGGGAAAAAAACCCTAAACTAAACATAACTTCTACCATCAGATCATCTTCCTATGAATGGCCCAGATTGACTAGAAATTATTATACTTTTACAAGGAAATTTTACATCTGTTTTTAGCTTCGGGGGCACTACCCCCGAAACCCCCCGCCAAGGGGGGGCTCCGAAAAGTGCTTCTGCCCCCCCCTAGACCCCCCACGGCAACGATTAATTACGGGCAGCATTGTCGCCCCTTTTAAAGGTACAGAGGTCCAATGCTGTGATACAAATTAAACAAGATAATCAGGCTCCACACCCAACAATCTCCCACTTGGAGACTGATTGTAGCAACTCCACAGTTGCTTCATTTTCTGGACAATGAATCCTCTTTGGACCTGGCTGTTCCTTGTCTTCATCGTCCTCCTTGAAGACCAATTGAAACTAAGCACATTCTCAATTTCTCCTTGGTTACAACTTTTGTTAGCATATCTGCAGGATTCTGGCTAGTGTGTATCTTTTCCCGCTTCAACTCTCCATCTTACAATATTGACCGTATGAAATGGTACTTGAGATGTATGTGTTTAGTCCTGGAATGAAATGCTGAGTTCTTTGCAAGATGAATGACACTTTGGCTATCACTGTATAGCGTGCCCATATCATGCTTCTTACCCAATTCATCCATAAACCTTTGTAACCAAATTATTTCTTTACTAGCCTCTGTAGCAGCAACATAATCGGCTTCTGTTGTTGAAAGTGCAACAACACTTTGGATTTTTGAAATCCAACTAAGAGTTGTTCCACCTACGGTAAATACATATCTGTGGTACTCCTCTTATTATCTACTTTTGCCATGTAACAAACATATGTCCTGTGTGAGAAATGTTTGAACCACCAAAGCATAATGCTTGATTTGGCATTTACCTCTCAAATATCTGAGAATCCATTTTACTACCATCCAATGTTCTTTTCCTGGATTATTCATGTACCTGCTTACAACTCCCACTGCATGTGCAATATCAGGCCTTGTGCAGACCATTGCATACATTAAGCTTCCAACTGCTGATGCATACGGAACTTTAGACATATAATCCATGTCTTCCTGGGTCTTGGGGCACATATCCTTACTAAGTTTGAAATGGCTAGAAAAAGGTGTACTAACTGGTTTTGCATTCTGCATATTAAATCTTTTCAACACCTTTTCTATGCACTCATTATGAGACAGTGTTAATTTGTGATTTTTCCTGTCTCTAGTTATCGTCATACCAAGGATTTGTTTTGCAGCTCCCAAATTCTTCGTTGCAAATGAATTTGCCAATTTTATTTTGAGCACATTTATTTCCTGCATGTTAGACCCTGCAACAAGCATGTCATCTACATACAATAAAAATATAATATAGCTTCAATCATTTTTCCCTTTTAGATAAACACAATGATCAGAGTGACATCTAGTATAACCTTGTTCAGACATAAACTTGTCAAATTTTAGATACCACTACCTTGGAGCCTGTTTTAAACCATACAAGCTCTTCTTTAACCTGCACACCAATTTTTCTTTCCCTTTTACCTCATATCCTTCTGGTTGCTACATGTATATCTCTTCCTCCAAATCTCCATGGAGAAATGTTGTCTTTACATCTAACTGTTCAAGATGTAAATCTTCCGCTGCTACAAGACTTAAAATAGTTCTTATTGAATTCATCTTAACAACAGGAGAAAATATTTCATCAAAATCAATACCTTTCTTCTGTGCAAACCCCTTCACCACAAGTCTAGCTTTGTACCTCTGTTTTCCTCCATATTCTTCCTTCAGCTTGTAAACCCATTTATTCTGCAATGTAGTTTTACCTGCAGGCAACCTGACTAAGTCCCAAGTCTGGTTATGCATTAAGGAGTCCATCTCTTCTTCCATGGCTGGCTCCCACTTCTTCCTGCTTTCAACCTGCATTGCTTCTTCATAACATTCAGGTTCACCAGAATCAGTCAACAATAAATAATATAATGAAGGAGAGTATCGTTCAGGGGGTCTACTTATCCTGGTAGATCTTCTAACACCACTTTCAGGTGTTTGAGGTGCCTGTTGCTATTGTGGTGGTTGCTGCTGCTGTGGTTGTTGATTATTATTATTTTCAGGCACCTTTACTTTTTCAGATATCTCATCAAGAACCACGTATTCCTTGCTTTATTTTTCTTGTTTCTTTTCCTGCAACTGATTCTTATACAAGACCTTTTCATTGAATATTACATCTCTGCTCCTAATGATTTTGTGATTTTCATAATCATATAAGTGATAACCAAAATCATTAACACAATATCCAATAAAGGTACATTTCTTTGATTTTGCCTCAAGCTTTGTTCTGTTTTCATTATTAATATGGACAAAGGCCTCACAACCAAAAGGATTTAAAAAAGAGTAGTTAACCTTTTTACCTATCCATGCTTCCTCTAGAATACCACCATCTAAGGAACTTGAAGGCTCTCTGTTTATTATATAAACAACAGTATCTACAACATCTGCCCAAAATTGTAAAGGCAATCCTGCATGCAATCTCATGCACCTTGCATGCTCCATGATTGTTATGTTCATCCTTTCTGACACACCATTTTCTTGTGGTGTTCTTGGAACCATATTCTCTCTATGAATTCCATGCTCTGAACAGTACCTATCAAACTCTTTGCTACAATATGCACCTCCATTGTATGATCTGATACACTTCAACTTCTTTCCTGTCTCAATCTCAACCAAATATTTCCTTTTCTTGAAAGTATCAAATACATCAAATTTATTCTGAATACAATAAATCCATGTTTTTCTAGTTGCATCATCAATAAAAGTAACATAATAACGAGAACCACCAAGAGATGATACTTGAGCAGGTCCCCATACATCTGTATGCACAAGCTCCAATTTTTCAGTCTTCTTTTCTTTCCCAACTCTGAGAAATCTGACACTCTTTTGTTTTCCATAAATACAATTTTCACAGAAATCCAAATCAACATTCTTCAAACCTGGCAACAAATTTCTTGAGTGAAGAATATTCATCCCCTTCTCACTCATGTGTCAGAGCCTATGATGCCATAATGTTGCATCTTCTCCTTTGGAAGTTAAAGCATTAACAGAGTTAGAAATACCATTGCATAAATACAATGTACCAACCTTTTCGCCTTTTGCTATTACCAAGGCTCCTTTGGTGACCTTCCAATCTTTATCTTTGAAAGTTGTAACACAACCTTCACTGCCTAACTGCCCTGTTGAAATCAGATTTTTGTTTAGATCTGGAACATGCCTTACCTCCTTTAATAGCCATTGGTTTCCATTCTGCTATTTTACAAGAACCTTACCCATTCCAACAATTTTACAGGGTTTATCATCACCCAAACGAACTTTTCCAAAATCTCCTTGAACATAGTCATGAAAATATTTCTTATCAGGTGTGGCATGGAATGAAGCCCCTGAATCTACAACCCAAGAATCAGTAACATTTTCGAAAGAAAGAATCAAAGCATCTTGTAAGACATCACCTGTCACATTTGCTTCATTATTTTTTTCTTGTTGTGTGTCTCCTTCTTTTCCTTTCCGAGATCTACAGTATTTCTTTAGGTGTCCTTTCTTTCCGCATTTCCAGCACACTATCCCCGATCTAGACTTGGATTTGCCTTTCCTTGATTTACTGCGATATCCCGAGCTCTTTCCTCTTTCCATTCTTCTCCCCCTAGACTCTGCACTCAAAGCATTACCCGATGTCTCACCAGAGCTTTTCCATCGCATTTCCTCGCTAAGGATAGAACCAACAACATCATCAAACTTTAAAGTACTAGATCCAGAGACAGAGTTACTAATGGCCATTACTAAACCATTCCAACTCTCTGGCAATGAGCACAAGAATAACAAAGCTCTAACTTCATCATCAAATTTTACCCCTACAATACTTAACTGACTGGTAACTGTATTAAAATAATTTAAATGGTCTGCAACAGATCTACCTTCTGACATCTTCATATTAAATAGTCATTTCATAAGAAATACCTTGTTTGAGGCCGAGGGTTTTTCATATAGTTTTTCCAATGTCTGCATCAAACCCTATGTTGTTGTTTCCTTCAAAATATTGAAGGCGACTAATGCCGCAAGGCACAACCATACTATTCCGAGTGCCTTTCTATCTAGAATGTTCCATTTCACATCTGTCATGGCCGCCAGATTCTTTGTTTTTTCACTAAATGGTAGGTACAGATATTTCTGATATAGATAATCTTCCATCTGCATCTTCCACAGCGGGAAGTTTTGGGCGTTAAATTTTTCGACCCTAAACTTACCATCTTCTGCCATTTCTCCCACTCGAACCAGGAACCCTTCTTTCCTACGAGTTTATCAGCCAAATATACCTTCAGCTCTGATACCAGTTGTTAGAAAATTATATATTATGGAGCAAGGCAACACATAAAAATATGTGGAAAATACAAGCACACAAAACACATAAAACCAGAGAGACACAGATATACGTGGTTCACCCATTTTGGGCTATGTCCACCCCGAACAACCAGTCCTTCCATTCTATTATCCAGCAAAAATTTAAGAGACAAAACCTACAACAGATCCGCTATCTTTTGTTCTCTCTCACAGTCTCGCTATCTGTTTCTCGCTCTGAGAATACATATCCAATACACAGTCGCAATACAATACCCTCATAAAAGCGAGGGGTTGCCTTCTAGGGAAAAAGACCCTAAACTAAACATAACTTCTACCATTAGATCATCTGCCTATGAACGGCCCAGATTGACTAGAAATTACTATACTTTTACAAGGAAATTTTACATATTTTTTTAGCTTCGAGGGCGCTGCCCCCGAAACCCCCCACTAGGGGGGGGGGCTCCGAAAAGTGCTACCACCCCCCCTAGACCCCCCACGACAGCGATTAATTACGGGTGCCATTGCCGCCCCTTTTAAAGGTATAGAGGTCCAATGCTGTGATACAAAGTAAACAAGACAATCAAGCTCCACACCCAAAAGAGTTCTCAACCTTGACCCTCGAGAGTTTTCTCCCACAAAACCTGCATAGTATCCAGATTACCAATGAAATATTGGATCACACTCTCCTCATTACACTAAGTATACTGATGAATCATGTAAATAGATTGATTCTCCTCGTTTCTACTATCATAATTGAACCAAAAGGTATCATGAAGCTCCTAGATGGATCTGGCAGGTGCGTATAGGATGACCTTATCCTATCACCCCCATGCGAAATATACATGCCATCGAAATGACAACATATATAATCATCAAATATAGCAAGCCATTGTCATCCACAGATCAAAGAGTGTCCCCTAACATGATTATTTGCTTGTAATAAAATAAAATATACAGGGTACTCCCTTGAGTCGCTTGAGACAATCACATCATCTAACACATCCTCTGGCTCGATTTTAGATATATCAACAAGTTTAAGCACAGTAGGGGTATGATGGATGTGAGTTAGCAAATGTTTCTCCATAGTTTCCTAGTTGTAACATTAATAGTTGTTGCAAGGTATATAAACACATTGGGAACAATGGTATCACCTATCTGAATATAGACAATTGGGTTTCCAGGATCAATATATTTCTCAACTTGAACACATCCTCTCATAAATTTAGCCACACTTCCAACAAACTGGATAGTTTGTGGTTTATATCTCTTCCTTCCTATATTTTTAAGATACAATTCCCATACGATTTTAGTACATACAGCAATCTCTTTTATAGTATGCTGTAGAGGAACCTTTATGCTAAGGTTTCTCAACTTGGAAGCCAGTTCAAACTCAGTGGTGGGGTTAACTTTCTCCAAATCCAACATTTACGGAAAGGGAGGATAGTTTGAAGAAGAGAGTAGAGACTCTGAGTGTATTGGAATAAGCTATGAGGCAACATAATTGCTTGAAATATTAGGACTTTCCTCCTCATTTTTTCAGCAATGATTACTGCAAATAATTTTTGTTTTTATGTTTGTTTTTCTGAATGTATCTCCCTTCCCGATCTCAGCTAGGGGTCATTTGCCCGAAATTTCATGTCTTGATAAGTGGGGAAAGGGAGTGGTCGAATAGAATGAATCATTGTACTACTTTATTATTTGGGTTGGGCATAGGCTGTGCTGGAAACTGAGGTGGCCACAATGGTGGTGGCAATGGAAATGGTGGTGGAATAGGTTGTGTCTGCTAAGGCAGAGTAGAAATTAGTGTAGGTTGTTTTATAGGATAAGGTGCATACTTGGTCGGGTGATAATGTGATATGCTTGTAATTCATTTCTGAAAGGTCCAGTGATCAAGGGTTTTTTTGGTGCTCAGTATAAACTAAACCCGAGTCAGCCCAATCAAGCCAACAAATGGTTCTATTATGGGGACCGGGATATGTGGATGTGGCACCCGTCAAAGAAGTAAATTCAAGATTGGATAATCCTAAAAGAGCAAGAATTTGCAGATCAAGAGAGAAAAAATCCTCTTCTGACATCTAAAAATCGGTTACAAAGGTATATTTTCATAGCGTAATATGATTTTTTTTTCGGATCATTTCTTGGTGAATTGTACAAGTGGATATCGTGGTTGACTCAAAAGAAGGACTACTTTAAGAACGACGAAGCTACAACGTGGACTCTTGAGCTAATACAACGACTCAAGAGCACTAACAATAGGATTTCAAGGGTTTTTGATTTCTGGATTGATACCATCTTGGGAGGATTCATTATGGAGTTTGCAGTAGATTTGACTATGTCATACAACAAATCAGAACGACAATTTTTCAAAGGACCATGAGGTAAGTACTTGAAATATTTGAAACTTTGGATTAAGATGCTTCTGTGTGAAAGGGGAGTTTTACGGATGCAATCATATTGCTAGCTTACTTATGTTTGGAGGAAGATGTAAATATGAACAAGGGATCGTAACAACGCAAACGAGAAAAAGATATAGAGTAGATACCAAAGAAAGATATCATGGAAAAGACCCAAATACCTTTGTAGAGATTGATTGTAGTCCTATTTTGAGTGGATATGAAAGTGAAAGAGAATATAACCCTTAGGTAACTTCACAGTATTCCCCCTCCCAGCCTAACAGTTTGAATATATCAGAATCCAGTAATATTTAGGGAATTTTTCTCACTCCCCTTACCCCGCCTACCCCCCCATTGCCCTCCCCCCCCCACCCAAGGAAGAGGAATGGCTGATGATATTAAGCTACATGTTTCCGAAGAAACTGAATTGGAGGATACAAAACAATATTGGTTGTTATTCAAAGGATTATGGGCGGGAAAGAAGATTAATAGTGATAATATAAAGAATGTGTGGCTCGTTACAAAACTATGCGACAAAGAATTGACTTGGTATACGAAGTATGAAAATAATCATAATAAAACATTCGTAGATATTAAAACAACACTGGTAAGAGAGTTTAATAAGTCAAAGTCTCATTCACAGTGCATTACTTAGCTGAAAGAAATCAAACAGAAACCTAATGAGTTTGTTTGGGAGTTAGATAAGATATTTAAGTTGTTATTGGATCATGTAAGCTTCGGCATAGCTCCGCAGCAACATCAAGAATGGTTTATACTTGTGCCACTACCACATATCATATTACCATTGATGCAACAGAAGATAGGAAGTCAAGGGGAAGTGCTAGATATTTTGATGAAGTTGGAAGCCTTGCCAATAGGAGATGCCAATGCAGTCATGCAATAGATTTAGAGTCAGCTAGAAAATCTCACCCTACAGATACAAGATATCAAGAAAGGTAAATATGTTAGAGAAAAAGTGTAATATTCCTAAAATTTAGATTTTAGCTAAATGGAATAGTATAGATTATTTTGTCACTAGGTAGGTGAATAAATGGGTGGGGAGGCCCATAAATCTCCTTAGCAGCAATAAAAACACTTCAAGTATGACAGGATACCTTCTAAGAAGCTAAATAAAGCACCTTTGAGTATGAACAGGGGTTGGATCATGTTAAATAGGTCAACTTTGACCAAATCAACAATGTTGTTTATGGAGGAGTGGACATTAAATGAGGAATAATGTAGTTTTGGAGGGAGATTGATTGCATGGAGGAAATGACCTAATTGAGTGGGGCCAAGGGCAAGGAAACACATAACCTATATAAGGAAGAGGATGACATCCATATGGGGTTATGTTTTGCCTTATTGTTTTGTATATGGTCTGTTTAGACTTTTGGCATTCTTCATTTGTTTAGGTGAGTTTGCAGTGCTATTTAGCACAGGGTGTTTCCGAGTGGGAATCCCATCTCTTTCCTTGAGGGGCCTATTGGAGGATAATTTCATTTCATTTCCACACTTAGGCTTAGGTCCAAGCTTCAGTCTTCAGCTACAATGCAGTTTCTGCAGAATATTGTGCTGTGTTGCACAGTGCAGTAGTGGAGGATCATTTTGGGTGTCTTCAGAGCTAGTTTTGCAGTGGAGAAAGGTTTCCATCCATTGAAAGGCTTGTAAAGAAGCCCCTTGAGCTTTATTGACACATTTAGCATAAGGCTAAGGATTATTTATCCCCTACAGTGTAGTTTCAGTCCAAATTTGCATTATTTTAGGGAGGAGTTGCAGGGGTAGTTGCAGTGGTTGTTTTGGGAGGTGATCTCTTCAATGGAGGATTTGTTCTTTTATCTAGAGGATATATTGGAGAATATCTATAGTTTTCTACATCAGCTTTAGCCATATCTTCTCATTTATGTTGTTGCAGCATACCTTCATCCCTAGGGCTACAGCTTACATTGGCACATTATGTGGATTTTCCGGAAACCCTCTTGAGTTGTCTTCCAAAGTTGATCTAGTGCCTAGATCTGTATGTCTAGACTCTATTGGGACCTATATCAATACTTATATATTATTTTATCATATCCAGCTATAGTTATGCTTAATATGACTGCGTTGTAGTTTCTCTCCGGCATTTTGTATTGTAACAACAAATCATATTTGGAGTGATTGCTTATGGGAGGCTTGTTTCCTCATTGTATATGATTTATGCCTTACTTTTTTTCATTGATTTGCTTCTCTGATACATAATTTTATGACTCCATATTGGTCTCATGGTTTCTTGTGTTAAATACTTGCTGCTACTTTCGTTTTATGAGCTATATTGTTTCTTTTCCTATTTGGGGATTTTATAGTGGTATCGAAGCATAATCTTGGCTCAGCCTGTGCATTCAGCCAATATGTCACCATAAGGAGAATCTTCTCATAGAAAGAGGATATGTACAGAAAAAAAAAATACAAGACTCCATTACTAGGAGAAAAGGACGAAGAGGGGCTCTCAAAGCTTCTTTTCCAAACTATGCATAGCATCAAGGGAGATATCAAGAAGATGAGAAGGGAGATGTGTAGGGGATCTCCAAGGGGGTTTGAATATGAAGCAAGCCCTAGAATTTCTCATGATGGGTGTCAGCATGTAGCCATACATTCTGATCCATAGCACAATCTTATGCTCAGATTTGCTGCAAGAGAGATGGAGGAAGAAGATGCACCAAAGGAGGAGACTTTGAGTGAATATCTTCAGGAGTATGAATCTCAATCTTGGAGATTCAAGGAGCACTTGAACTTCGAGGAATTTTTCCAACTCAAGGACGAAATAAGACTCATCAATCACAATAGAAGTATAAGAGGTAGATTCTTTCTACCAAATTTTGAGGGGTCCTCCACATGCACAACCAAGGATTGGATAGATCAGATAGACTCATATTTCCATCTACATCAAGTTTCAGAAAAGGAATCCCTTAGGATAGCAGCGCTGCATCTTGAAGGTAAGGCTCATACTTGGTGGTTTTATGAATCTTATTCATTCAATCATGAAAATATAGCTACTTATACAAGATTCACTAAGAGATTAGTGAAGACATTTGATGTAAAAAAATCTAAAACATCTTTGATTGAGCTAACAAAGCATAAACATTCAAAAAATTTGCATGAGTTGGAAAGATCTATTGCACCAAATCCACTTCAGATTTCTATTGAAGGGTATAAAAACTTGTATGATACCTTGCCAAGAGCAAGATCCCCATTGCATGAAGAGATTTTTTCTCAAAAGGAGGACATGGATATTCCTCCTTCAAGGGAAGACCAAGATCCAGGGTCTCTCATTGTTGATGAGGTATTCTAAAATATTTATGAGGAGGAAGAGCAGAGAGGAAGTAACAACATTGTCACTTCAGAAGAAGAATCATCACCACATGGAGATGGGAATGAAGCTATTGCTTCAAGTGGAGGATATTTTTCTTCTTTGCAAAAGGTTCCCAAGGAGCATCATGTGACAGTAGTGACGGGCAGTAACACCTTGATCCAAGGAGTAGAAGAAAAGGTGGATCAACATCAAAGGATGAAGAGCATGCACCCTTGTTTATTTCAAAGGATTTATATGAAGGATATTTATTTATGCAGTGAAGGGAGGGACGAATCAGTCCACTCATCTATACAGTCTACTTTACATTTTGATGTCTCTTTACATGGATGCATTCCACTAAGGAGACCCCCTGATTAGAAGGTGAATACAGAGTTCACTCAACATGGTGCAACATTGACATATTTGGCTAGGGAAGGAGCCTTGGGAGAATCTAGCACAACACAAAGAACCTTTGATGGGTTCAAAGGAGAGGTGAGAAATTTTCTGACTTGGACATTTCCATCTCCCACTCAGCTATTTGCGCTGAAAAATGATTCAAAACTCTATGATGCCATGATCATGGTGTAAAATGGCCACTCCATAGCCTTGGAGCAACAAATGATACTTACACACACAAGGAAGATTTCTGAATATGACAGGAGGTTATTAAAACTCTTGCATGGATTGGAAAAAATATGGAAGCTTTGGAGGAGAGATACCTTTCAAGAGGAGATTGACCTCCATGTACTTCAATCTTGTCCTAGGTAAGATCAGCTGCAAAGGAGGTAGCAAAAGTGGGGTAACATTACTCCAACAGGTGTCTTTGGCATTAAGCATGTCAAAGAGGAGAGTTATGATGTGACATATACTTCATTTCAAATTTCTATAGCGCTGTCATTGTTGGGAAGCCTAGATCCATATTGGGAGTCCCAACTATTGGTGGAATATTCTAAGAACCTCTTCACATGTAAGGTTCTTGATGGGAAAGTGATATATGGGAGGTATAGAGTGGTTGATGGAGTCATTTACTTTCATTATCAGATCTACTTGACTAGATACTGAAAGCTCAAAGATAAACTACTACATGCAGCCTATGAGATCTTGATTTCCAATCCCATTGATTTCATTAGAACATACCATACTATTTTGGAGGGATTCATGTGCAAAGAGTTAAAATAGGAGATGCACTATCATATAAGGAAGTGCATAGATTATTTGGAGGGTGAGGAGAAACATAGCTCTTGGGAAGAGTTATCATCACCACCTCCGTACTCATTGGGTGTGAGGGGGAGCTCATCCATGAGCTACCTCACTGGTTTGAACCAAGTGTATGGTAAGGATTATATTTCTAGGCATCATGATATATTTACTATGTACTTCCATTTTCTTAACACTCATGTGTAGGGCATTGCTCCAAGGGGGTGCACTCTTTCTTATTGGCTTTATGGGCTACTTGGGGCCATGAGCAATGATAATGTTGGCCATTTCCTAGAATATTTTGGGGAGATGATGTATTCTTCATGGTGTGCTTCATTAACACCAAACACCAAATACCATACACCATTTCCAAGCATTCAAGAAGAATGGGGCAGCAAACAAGTGGTGGGAGAAACACTTGTTATATCATATTATATGGCAGTTAGGAGAAAAATTGCACTGATTGCACACGAGGGACCATTGTCCTTCTCCTTTACTACGCATGGCAGCTAGCATGACTTTGATTATGATTCCATATGTTGATGATGTTCTTATCTTTGCTGGGAACATGATTGGAGGGAAGGCACATTAGTTGGATGTGTCCATGGGGAATGAAATTTCCCGCACCTTTTATGTTTCATGCTTCAAGGGGAGAATGGGAGATGGTATGGCCACTATAGTAGATCACGTGTTTCTTTATGAAGTGGGCCATATGATTGTTTGGAGCACTTGATATATGCCTCTCATGAACATTTGGGAGGAAATTTTCTATGAATTACCATGCTGGAAGGTGATTCATTTCATTTGGATGATAGCATGGAGGTGGGAGTCTCTCATTGGGAATGAGATCCCCTATGTTTTTCATTACTTCTACCTTGAAGAGGCCATTGGACAACAAGAAGGTTTCCATATAGACCTTCTATTTTCTCATGATAAGAGCCATTTGGTTTATCCACCAAAGGCTAACTTGCACATTTGGAAGGAATCACGGGGAGACAAAATTATTGTAGAATATCTGAAGCAATGGTGGGGACTATTGATGAAGAGGCCACAAGAGGAGGAGGGGAGGAATGTTTCTCTACCTTTACAGTTTTTTAAGGACAAGAAAATTTTTGGAGGGGAGGAATGTAATATTCCTAAAATTTAGTTTTTAGCTAAATGGAATATTATAGATTATTTTTTCACTAGGTAGGTGAATAAATGGGTGGGGAGGCCCATAAATCTCCTTAGTAGCAATAAAAACACTTCAAGTGTGAAAGGAGACATTATAAGTAGCTAAATAAAGCACCTTTGAGTATGAACAGGGGTTGGATCATATTGAATAGGTCAACTTTGACCAAATCAACAACACTGTTATGGAGGAGTGGACATTAAATGAGGAATAACGCAGTTTTGGAGGGAGATTGACTGCATGGAGGAAATGACCTAATTAAGTGAGGCCAAGGGCAAGGATACTCATAACCTTTATAAGGAAGAGGATGGCAGCCATATGGGGTTATGTTTTGGCTTATTATTTTGTATATGGTCCGTTTAGACTTTTGGCATTCTTCAGCTGTTTAGTTGAGTTTGCACTGTTGTTTAGCAGAGGGTGTTTCCGAGCGAGAATCCCATCTATTTCCTTGAGGGGCCTCTTGGAGGAGAATTTCACTTCATTTCCACACTCATGCATAGGACCAAGATTTATTCTTCAGCTACAATGCAGTTTCTGTAGAATATTGTGCTGTGTTGCAGGGTGCAGTAGTGGAGGATCATTTTGGGTGTCTTCAGAGCTAGATTTGTAGTGGAGGCAGGTTTCCATGCATTGAAATGCATGTAAAGAAGCCCCTTGAAATTTATTGACACATTTAGCAGTATGATAAGGAGTATTTATCCCCTACATTGTATTTTTAGTCCATATTTTTATTATTTTAGGGAGAAGTTGCAGGGGCAGTTGCAGTGGTTGTTTTGGGAGGTGATCTCTTCAGTGGAGGATGCATTCTTTCATCCGGAGGATCTACTGGAGAAGATATGTAGTTTTCTACATCATCTTCAGCCATATCTTCTCATTTTTATTGTTGCAGCATACCTTCAACCCTAGGGCTACAGCTTACATTGGCACATTGTGTGCATTTTCTGGAAACCCTCTTGAGTTGTCTTGGAAAGCTAATCTAGTGCCCAGATCTATATGAATAGACTCTATTGGGACCTATATCAGTAATTTTATATCAGTGTATCATCTCCAGGTGTATTTATGCTTAATATTACTGTGCTGTAGTTTCTCTCCGGCATTTTGTATTGTAATAACAGTTCATATTTGGGAGTGATTGCTTATGGGAGGCTTGTTTCCTCATTGTATATGATTTATGCCTCACTATTTTGTATTGATTTGCTGCTCTAATACATAATTTTATGACTCCATATTGGTCTCATGGTTTCTTTTGTTAAATATTTGTTGTTGCTTTCATTTTATGAGCTATATTGTTGCTTTTCCCATTTGGGGATATTACAAAAAGTATGGTGTACAAAGTGAAAATCGGAGGGCCATTCTAAAGAGTAATCCCATGTCGTTAGATTTTAAATGGCTAGTGGGGCACCAAATCCCTTGACCATAGGATCCAGCTTGTGGTGCGAAATATGTGAGGCCAACATCACTCAGAAGACTACTACTTTTACATAAATATGTAAATACTCCAAAGAATATACTTTGTAAATTTTGTAAATTTGTAGGACATGATGAGAGTAATTTTTGAGATTAGGATCTAATGATGGAGTGCAATAGTGATGCTTCCATAATTCAAGTATAAGAGCATGGATGTGAGGAAAACGAATAGTGCGGTGGTCAAGGAGGTTACCAAGCAAGAGGTCGCAATGGGGAAGCTGGTCGAGGACGTTCAGATGTCATTTTCTATAACTGCGGCTAGGTAAGTCACTATGTGAGAGACTATAAAAACCCTACAACAACATGTAAGTACTGAAAATCCTTTGATCATGTAATTGAATATTTCCTTGTGCTCATGGTGATTGTTTGATCTAGAATGCGGATGCAAATTAGAGTTTCATTTACTATCAATCCGGGTAAGTAAACTTCGAGGATCATCCAATATATATGGAATTAGAGACAAATTAAACTAAGCTAGGTGAAGAAATGCCAAATCTCCCTTACAAGAGGTTGTTCATTAGGATCTCCAACACCTATTTAGTTATTTAATCAAAATTAAATCTAAATACATTGTGATAAGTGTAAGAAATATTAAGGCTCCCTTACAGGAGACTGTTCATTAATATTTCTAATCATCTTAATCAACAAATTGTTTAAACTAATGAAATTAAAGTACTTAAACCTAATTCTTATTGATTGCATGAAATGTTAAAGCTCTCTTACAAGAGACTTATTCATTTATATCTCAAGCATATAAATTAGAAACTTAAACTAATGAAATCAAAAATTAAATAACAAATGAGATTCATTGAAGGAAACATTAATACTTTCTTACGAAAGGTCATTCATTAATATTCCAAACATATGAACCTAATAATTTAATCTAATGAAATTCACAAACAACATAAAATAAAAGCTTACTAAAATAAAAGTGTACTTGCTAGGCAATGGGGATCCTTCCAAGGATTCACAAGCACACAAAAAGAAAAGTCAAATGTAGAGGATCAAATAAACTCCGTCTTATTCATCATCAATTGCAAATTGCAATTGCAACCATTACATTGATTCTCCAATCTAACTTCTTACTACCAACTTATAAGATACTAAGATTACAAATCAAGATTAAGACTAGAAATGAAGATTACAAATGAAGGATTTAACACTCCTATTTATAAAAAAGCTATGATAACAAAATCATAAATGTAAATCCACTATTCCCTCCTTTGACCCACATATTTCTCAACCAATGGTGACACATAACCTTATCCTACATGATCTCCTCCATGAGGTCCATGATCTCCTCAAATTGGAATTTGAACATAGAGTGCCACATAAGGGTGCCTAGGAAGCTTCTTTTGTACCTACACATGTCAACAAACTCATTCTAATTGTTAGGTATACGTATAAGCATATTATTTTCTAAATTTTAACCACAAATCCACTTAAAAATGTTAAGAATTAATAAACTTTGGAAAGGCATAGTTATAACCCAATGATGAGGTAAATGTAATGATGTGGAGGTGGAATGAAGGTGACATGAAGGTAATATGGAAGTAATGTGAAGGTATTGGTGAATAATGGAGTGAGAATAGGGACTATTTTGAAGCCCAACATACCCCCAAACTGAAGGTATTGCATGTCCTCATGCAATCTATTACATTAATTTTTGATACTTGAGCTTTGGCTTAAACTCTGCATGATATCATTTACTTAACTTTTGCAAAGTGTTTTTGATGAACTGCAACTTGGTTGGTTCTTGTGTTTCAACCATATTTTGTTTGTTGCATTCAATTTTAATGTATGATCTTTGCATATTGATAATGTGATTTTTATTGCAGAGTATTTTTGTTGGAATGCATCATGGTTGGTTCTTATGTGACAACCATGCTTGTGTTGGCATCCAATTATATTTTAAGTATTTTTTAAAAAGCCATTTATATGCTCTTGATGATGTAATAGTAAATATATTTTGAAAGTATGTGGGCTTTGAATGTGATATGAATGTTTTGAATGTTATATGAATGTGGCAACATATGAATGTGAATGTATTTCCCCCCTCAACTGATGGTTTTGGAAATTTGACAAAATGAAAAAAGAAAGTGAAGTTTTTCCAAAAATTATCATTCTAACTTTTCAAGGAATTAAATGGTTAAAAGTTAGAAAATATCATACCTTAACTTATCCTTTCAAAAATGGATGAGAGTTGTGCATGTGTGGCTGCAAAATTCTGTTCATAGTATTCTTTACTTGGTTTTGAAAATGGTGGATGAAATAAAAAAAGTGAATCTTTTATTGTTGCTGCATCTGCTGCTAAATCTGCTACTAGATCTTCTACTGAATGTTCGGAATCTACTGCTAAATGCGACTGAAAATGTATAAGGCTTGGAAGGTATACAAAATTCAGAATTTACACTCCCCCCCCCCAACATTATTTATTGACTTGTCCTCAAGTCATTTACATCAAAAACTAAAAATTAATGAAAGTAATTCTGCGTCCTCTACTACAAAATGATTGGTCTTCAAGTCTTCTACGTTCATTGGCACAATTCTTGTCATGTGAATCAATGTTTTGGTGTCAAACATAACAAGAAATTGTTAACTTAGTGGCCATTGATGGATGCCACTAGTCAACACGACAAATCCCATCTTTAATGAGGATGAGACTCAAGATGCCCTGAACACATCTTTCTAAGTATGAATGAATTTGTTGTTGTCGAATACTTAGAAGATCCGATGAACAAGGGACATTGATGTATTCCTTTTGTTGATTGGCATGATAGCTTGCCCTTAAGGCATGCAAGCTTCAAGGTGTTTTTAGAAAGATATTTAGACTCAAGGACTATGGACTCAATGGTGTATGGAAGAAATGTTTTATTTGCAAGTGTAGGAAAAAGGAAACTGACAATGAATATGTAAAATGGACCAAACAGCTTGTAGATGAGCTTTGTTGGTTTTATTGGTGGGTTAGGATTGAAGAAAATTTAATGAAGTGTATGTGGTAATGGAAAATGGATAATGACTCTTGCTCAGAAAAAAAAAGAATGAAATATGGCATGCAAACTCTCAAATATAGCAAATTTGCTCCTTAATTCTGGACTTCCTGTTAAAATAGCTGAGTTTGAGCAGCGTTGACCAACCACCTATAGACGTCAAATTTAAGTGTGGATAGGTATTTCACCATCCTTGTACATTTAGGAACAAACCCCAACTCTTTGAATTGTGCTAATCTATCATGCAACATGTCAAACGATTAAGCTATTACAGGAAGTTGCAAGAAATTGTAATTTTCTGGAAATTTCGTTTATGATCATGGACTAGTTCTTTAGAATTTCTCATGAAATTTGTCTTTGGAAGACCAATTGTCATCACAATGTAATCTTCTTACTGATCACTTGATTAACCTGTCACCTGCGAAAAAAAATTGGCAGAAAGAAAACATAAGTGTGTTCAAGAAGAAATGGCCATTTCCTTCATGATTCTTACACAAAATTTTGTACCAAATAAAACAGATTAAGAAAAATCAAAGTGTTTAAATTGACTTAATTCATGATATTAGTATCAATCCATTCTTAAAGAAATAACCATGAAAAGTAAGTTTACTCCCTGTTTTTGGCAGCTAACTTTTGTGCATGGCGAAAAGCTTGGCATTATAGATTTGTTGTGTCCTGCAGAATAGTATGTTATAAAGCATACAAAAATATGAAGTTTCCATCCAAATTACCATCCAATTGAATAAATTTCATTTGCGCTACATGAAATCTGTGCAAAGTTTTTTTTTTTTTTTTTTTTTTTCACCTATACCAACTCTTGCAGTCTTAACAAAATCTTGTAATTCTCATGATTCTCTCAATTTACATGCCACCAAATTTTTTTTTTATAAAAATATGCCAATATCCTTCACATGCCAATATTCACCCTTTAAATCCTTCAAAACAATAACTGTCACAAAACACATAACAACTTTTTTTTATTTTTTATTATATATATTTTTTTTCAAAATTGATAACAATCATAACCTAACATTATAAAACAATATATTAACATATTAATAAAATTATATATTAATATATATCCTAACAACATAAAAAAAAAATTAAATAACAATTAAATAACAGAACAAACATTAAATAAAAAATATATATACAACAAAACACAATTAAAAATATAACAAATTACAACTATATTAATACAATTATAACCTAACAACATAACAAATATTAAATATATACAACAAATTACAATTAAAAATACAATAAATAACAAAAATTACAAATATAACAATTAATACAATTATAACAACATATTAATATATTAATACAATTAACACAATTAATATATTAACATATTAATATATTAATACAATTATAACAACAAACATTAACTATAATAATAAATTATAACTAAATACAAATAAAAAATAAAAACTCAAATGCAAAAGAAATGCAAAAGAAAATGAAAAACATGTAAAATAGCGGAATTGAAGGCATATGGAGGGTTTTTTGTTGAGGCAAGATAGGAACGCCCATGCTAGTGGTGGAGAAGGCAGATCTGCAATAGAGACTCAAAATTGGAGCATTAGAGCATTTGTTTGTAGGTGATTTGCTTATTTGTTTCATCATTTTCTGAAATCAATGGAAGTGAGCATGTTAGTGCTTGAAGTAGAAGCTGAAGAAGAACCAGGCACCCTAGATCGAATCCACCCGCCGTGAGTCCCATAAATTCCCTCACACAGATCTGCAATCTCATTCAGAGCCGAAGGGTCTCCATCGGCATACCATGCATTAAACGGAGGATCAGTCGCTGTCTCTGCCAGCTCATGCCCAATGACACTGATCATCCCATCAATGGGTATATTTTTATTGGGTGATTTGAAGGGCTTAACCCTCGGCATGTACGAGGGGATTGCGAATGGGTATGCATAGACTGTGGGGCACTGGGTTCATGAGTTCCCTACCTGGGCATACGGAAGGATGCTGGTCATTATGGATGGGTAGGTAAAACCGTGAAACCCACATACCGCGGAGCAGAAATCCTCGACTTCAACATCGGACGAGGTCAGCACCAAGTAGAGACTGGATTTTGCATCAAGGTGCAAGGGGCGACTATGGGGATGATGGCATGTGAAGGTGCTACTAATAACTGACTAAATCGAAATTCGGGTGAGGGATTTTCCCTAAGAATATGTATCGTTCACTTCAGATCCCACAGCCACGTTATTTCTAATGTTGGCCCCCATCTGGTCACTGTACAGCTACAAGGTCTTCCACCAGTCACTCACAGAGGGGCTCTTGATGTTTTGGTCCGAGATCGAACTTAAGAAATTCCTTATAATGGTCTTGTCCCTGTGACTCCATTTGCCATACCAGATTGTATGAATGGTGATATTGGAGGTGAGTACTGGACCCAAATATTCGAGGACCCTTCATGCTTCTTTGATGGCCATGGCCTCCAAGCTTCCACAGGTATGAAAACCAAAAGGAATAGTTCGGTACAAATCATAAAACAACTCACAAATCAACGATGTTACTTTATCAAATTTGTGTGCTATTTTTTTCTACTTATAAATTTTTGTGAGCATGCCTTTCTTTTCTGCGAATGAGTTATTTTGGATCATGTGTAATAGCCATGGCTTACATTGAAAAATATCATCGCCCTTTTAATGTGCTCGAAGAATTTTTTATGAAGCATGTGAAACTAACTTCATCGTGGAATGTTCCAGCTAGTGGACAGATTTATAATGCTTCAAATTCTACGAGAAAAGAAGCAAGGTGTTTCAATGTTCCAGTGAGTGTCAAGGAATTTGATGTTCATACTGTTGCATTTATTTTTGCAAACGGTGAGCAAGGTGCAGCCTTGACAGGTTGTTGACTTGAGAGTGGCAGCAATGTCTGTATCTCGATGAGTGGCTGAGGAAATGGATGTGACAATTGGAGAAAAACTTGGTTACAGTATTCGATTTGAAGATTGCAGTAGCTGAAAGACTATTCTTAAGTATTTGATAGATGGTATGCTTCCTAACCTCTTTATTTGTGTGATTTTTATCCTTTGTCGTTATTACCTCTTTATATTTAGGAGTAAGCATGCCCTTTTCTCCCTTTATCTTTTATATCCACCTTCCTTTTGGATTTGATTTCCAATACTTTGGATGAAGCTCAAAAATTTAACTTCTATCATCTCAAAGGTCCAACGAAATTGCAATCATTTCAATGGTTCTTTCCATTATTCTTGCTACCATGCAGTAATAGCTACAGTTAGAGCGGTGTGCCATTTTGACAATGCAGTAAGAGATCTGGTGACAGCCACTAAGAATGTTAGCGTGGATGGATAATAAACACAATCAAGATTTGCAACAAAACCTCGCATTGTCTATACTCTTTTTGAAATTTCACGGGGTGTTTAGACTCTTGGAAGACAAAGCTTTCCAATAATCAGCTCTTGGCTTACCCGTGATACAGAAACAAGATACAGAAATGCGATGATGAAGCAGCGCTTACTGTCCCACTGAATTTATTCATTTATTCATGATGATTTATTATTTTTTTTAGTTTTGAAAATAAGACTAAAAACTTCTAGCGAGCTCGTTTTATTTTCCTAATTCATTCTATCTAACTTGCTTGAAAGATTTTTTATTTCCTAGGTAAAAGAATGCTTCCAGTGAAGCCATCTGCGGACTAAAAATTCAAAAATGCTCACATCAAGATTTAAATTTTTTACTTGATTGTTTGCAAGGATGTGAGTAACCTGTCTTATTTTTGGAGTTTGTGCAAGGTTCTTTTGGAACCAGTCTTCAAGATTATTCTTTTTCTCCAAAAAGTACCTGTTTATCATCTTCAAATTCCTCATCCGTAGATGAGTTAGTAAGAAATGGGGGGTTTAAAACTGAATTTGAAACTAACTAAGTATGAAAAGAAAAATGAAAAAGCTCAACTTAAAACTCCTTTATGAAGATCCCGCTGTCACCAGGTTTCACAAGTTAGTCCATAAAAAGAAATTGCAATAAAAATGTCTTCCTAAGTCTATCTCTAAATCATCCTCCCCAGCAACGACGCCAAAATGTTTGGTCTAAAATGTGGATGAAAATTAGAGTTTCATTTACTATCAATTTGGGTAAGTAAACTTCGAGGATCATCCAATATATATGGACTTAGAGACAAACTAAAATAAGCTAGGTGAAGAAATGCCAAAGCTCCCTTACAGGAGGTTGTTCATTAGGATCTCCAACACCTATTTATTTATTTAATCAAAATGAAATCTAAATACATTGTGATAAGTGTAATAAATATTAAGGCTCCCTTACAAGAGACTATTCATTAATATTTCTAATCATCTTAATCAACAAATTATTTAAAATAATGAAATTAAAGCACTTAAACCTAATTTTGATTGATTGCATGAAATGTTAAAGCTCTCTTACAAGAGACTGTTCATTTATATCTCAAACATATAAATCAGAAACTTAAACTAATGAAATCAAACATTAAATAAAAAATCAGATTCATTGAAGGAAACATTAATACTTTCTTACGAAAGTTCATTCATTAATATTCCAAACATATGAACCTAATAATTTAATCTAATGAAATTCACTAACAACATTAAATAAAATATTACTAAATAAAAGTGTACTTGCTAGGCAATGGGGATCCTTCCAAGGATTCACAAGCACACAAAAAGAAAATTCAAATGTAGAGGATCAAAGAAACTCCGTCTTATTCATCATTAATTGCAAATTGCAATTGCAACCATTACATTGATTCTCCAATCTAACTTCTCACTACCAACCTATAAGATACTAAGATTACAAATCAAGATTAATACTACAAATGAAGATTACAAATGAAGGAGATAACACTCCTATATATACAAAAGCTATGATAACAAACTCATAAATGTAAATCCACTGTTCCCTCCTTTGACCCACATATTTCTCAACCAATGGTGACACATAACCTTATCCTCCATTATCTCCTCCATCTCCTCAAACTCGAATTTGAACATAGAGTGCCACATAAGGGTGCCTAGGAAGCTTCTTTTGTACCTACACATGTCAACAAACTCATTCTAATTGTATAGGTATATGTATATGTATTTTTTAAATTTTAACCACAAATCCACTTAAAAATGTTAAGAATTAATAAACTTTGGAAAAGCATAGTTATAACCCAATGATGAGGTAAATGTAATGATGTGGAGGTGGAATGAAGGTGACATGAAGGTAATATGGAAGTAATGTGAAGGTATTGGTCAATAATGGAGTGAGAATAGGGACTATTTTGAGGCCCAACAATGATGTTGCAAGAAAACAGGAATCAATAACCGACACAGAATATTCAAATGATGACTATTGAAAGGAGGACTGATGAACCTCACATTAGTATTGTTACCATAAGTGGATCTGTCATTGGTAGTGATAATATAGATGAAAAGAGGGAATTTGAAAATCTAGGTTCATGGTTTAGAAATACTATTGAGAAAGTTCCTATTTTTGATATTCAGAAAGAAAAGAAAGGGTTTATGGAAGAAAAGTGAAGTTTTATGGATGATGGAGCTTCGAACTCAAGTGCACAAAAAAAGAGTAACTGTGATCTGTCATCCATTTCTTTACAGAGCCGAGCTTCGACACAAGATCAAACTTTGATGAAAGGTTGGGAATGAGAAAGTCAAGTAATTACTTTAAGGTATTTTCAGCAGGCTTGTACGAAGTTGTTAAGAGATCAAAAGGTTATATAAGGGATTCAGGAGTTCATAGACTCCCGCGCATAAAAATAAACACCGTGAAGAGAAATGTGCATAGTGAATAATACACATCAATAGAAGAGAACTGGGAGAGAAATGAGGCTAAGTGCGCAGATATGAGAATATGAGATGGATCAAGCTATTCTAGATCTAGGATCTAATGCTAATGTTTTGACAAATCATACATGGGAATTGGTGGGTTCTGATGCTAAAGTGGTCACCTATTCAGTTAAGGATGGAAAATTAACAAAATATCTTTCATATGGGAAGACTACCAGGTGTCACAATAGATATTGAAGGATTTTTCACTATTTTTGATTTTGAAGTAATAGAGATTGTCGATGATAACAACCCTTATCCCGCATTTCTTGGACTTGACTGGGCATTTGATAATTTGGCCATGATTATTCTGAAGAAGAGACAAATGATATTTGAAGGGAATAATATAAGGGTAATTATGCCCTTCGATCCATCAGAAGGAGTAAGATACACAAAACTAATCAAAGAAGAATATTTTGCAACTGAAATATATCATATTTATAAATAACAACAAAGGAATAGGACGGGGTTAACCCTACTGCAGAAGGAAAGCTGAGTTTGGAGCATGATAGTTTTTCTACCTCATATTCAGAATAAGAGTTTGAGAAATCCCATAATAGGCTACATGAAGTGACAATAAGGTGATGTGCAAGAATGACCAAATCACTTCGATGTATAATGACTGAGGTATGTAACTTTCCTTCTTATGATGGTATACGTGATATAAATTCTCTTCTTAAGGATTATGGAGAATAAGTTCATGAAAATCAAATGTTGTTAGCCTTGGTTATAGCCCTGAAAGCTACACCTGCTAGATCATGGAACACACACAAAAATAATATAGGAGATTGTCAGGAATGTTGAAGATTCATGTGGATAAGGTTTGGGAAGATAGATACAGATATGGAGATAAAATATGGCGGTTAAAATAACCATAGGGAGAATATATAGCTATGTAATGCAAGAGTAAGTGCATGGATTCGTTCATACATTAGAGACAATCCCTAAGAATTGGTAACTATAAACAAAGTTTCTACATCGTACTAAAAATTGGGTAGACATGGTTGATGTCTTCATATTGACATTCAATTTTGAGGATGATTTCCCATGCATAGAATTGGCCTTTCAGATAATAAAGAAGAATATCTTTGAAAATGTAATCTCACAGACATGGAAGTCAAAGGGTTTCCCCCATGTTTTGAAGGGAAGATTGGCAATACCAAAAGATGAGACAACATCAAACCACTTTGGGGGCCCCAGGATTCAGCCCTCTCCGGGACCTTTATGGGATCTCCAATAAACCAAAGAATGATATATCTTTGAGGCTCAAGATGAGATGTTAGGCTAGTTATGAAGCACAGAGGGGGGGGGGGGGGGGTTTAAATAATTTGGTTGAAGGGTTGCTGGGTTGGTCACGAGATCATGGACTGAGAAAGCAGTGGGAGGAAAGGAACAAAACAGAAGGCTGTTCCAGCAAAGAGAATGGGCCAAGACCGTGCCATCCATTAGGCTATGGAGTCATGAAAGGAAATTACTTGAATCCACTAGCCAAGGCTTCCAAAGGGCAAGTCATCTAATACTAGAGGATCTTTAGATTAGATGGTGGGGTGGAACATTAAGGGAGAAAAGTGAAAGAAGGAGAACAGCCCAATTTTTGTCTATAGATCAGGTCAGAGGTAATTTAACTCCATACCTGCTTGGACATACTCAAAGGAAACCCTCGAAGAGGGACAAAGGGGCTGCTTATAGATCAGACCAGAGGTCATTTAACTCCAGGTCTGCTTTAGCAATTCTAAGGGAAAAACAGAGATAAGTTAAACAGAAGGGATCTTAAAAGGACCAGCTGGTCACGCAAGGATCCTAGTGGACAGGGCTAACACTCATCCCCAGTGCTCCCAAAATTTCCAGCTTAAAACCCCTCAACAACATCTAAGAGCAGCTTCAATCAATTCATACATCAGCCAGCAGGCAATAACATCCACTGCGCTGGTTAAATCAACTGAAAACAACTCTCAGATAGCACATCTAGCGGAAAACATAAAGGTAGGGAGAGCAGACAGCATAGGGCACCTAACAAAGGGTGAATCCTATACCATTATTCTGATGCCTACCGGAAGAACGTGAAACAACATGTAAATGAGATAAACAGAGTTAAGAGGAACATCACCAATAGCAATAGACCAGGATCCTGTGAAATGTGCTTTGATTAATAGATGCAAAACCAGTCATGTACAATAAGGCCCAATGGCTGTTACAGTCCAGACTTCTCCTCCCATCCTATTACATACAACTACTCTGCTACTCCCTCCCAAGACTGTTCTAACAGTCGAATGAATCCCTCTAACAGCAAAGTACGCAGCGACTGAACAACAACCTTTTCATTATGTTCTCGGGGATATTTTATAGGAGAAGAGAGGAAATAGAAGTAGATAAACAATTAAATGAATCTCATCAAGACAGAATCGGCGGAAGTGTCCACGCCCATACTGCTTAATGGCTTTTTGCAATGATGTAGACTGTTTGGAGGCTCTGTCAGGTCGATTTTGACCTCGGATATTTCATTTGGAGTCCTTCGGCTGTCTGGAACTCTGTGCTGCCATTCTGAATAAATGAAATGGATGGAAGTCTGCAAGGCCCTCCATGCTTCTTTAATGCTGCCTGACTATCTTTTAAGAAGCTCTGTCAGTGTTCTTGACTTTCCTGGGCTCGAGAAACATGGAGGACGCTGCGGGAAGGTGTACTTCTGGAGGAAACGTCCTGCTGTTAGGTGGCGCAGTTATGGCGTTGCTGGTGCGCTCCTAGTCTTCAAACTGTGCTTGAAGCCTTTTACTTGCGGGGTTAACGTTTGATTTCATTAATAACAGGCACCAACCCCCTTTGAATTCCTTCTGCTGGTCGCTGGCAATGCTGAACTGGCCATCTCTCTACTACCTGCATAATGAAATAAACTCATCACAGAGCCCGGGCAGTGGTGGAGAAATGCGGTGGAGGTGGAGAGGTGGTGGAGCGATGGAGAAACGGTGTAAATAGCGGAGAGGAGCGGAGCAATGAACGCACAGTGTAAAACCCAAATTTTAGCGTTGGGTCGAAATACAAAGGAAATGACGGAAAACAATGGAGCAGAGGCCATGGAGGTGGGACCCAGCGGAGGCGGAGGGCGATTAAACTAAATCCGTTAGATCTTAAACCCAACGGACGGTGGAGATGTAATCGGGGTGGTATGTAGGAAAGACTTGTGATTCTCGATCGAGAGGTCGAGACGCGCGGTGGCTGGTGGCCATCGATCCAACCAATAGATCAACGGTGGGGACAACGATCGGAGGGGCTGGTGCGATTAAGCGCTGACCGTTGGATCTGCGGGAGGACGGACGGTCGGGATTAAATCGGGCGGAGGGTAGCGATGCGATTAATCGAGGGTGACAGCATGAGTGTTGCGATTGCGATGGACGGGGGGCTTGCGATTAGTGCTCCGCCGTCAATCTGGGGATCGGATCAACGGTGCATAACAGAGCGGAGGGCTTAACGTTATAGCCAATCGCATCGGGGATTTTGATGTTACAAATCGGGCCCAACACACACGACCTTCCGATTGCGATTAGCGCTTGGGACTTAAGAGCTTGGTCCCAGCGCACGGACATATGTGGGGAAGTGGTTAGAAGGGGCTGGCAGAAAGGGGCTAGGCCTATAATAAGGTTGGGAAGTGGGTTTTAGCCCATTTTAATGTAATTTGAGGGCCGGGGAAGGGTAACGATAGGGGAATAAAAGGGGAAAAAGGGAACAAAGGGTAGGGGAGAAATTTAAAGGGGATTTTGGGGGAATTTGAGGGGTAAATGGGGGAAGTATAAGGGGAGACAAGGGGAAAGAGGATAGAAGCTAAGTGAGGAAGAATAAAGGGGAAAGGAGGCCTTTGGGCATTTCTTCACATAACAGAGAGGCTTCAAAAGGGGAATCAGCAGAGGGGATTTGATCAAGGGATAAAAGGCACATGGAGGCTTCAAGGAGACTGTGTTTTCAGAGGGAATGCATTCCTTGAAGGCTCAAAAACAATTTATCCCCCTATTTGCTTGTCAAAAATTTCATAGGGGGGCTAACAGTGGCTCCACATGGGGATGGCTTCTTCTTGAAGGAGCCAAGAAACCAGAAAATGATCTCTTGGTGTAGGCCAGATGCCTGCTGCTTGAACCATCCATCTCTTTCTTTGATCTGCTGCCACAAACTATGAAGACAACATATCAGCAGAAACAATTCTTCCAAACAACTACCTACCCACACTACAGTCCTAACATTTTTCTTCTTGGGTGCATTTGGACTTGCAGACCCTTTTACATCATTAATCTTTACAAACAGGAAAAATAAACCTAATCTACTTCTACCCTTATTACTCCATGAGACCAGATTAGACTGTTGGTCTCATATGTTTCTCTACCTACACTACTACCTGCTAGGATTAGACTGTCTAGCAGGTTTCTTCTCTACCTTCTAAAACAGAAACTGAAACAACTAATCTACTTGCTCATAGACTGAGCTTTATTGAGCTTCCTACCTACCCTACTCTAACTGGAAATATCTGATGTTCTAGGTGATATGATAAAGCCAATACAGCCAGTCAAGTAGTAGTGAAAAAGGATATGAGCACTGGCTGCCTGTCAGAGATAACCACAGGGTGCTCTGCTTGTGGTTCTTCAAAACTGTGGTCACCATCAGTAGTGACCATTCCTGATGAACTTGGCTCGTGTTGAGGATCGATGCTGGAGTATCTGAGCACATCAGGGCCTCCATGTACTTTGCCACATGATCCACGAACATATGATGTACATTTTTTTCTTTTAGGCCTCCCCATATTGGAAGGCTGTCTACGTCCTGGGCAGCTTCAATTATTTCTTCGTTTTCCGCTGTGTTCTCAAAGCAGCTCCTAAGGACCGAATCTTCTTCTTCTTGCACGCCGAACAACAGCGGAATCTCTGTATTTTTAGGGGGCGGGAGACTTTCCAAAAAGGCCCTCGGGTCTCAGAACTCGTAGGATATCTCTTGTGAGCTTAAAATTTCGAGCTCAGCTTCATATCTGTCAATCACCAAATCAAGAAACATCTTCTTAAGCGCAGGTAGATGATTGAGTGTTGAGCCAATAGGGACAACCTTTGGAAGGTCCTCCCATTCAATTTCTGCCAGTACACTCGCTACTCCACTTTGAAACTCTGCTATGAGGCTCGGATCTATTTCTGCACATTGTTCAGAGTCCTCTAATAGTGAAGTGACTGGATCTTCGGCGTGGATGATGTTGTACTGCGACATGGTCTCCCAGTGGAGTCTTATGTGATACCACAGATAATCAGTGGCCAGCTGATTACCAGCAGAGTCTTTTAATCATTCAAGAATCGTGGAGTTGCCAGGTGGATGATTCACAACTTACTGTCCACCACAATGGTTTACCAAATCAAAGCTAACTGATCTGTGTCCCCAGTGGAGTCGCCATTATGTTGGTGGACGACAATGGGAAAGAGACCAACTATCGGTTCTGACTTTATCTGGCCCTCAAAGGGAGTCGCCATTATGTTGGGGTTCCCATGTTTTGGCCAGATTGGCAAGACCAAAAGATGAGACAACATCAGAACCACTTTGGGGCCCTAGGATCTAGCCCTCCTGGACCCGGAGAGGGATCTCTCCAATAAAACAAAGAATGATATATCTTTGAGGCTCAAGATGAGATGTTAGGCTAGGTATGAAGCACCAAGGGGGTTTTAAATAATTTGGTTGAAGGGTTGCTGGGTTGGTCACGAGATCATGGACTGAGAAAGCAGTGGGAGGAAAGGAACAAAACAGCAAGCTGTTTCAGCAAAGAGGATTGGCCAAGAAAGTGCCATCCATTGGGCTATGGAGTCATGAAAGGAAATTACTTGCATCCACTAGCCAAGGCTTCCAAAGGGAAAGTCATCTAATACTAGAGGATCTTTAGATTAGATGGTGGGGTGGAACATTAAGGGAGAAAAGTGAAAGAAGGAGAACAACCCAATTTCTGTCTATAGATCAGGTCAGAGGTCATTTAACTCCAGACCTGCTTGGACATACTCAAAGGCAGCCCTCGAAGAGGGACAAAGGGGCTGCTTATAGATCAGACCAGAGGTCATTTAACTCCAGGTCTGCTTTAGCAACTCCAAGGGAAAAACAGAGATAAGTTAAACAGAAGGGATCTTAAAAGGGCCAGCTGGTCGTGCAAGGATCCTAGTGGACAGGGCTAACACTCATCCCCAGTGTTCCCAAACCTTCCAGCTTAAACCCCTCAAGAACATCTGAGAACAGCTTCAACCAATTCATACATCAGCCAGCAGGCAATAACATCCACTGCGCTGGTTAAATCAACTGAAAACAACTCTCAGATAGCACATCTAGCGGAAAACATAAAGGTAGGGAGAGCAGACAGCATAGGGCACCTAACAAAGGGTGAATCCTATACCATTATTATGATGCCTACCGGAAGAATGTGAAACAACATGTAAATGAAATAAACAGAGTTAAGAGGAACATCACCAATAGCAATAGACCAGGATCCTGTGAAATGTGCCTTGATTAATTGATGCAAAACCAGTCATGTACAATATGGCTCAATAGCTAATACAGTCCCAACTTCTCCTCCCAGCCTATTACATACAACTACTCTGCTACTCCCTCCCACGACTGTTCTAACAGTCAAATGAATCCCTCTAACAGTAAATGCCCAGCAACTGAACAACAACCTTTACATTATGTTCTCGGGGATCTTTTATAGGAGAGGAGAGAAAACAAAGGTAGATGAACATTGAATTGATCTCATTAAGACATAATTGGTGGAAGTGTTCACGCCCATACCGCTTAATGGAAAAATGCAGCGCTGTGTGTACTCTGTAGACTGCTTTGGAGATCTCTGTCAGGCCGAAATCGACCTCGGATGTTTCTTTGGGATCCTTTCTGGTGCTTGGAGCTCTGTGCTGCCATTCTGAAATAAATGAACTGGATGGAAAACTGCAAGTCCCTCCATGCTTCTTTAATGCTGCCTGACTGTCTGAAATGAGCTTCAGTCAGTGTATTTAATTGTCTCAGGGCTCGAGAAGGCATGGAGGACGCTGTGGGAAGGTGTACCTCTGGAGGAAAAAGTCCTGCTGTTAGGTAGCGCAGTTATGGCGTTACTGGTGCGCTCTTAATCCTCAAACAGTGCCTTAATCCTTTGATCACAGGATTAGCGCTTCAAATATTCAATTACAGGCTCAAATCCCTTCTGATCCGGTCTCTGCTGCTTTGACAGCCGGCTGAAATGGACTCTCTGTGTTGCCTGCGCTGTACAATAAACATATTATCAACCGGGTAGTGGTGGAGAAATGCGGTGGAGGTGGAGAGATGGTGGAGCGATGGAGAAACAGTGTAAATAGCGGAGAGGAGCGGAGCAATGGACGCACGGTGTAAAACCCAAATTTTAGCGTTGGGTCGAAATACAAAGGAAATAACGGAAAACAATGGAGCGGAGGCCATGGAGGTGGGACCCAGCGGAGGCGGAGGGCGATTAAACTAAAACCGTTAGATCTCAACCAACCACGATGAGATGCACCTGGGGGGAACGTGAAAGACTGTGATTGCGATCGGAGGTCGGGACGCGATTGAGCACGACCGGGACCAACCAATAGATCGCTTCACAAGGGGGGACAACGACGTGAGGGGCAAAGACAGCTTGAGAATCGCTGACTGGGCGGAGATCAACGGTCAGATATGATCTTACCTGGCCGCACCCAGACAGCGCAGGCGATCAATCGGGGCGGCACCAATGGGGGTTGCGATTGCGATCGGGAGGGAGTTTCGATTAGCACTCAGCCATTGATCTGGTGATAGATCGACGGTGCAGAACCCATCGAAAGACTTAACGTGTTAAAACGAATCGCATCGGGACTTTGGAGTTTACAAAGGAAATGCGCCCGCTGACGGCTCCGATTGCGATTGACCCCCAAGGCTTAAGCGCTTGGTCTTGGGGAAGGGTCACATGGGGAAGTGGTTTGACAGGGGCTGGCAGAAAGGGGCTAGGCCTTATAATAAGGTCAGAAGATGGGTTTTTTGCCCATTTTAATGGGTTTTAGGGCTGGGGAAGGGGAACGATAGAGAAATAAAGGGGGAAGAAGGGAAAACAAAGGGTAGAGGAAGAAATTAAAGGGGATTTTGGGGGAATTTGAGGGGTAAATGGGGGAAATAGAAGGGGAGACAAGGGGAAAGAGGATAGAAGCTAAGTGAGGAAGAATAAAGGGGAAAGGAGGCCTTTGGGAATTTCTTCACATAACAGAGAGGCTTTAAAATGGGAATCAGTAGAGGGGATACTGTCAAAGGATAAAAGACATGAAGAGGCTTCAAGGAGACTGTGTTTTCAGAGGAAATGCATTCCTTGAAGACTCAAAAATGATTTAGCCCCCTATTCGCTGTCAAAAAATTTATAGGGGGCTAATGTAATAACCCGCGAATTGGGTTATGGAAAGCAGAATATGTAATATTCTTACCTGGAGTGTTAAAAAATTATTGTATAAGAATAAGAAGATCCTCACAACATCGAAATAACAGAATTAGAAGGATATTGTTGGCCCTCATTTTTTATCTCTTTTTGTTTAGAAAATACACCTTATTTTTGCATATTATCCATATATTTATCATCATATCCACCTTATATTTACCCAAATATTCATATACAGGTAATTAAATTATGTTTTTCAATTATTAGATGTTTTTGTAAAATTTGAAATTTAAGTGCATTTTTGGACAGCAGCAGAAATTCTCGTAATAGCATTATGATTTGTATATCTGCAGCACACTTGGGTTCGAGATGGATACATTTATAGAAAGATTGGGAAATAAGAATAAGAGTACACCTATTGGCACAGTCAGACGGAGCTTTAATAGGCCTGGTCAAAGGCAGTCAAACAGGACTAGTCTTTATGGAGGATCCCTAGAAACTAGGTCAAAACTCTTATTTTGTGGTATTTTCTAGATTACGATGTATATGATAGATGAGTTTGACTTAATATGATAGGATAGGGATAGTTATGGTTACTTGAACTATTTTAGATGAGTTTTTTAGATATTTTATCTATTTAAGCCTCAAAATTTGAAGGCTTTGATATGGAACTTGTATGACTTATTATTATTATTTATGAGACTTGGGGACATAATTGATTATCTGTTCTATCATATTTTGATTTTTTTACATGCTGGTTGATTGATTGAAGTCTTAAGTATTTGAACTTACCTTCGTTGTGCGAGGCAAGGGTGTAGGGCCCCCACACTGAGCTAAGTGCACTTCTTAGTTTATTTCGTAGTTGCAATTTTTGAATTAGTCTGCTTATGTTTAATTTGTTTATGTTGATTTTTTTCAAGTATTGATGAATCTCATGATCATTCTTAACCTACATATGAAAGGACAAACAAGTGTTTAAATTTAAGCACTCTTTCTATCTAATCAATATTTTCAATCAGAATTCATCTTTACATGCCTTTACATGCTTTGATTGCTGATGGATCTTAATATTGTTTCTATTCTGCATATGAAGGGACAAACCAATATTTAAATTTAAATACTTCTTCTATTTTATTAAGAGCTTAAAAGTAAGATTCATCTTTCCCACTTTTCTGAATTCCTGTTTTAACCATAGCATTATTGATAAATGAATATATGATGAAGGAAAAATACGACCTCTTCAGTGAAGAGCCTCTTCAATTATTTCATGTATCTTAATCTATTGTTTGGTTAAGTAATTTGATTTCTAATTCACATGGTAATCTTTTTGAGAGAAGGACAAACAAATCTCTTAAGTTAGGAGATTCTTCTACTTCTAATTACACATATGAATTTAGAAATTATTTAAGTTAGATTTATATTTGTAATATGCATTTCCCTAAATCATTAATAAACCATCTTCTAAATTAACCGCAATTGAAACCCATATACTTTGGGGATGCTTCTAATTTCCACTAACTCGGATTGATAATAAATATTTGCGTTAGTTTACAACAGTAAATTGACCCAACATTTTGGCGTTGTTTTCGGGGAAGCATATTTCAAAATGGTCAAAATAGGAAAAAAAAAATATTAAAAGACAAAAACAATATAAAATCATCAAAAACAACAAAAACGTAGTTTTTCTTTCAAGTAATGTTTTCTTATGCATAGAGATAGAGATCAAAAAGGTATATTTTTAAAACAACACCCCCCAACAACTCATTCATCCACAGGATTAACAACATCGGTTGTTGGAACACCTAATATAGAAGAGTTAGAAGAAAAATAGAGATTAGAAGAGAGATTAACTTTAGTTGAAAGACAAATCTTGTTGGCCTTAGAGGTAAATAAAAAGGCAATCACCTAAAGAAACTCCTTCCATTTAGAAACAAAAAGACACAAGAAAAACAACTTTTGAACAACTAGAGAAACCTGTCCTTGAGGAAATCAAAGTAGTTGAAGAAATACAAAGCTGACTTCCTATTGAAACACCACAAATCTCTGAACAAGAAATGGCTGAAGAAGGAGAAGGATCAACTAGATTAAACATGACTCCTAAATAGATATTAGAATATAAAAGACAACAAAGGGAATGGTGAAGACAAAGAGAAGAAGAAAGAAGAATTGAAGTGGAAAGAAAGTCAGAATAAGATAGAAGAGCATAAGCACTTCGAATAATAGAGGAAGAAGAAAGAAGAGAAAACCAAAATCGAAGAACACAAGAAAATGAGCAAGAAGTTAACAATGATCAAGAAACTACTTTTGGCTTTCCTATTTTAGATGCAAGAGCAATACTAGGAGAAGAAATAAAAATGAAAAATATTCCACCTTCTGTATTGCCTAATTTCTATGGAATGTCAACAGAATATCATGATGCATTTATGTTTGAGTTTGACATCTTGTGTAGAACATATGGATATACTGATGATACAAATAAAATTTGACTTTTTCTTGCTACTTTAAAAGCTATAGCCTTGAAATGGTTCATGGGATTAGGAGAACACACGATAGCTTCTAGGGAAGATATGAAGAAAATATTTCTTAAAAATTATCAAGCTTACTGCAAGGTAAGGGACTTGAAAGAAGACATTTTTAGAATGTCCCAACAAGAAGGTGAAATTTTGGAAGAATATTTGGAAAGATTCCTATACAATTTACAAAAATCCAAACATCATTCTCTTAGTTCTGATACCATCCGCACTATTTTTGTAAAGGGTATTAGAGATGAGTATTTATACATTCTTAATGTAATGGGAAAATGAGATATTTCTAATTTACCATTTGAAGAAATTTCTTAATTATGTCAAAAATACTTTAGGGGAAGAGCCAAGAGTGGGAAAAGAGATATTTCATTAAAAACTTCCAAATCTGTAGCGAGTGCAGTAACAAGAGCAGAGATAGGAAGCCTGTTAGAAAATTTTAAGACAGATCCCTTCAACACTTTGGGTACAGAAGTATGTGTTTTGAAAGCTAAGAAAAAGAAAGAAGATAAAGATGAAATCTTAGAATTTTCTGTCCAAAGTGTAGACAAAAACATCCACTCAGGGAATGTCCTTTGCAAGGTATACAAGTATGTGGACTAAGGATAGAAAATCATGCAACAGAAAAATTTCCAAAGTTAAAAGAATTGCAAGGAGAAGAAGTAAAAGGTCTACTATATTGCACCACCTTGGCAGCCAAGAATGCCTCAACAATTCCCTCAACAAAATCCCCAAAATTTTCAATATCCTCAAAACACATGGTATACACCAATGCATTGGCAGGCTTGGCCACCACAACAATATCAAAATCAACATGCACAAGGTTGGAGGGGATATGCTTATGGAAACCAGCCACCACAACAAATGTATCCCTAGCAGTATCAATAGCAACAACCATACCCTCCAGAACCATTTTGTCAATATCAACAATTTCAGCAACAACAACCAATTCCATATCCAACTCAAAACCCACCAATGCTAACTCGACCGTAGCAACTTCAGCTACCTGCTAACCAACCACCTCCTAGACGAACACAATTACCAACTCAGCCAGTAACTAATCCAAGTAACAAGGTGGATAGACCAGCGTATCATGTGGAAGAGGCAACATATTATCCTACTTATTCAATTCTTCCTATGCAAGATGTCCACCTAAGGTCTGGGAAGGTGTTACAGAAATATTCTCCCCCAATAATTGAAGAAAAATAAAACAAGGAGAACAAAGTGAACAATCTCAACCAGAAAAACAAATTCAGAAGGGAAAATCTATTATGACACAGACTCCACCATATCTAGAGAGATTAATACAACAAAATATTCCAATATCTCTCTCTAAATTTAGTATTCTGGATGAATTGAAAAACACATATGCTAAAATTCCTTTGTTTAAGGAAATTAATGACATTTCGATATATGCAAAAACAATAAAGGAACTATGCATTAAGAAATCTGGCAGAAGAAATAAGGATCCACCAACAATCCAGGTAATTTATAGTTTGGCTAGTCTCATGTCTACAAATACAACCATTGAAAAGTATGTTGATCTAGGAATTCCTATGGTTACTATTTCGATTAACAAATTTATAGTGCCAAATATTTTAATAGACTAGGGAGAAGCTATCAATGTTATGACAACGGAGACTATGAAACATTTGAATCTGAACAACATTAGACCTAATACTATAGTCTTAGAACTTGTAGATAGATCTAAAGTTGTTCCAGAAGGTATATTAGAAGATATCATTGTCTCAGTGGATTCATGGGAGTATGCTGTAGACTTCTTGATTTTGTAGCCAAAAACAAACTTGAGAGGCCATCCCTTAATTTTAGGCTGACCATGGTTAGTCACTACAGATGCTTACATTGGATGCAGGTCAGGAAGCATGATTATTGCACAAGGAGATGAAAGAAAGCATGTTACATTATATCCTCCTTCTCAATCTCCTTCTTTATTATCATGGCTTTATGAAGAAGAACCACAAGAACTTCAACCTGTTCTTAGTATTAATCAAGTTTACAATTTTAGAGACGAAGAAGAAAATGAGGACTTATTAGATCTATTCATCTCCGAACCAAATCTTTCAGAGCAGCTTAGGATAACTCAATATGAAGTTGTTAGTTATCTTTTGAATGAATGTTTTTAGGAAAATTACACAATACAGTCATTGAAAAATACATTTGAAATAATTTTTCCTGTAAATTCAATTACCAATTCAAATAGAAAAATCATTGAAATCAGTCCTGAGAGACATTTGAATATTGGTAGCAACCTACAATCATCGCAAGAGGAAAAGTTAATAACATTATTGCAAAAATATTCAAAATATTTTGCCTAGGATTATAAATACATGCCAGGAATTCATTCAAAAACATTCATCCATCACATTTACACTGATAATGAAGTAAAACCTGTAAGGCAACCACAAAGACAGATGAACCCCATGATGAAGGAAATAGTGAAAGAAGAATTAAAGAAACTATTACAAGTCGGATTTATCTATCCTATTTCAGATAGTCAATGGGTTTCACCCTTAGTTGTAGTACCTAAGAAAAATGGGAAATGGATAATTTGTGTGGATTACAGAGAACTCAACAAAGCTACATTAAAAGACCATTTTCCTTTACCATTTATTGATCAAGTGTTAGATTCATTAGCTGGAAAGAAATTATTTTCATTTCTAGATGGATTTAGCAGATATAATCAGATAAATATAGCATTAGAAGATCAAGATAAGACAACATTTACATGCCCTTGGGGAACATATGCATAAAAATGTATTACCCTTCAGTTTGTGTAATGCACCAACTACTTTTCAAAGAGAAGTTCTTGCTATTTTTGCTGATTTGATTCATGAGTGTGTGGAAGTTTAGATGGATGATTTCACCATGTACAATACAACATATAATGATTGTTTACAAAATCTTGAAAAAGAGTTAAATATATGCATTGAGACAAACCTATCACTCAGTAATGAAAAATGTTTTATGATGTTAACTGAGGGAATAGTGTTGGGACACCATATCTCTTCTTTAGGGATTAAAGTGGATCCAACAAAAATTCAAGTCATTGTGAATTTAACACCACCCACAACACAAAAATAAGTTAGAAGTTTTTTGGGTTATGCAGGCTACTATAGAAGATTTATTGAAAATTTCAATAAAATAGCTTTGTCATTATTCAAGTTACTTGCGAAAGATGTGGAATTCCAATGAACTGATAACTTTCAAAATGCATTTAAAAAATTAAAACTAAAATTTTCAATTGCACCCATTATTTGAGGACCTAATTGGTCTTTGCCATTTCACATTTCAACAGATGCATTCCATTAGGGGCATTTTGAGGTCTAAAATGGGCCTCCTAAGGAAAATGTACAAACAAACTTCACTTTATGAGAAGCAATCACATTTAAGGGATGACATCATCCCTAATGGTTGAGGTGGCATTGCTTGAGTTAAAGGTACTTACTTGTCACATTCTCAATGGTGAATAAAAAATGATGGTTAACCATGGTAGTGCTCTAAGTACTTTTAAAGTCATAAAGTAAAGTACTCATAATAAATATCATTTCACATTTTTTGAATAAAATAATATTATTGTCATTTCATATATATTTTTTAAAACAATGCATATCCCTACACAATCTTCATGTATTTACACACTTTTCAATAAATATTATATTTTTATATTTTCAAATATTTATTTATAAATCAAATCAATTCAATATGTAATACAAAATTCATACATCAAACAATATTTTATATTATATATTTTTATATAGTATATTAATTACATGTTATTATATAATTTAAATAATATAAATTTTGATTAATAGTATGTTCTATAATTATGAATTTATGAATTTATATTTTATTTTAGGTTATTTAAGTACGAAGGACAAATGCATTAGTTGTACAATGATAATGATTTTTTCTTGAAAATATTATTCTTATTTATAGTCACATCAATACAATTTTTTTTTATTAATTTTATTTTAGTACAACTTTTGAATTGAATTTAACCATGGTTACATGAATTTTGATGCAAAAAGTGAATTACAAATTCATAAATATTATTTTATTAATTTAGATATTATTTTATTATTTCCCGAGGAGGCCCTTTTTAGACCTCGAAATTCGCTTAATGCAATACAACTATTGGAGCATCAGTTGGACAAAAAGAGAATAAATTCAATTATGCTATATATTTCATTAGTAAAAATTTAACACCAGCATAATTGAATTACACTGTTACGGAAAAAGAAATGTTAGTTGTTGTACATGCAGTAAATAAATTTCGACATTATATAATAGGTTACCAAGTTTATATTCACACGGATCATTCTGCTATAAAATATTTAATGAACAAATCAATCACAAATGGTAGAATAACTAGGTGGTTGTTATTAATGCAAGAGTTTAATATTACTGCACAAGATCATCCGGAAAAATATAACCAAGTTGCAGAATTTCTGTCAATGTTAAATTCACCTGGTGATCCAAATCTAGTATCAGACAATTTTCCAGATGAACATCTATTCGCTATAAATGTAAAAAATCCTTGGTTTGTAGATATAGCTAATTATTTATCATCTGGAATCCTACCATCTCACTACACAAACAAAAAAAAATGAAGAATAATTATAGAAAGTGCTAGGTATAGTTGGGTCAATGGAGATTTATTTTATGGTAGCGCTGATTTAATGATTAGAAAATTTGTAAGAGAAGATGAAATAATTGAGATTTTGAAAGATTGTCATGATGAACCATGTGGTGGTCATTTTGCAGATAAAATGACAACATACAAAGTGTTGAAACTTGGCTACTATTGGCCATCCATCTTCAAAGACTCTGGAACTTATATCAAAAGATGTGACAGCTACCAAAGAATTGGTAGAATAGTGGCATAGATGAAATGCCATTAAAGCCACAAGTACTTATTGAACCATTTGAACAGTGGGCTTTAGATTTCGTGGGACCAATAAACCCTCCATATAATGGAAATAAATACATCCTTGCATGTACAGATTATGTAACTAAATGGGTGGAGGCCAAGGCAGTAGCACGAGCAATATAAGAAACTGTTGTGTCTTTTCTATTTGAAGAGATATTTGTAATATATGGAGTTCCGAGACAGATATTAACTGAGCAAGGTGCACAATTCACATCAAAATTTGTTTGAGATCTTATGGATAAATATAATATCAAACACATAAAATCAAATTCGTATCATCCTCATACCAGTGGACAAGCGAAATCAACAATCAAAGTCCTAGAGAACATTATGATGAAGAATGTAAAAGTGAACAGAAAGGACTGGTTAGAAAATTTGAAAGATGCATTATGGGCATATAGAATAACCTAGAAAAACACTACTGGGTTCATTCCATATCAGTTAGTGTATGGAAAAGAAGTTCTATTACCCATTGAGTTTCAAAAACATACATACAAGCTAGTAGCAGAATTAGGGATGGAATTGTCTCAAGCACAACAAGAGAGCATTATGCAGTTAAAAAAACTGGATGAAATACAACAACAAGCAGTTGAACATATATCTCTTGTCCAAGAACAAAGGATCAAATGACATGGTTGATTCATAAAAAATAAAGTGTTTCGGAAAGGAGATTGGGCACTCTTGTTTGACTCCAAGTTCAAAGATTTCAAAGCAAAATTTACAACTCATTGGATTGGGCCATATGATATTGAAGAAATCTTCAACAATGGAGCCGTTAAAATCAAAACAATTGATAAAGCATCTGTTTCATTTTTCGTCAATGGACATAGGCTTAAAATCTACAATAAGTCTATAAATAAAGAATATTTTCTGAGAATTTTTTTATGGATTCAGATCTGGAATTAATGGGGCAACATAGCAATATGCCTTCCATAATTCTAGTAGAAGAAGAATATAAATAAATAAATAAATAAACAAAAAAAATTAAAAGAGTTTGGTTGTGAAAATCTAGGAAACTCGCACAATACAAATTCGAATTCATATCAGAAATCCAACTTTTTTGGCCAATATGAATTCTCTTTTTGGTTTTATCTTACATTGATTCATATTTTTGCAGATATACCCTCCAAGACATTGTAGACTTGAGGACAAGTCAAAACATCAGCTTGGGGGAAGGTGTGAAATAAAAAAAGCTATGAAAATAGTTTTCAGCAGCTAAATTGAAGACAAAATATGAATTACAATCATAAAGGGACCTAGTATATCATTCGACATTTACAGAAGGGACCTGAATTGTTGTTGAGAAAATTATTCAGAAAGGGACCTGAATCATTACGACAGAAGAAATTTCAAATATGGAACATCATTGAACATTATGCCAGAAGGGACCTGAAAATTATTGTAAAATTACGCCAGAAGGGACCTAAAAATTTATCATGTTAGAAGGAACCTGAGTTATATCAACTAAAGATCATATCAGATGGGACCTGAAAATGTCAAAGTTTAACCTACAGAAGGGACCTGGACAGTAATTATTCTAAATCAAATCATATGCAAGAAGAAATAAAGTCTCTACAAAGTCTACAAGAGTTGTCGTAACAATAAGCACAATGTCGATCATCATCAATGTAAAAAATGGAGTACAATCACAGTGAGTAAAAAAATCGCTCTTAAAATTTCAATTTTTTTTCAAAATACTCTAGAATTGTAAAAACTAATTTGATACTAATTATGGAAATTTACCTACATTTCATTTATATCACCAACATTTCCTACATTTCATTTACATTTCCTACACTTTCATATACATTTTATCATTTATGATTTTTAACCCTCTTCATATTCATACCACTATCCTAACTAGCCCTATCCTATCCACATTTATATCTATATCACTATTCAAAACATTACATAACATATTCATATCATACCCTATGTATTTTCCTAAACAAAGATAATTATAAACAAAAGGTCAATCTTGAACCTATGGAAGACTCTTGGAAGACCTACAAAACAATAAACAAAAGTTAGTATTATCATAAACATTTAATTTTAAAAATTTGACTATTTCATTAGTCAATTTTTAAAATTAAATAACAAAAGAAAAAACCAAAGTTCAGAAGATATATAGCACAACTATAAGACATATGATATTGTGCAACTATGATATAGCACAATTATTTTTTAATATCAAAACAAAATGAGTGAAATCATATAAGAATATGCATGGAGCACTGTTGAGGTCATGATGCGTAGTATGGTCTCTAGATGGACAACTGACTGATGAAGAGCTGGAAGACATGGCATCGTTGACATGTGTTGTCCTTGATGGCAATCCACCCGATGAAGTTATTCTTGACGGATGGACTTGGTGCAATGATGCTGAGCCTACTGACAGCATGAGTGATGAGTGCTGTCCTTGAAAGGCAACCCTCTTGATGAAGATAATGCAACTTACTAGATGAAGTTGTGCTTGATAGAATATGTTCTTGATGAAGTAAATCTGATGTATATATAGTGAGTACAGAAGGCAATGAAGAAAGGAATTCAGAATGTGCTCAAAGTATGATGAAAAGAGTATGTCTCTATGCATACGTGGATCTGTCTAAGGGAAGTCGTGTATGCACGCGGAAAAGAATGTTCCAAGTTGCGTATGGGAAAAAGCGCTCATAAAGTGGGGCTCGTGGTATTGAAAGCTCATGGTATTGTTTTGGCTCATGGTATTGAAAAAGGGGCCCGTGGTATTGAAGGCTCATGGTATTGATTTGGCTCATGGTATTGAAAAAGGGGCCCGTGAAGGATAAACCTATATAAAGAGAAGAAATTCATTATGCACATCACAAGTGTGGGTGCAAGATGTCTGAGCTTGAATGAATACTTCTCTGTGAAGTATATCTGTATGGAAAGGGTAAAGGTTTGATGATAGATCTGAATCTATGATGCACCTATGAAGAAATGATGAAGCGGGATTTCTAGATCTGAAATGTATCTGTATTTGCTAGATCTGTTTATAGAAGGCTTAGATCTGAAATGAGGCAAACATATGTCTGAAGTAAAAGGGTAAATCTGAACTGAATGTCTGATCTGAAGAAGTATGTTGCTCTATGATGGTTGAAGATCTATACGCTACTTCGCCGAAGAGGAAGCGCGTATATACGCGGCTTCGCTGAAGAGAAAGCGCGTATGCGCAATAAAATTAGCTTTGTAATTTGTACTGAAGTATACGCGGGTTTATATGGAAGGAAGCGCGTATATACGCGACATCAGAGAAAGGAAAGCGCGTATGCAAACTAGGGTTTGCTGAAGCAAAGGGTATAAAATATCTGATCTGTTCTGCTGTGTTTCTGCTATCTGATCTGTGTTGATAAGTATCTGTTGGTGATGTATGTTTGTGCTTAAAAGTATGGAAAGGGTCCAGTTTGAAAATATGATGAAATGTGGCCTGCAAGTGTTGTTCTTTTGAAGTTGTTGGATCCAGTGTGAAAATTGATGAAACGTGGTCCAAGGTGGTGCTGAAGGTTGTAGCCTTCAGTCAGGGGGTTGTAGCTCCCTTCCAGGTGAGGCTGGTAAACGAGATCAGGGGGTTGTAGCTCCCTTCCAGGTGAGGCTGGTAAACGAGATCGGGGGGTCGTAGCTCCCTTCCGGGAGAGGCTGGTAAACGAGTCAGGGGGTTGGAGCTCCCTTCCAGGAGAGGCTGGTAAACGAGCGCAGGTGGGTGCCTGCGTGCTGGTCAAGTCTGCGCCAGCACATATGTTGTAAGATGTTTTTCTCTATAATAAAATATTGAAGGCTGAGCAACTGCAGCGGTGGTTTTCTCCCGACTTGGGTTTCCACCTAAAAATCCTGGTGTTCATGTGTGATGCTTTGTATGATGGTTTATTCTGTTCTTACTGCACATGTTTACTGTTTATAGAACATCTAATGAATGAATGATGGAATGATATAAGTGAAGAACTAATGGCATAATTAGATCTCTGTGTATACGTGAGTTTTATGAAGGATATCCGCGTGTATACGCTAGTTGGCTTCAGAAAAGTAGCGTATGGGTTTTAGAGCATGAAAAAGTAAAAAGTTTCAGTTTGCCTTAAATACTGATTCACCCCCCCCTCTCAGTATTTTTCCCAACAATTGGTATCAAAGCCGGTTCTTCTGTAAAAGCTTGATCACTTGAAGGAGATCCATCGCAATGGGAAGGAAGCAAAAGAAGAAGGCTACTGAAAAGGAGATATCTCAAAAAACATGTGCAGCAGAAAATGAAGAAGATAAAACAGGTATTGATTGTTGTTCTTGTGATGCAATTTCCTGTACATGCAATGGTGAAGATAGTCAAAGTAAAGTTTTGGATCTAAAGGAAGCTATCAAGAAAATTGAAGATCAACAAACATCATTTAATAAAAGCGAAGCTATTTACAAAGAGATGATCTCTCAAATGGAAAAACAAATAGAAATGCTGAATGGACAGGTGGAAAAATATCAAAGGTTTCATACTTATGCATCCAATCGAATGACAAGACTTGAAGCAGAAATCAACGAATCAAGCAAGAAGAATGAAGGACTTGAAGCTGCAATCATCTCTCTGCAAGAAGAAAGTGAAGCATCAAGTAAGAAGAATGAGGAACCTCTACAAACATTTCAAAAGGAAGGCCTTGAAGCAGAAATCATCTCTCTCAAAGAAGATCTGGAAAAATCAAATAAGAGGAATGAAGAGCTGCAACAAACATGTGAAGAAAACGAAAATTGGTTGAAAGAAGATATTCTAAATCTGAAGGATCAAGTAGAAGATGGAAGAAGGAAAGAAGAAAGCATGACAAAGCAATGTCAAGCCTTGGAGGTTGAGGTAATCATTCTCAAAAGTAAATTAGAAGAAAAGGTTAGACTTTTGAGGTTTCAAGATAGTACTAAGATTCTGGATAATATTCTTAGTAGTCAAAGGTCTCCTTCTATCAAACTTGGTCTTGGTTTTCATGAAACTGTTAAAGGAGAATCTAGTTCACAAGGAAGTGCTAAAGATTCAAAGGAAGTCAATGCAAAACCTGAAGAGTCGAAAGAAACAAAAGGTCAATCAACAATGATGAAATCTCAAAGGAAATCATTCAATAATGTTGAATGTTTCAAATGTCATAATTATGGGCATGTTGCAGCAAATTGCAGGAGCAGATCATTTCAGCCTCAAACAAACAGATTCTACTCAGAAAGGTATTCTGGTTTATTCAAGGGATATTGTTTTTCATGTAACATGTATGGACATAAAGCAGTTGATTGCAAAAGAAGAAAGATCAGAAATACTCATTATGATTCTTATGTTTATTTCTCTGACCACATGAGATGTTATGCTTGTAACAAGTATGGACATGTAGAAAAAGAATGCAGGATGAACAGATCTGGGAAAGTGGACAATTTTCAGCACACGGTTGGAAAGCTCAAGCAAATTTGGAAAAAGAAGGAGGACCGATCAGAAACGTAGGGAATTCTGACCCTACTGCAGTCATCCGCTTCTGAAGCTGACTTTTCTTATTGACTGCAGGAATGATGTGGGATACATTATGAGATTTAGTAATGTATCATCAGAGGGGGAGCAATGTATGATGAATCTCATGGTTGATTTGATTATTCTGGTTATATGTATTTCTGACAGAGCATCTGATATGAAGAAGACAGGTACAGGAAGGACAAGTTCAGGGGGAGATGAAGGAATGTGAAAATTTCTATGCTTCACTTTCCATACGCGAGTTAGATGAACAAAAGTCGCGTATACACGCGAGTTTCAGCAGACACAGTCGCGTATGCATTGATGATAAGAGAATTTATATGATAGCTGAAGATCTGGAGCAAAGGTTCAGGGGGAGCATCAGTCTGACTGTTAATAACTGTATTATTGACTCAATATCAGCTTAGTTTCTCAGTTCTAAATAATGATGATATGATACATGGTTTCTTGTGTTGAAGATTGTGGATGAGTCTTGTTTGCTTGTTGATGAAGAGTATTCATGAGATGAAAGTCCTATAATTCGGAGATAAGGGCAGCCCATGCAGAGATTGTTGCTGATGACTTGCTGATGAACGTATTCAGGTTGCACAAGTTAAGATGGAGCACTGATTCAGGGGGAGCAGCAGGTTGAATACTAATGATTGCATTGTTGGCAATATGACTGCTTATTCTTTGGTTATTGTGATACTCATGCTCAAATGATGATGGCTTGGTACATGGTTTATGATGATGAGACGTTGAATGAGCTGTGTTTACTGCTTGCTGAAGTTTATCTGTTGGATGAAATTGGAAGTCTTATGATTCAGAGATAAGAATAGTTCATGCAGAACTTGTTACTATGGTTGAGATCTTTTGCCCACATATGTTACTTCATGTTAAATCTTAAAGATCATGGTGATGTTGGACCAAATGGATGATTGCTTGACACTTATGTGAAGATGCTGTTCTGGTATGGAAAGAATGTATTGATGCTGCAAAGAATCTGAAGGCTTGGTTACTAATGTGCTTATGCTACAACCATTGGATGACGCTTGAAGATACAACTACATTGTTTTATCTATCTGTATTCCAGGAAAAATATTCAAATATCTCAGAAAGAAGCTGAACATTGTCTCTGCCTCACAAAGGATCAGTTTTGGTTAAAATATAGAAGATGGTATTGTATACGCGGGTTTCCTGAAACACAGTCGCGTATATACGCGAGTTCCTGCACAGAAAACCGCGTATCACTAATTGCTGACAATTTTTGGTTGGTTCAGCTCTCTTCAGCACAGCTGCAGTGCTGTTTGGTATCTCTGATACTGTTTGGTATCTCTGGTGGTGTTCCAGTTCTCATAATTCTATTTCTAATGTTTTGATGAAGATGCCTTGATGATTTGTTGGTGGAAGTTTTCAGGATGCACAAACTAAGGGGGAGCCTTAGTCATTTGGAAAGATTGCTTGGTTGCACAGATTCAGGGGGAGCATTAGCGTTGCTGAGTATAATGCTTTGTTGGCATTATGATGGTTCTGAAATATGTTCTCTTTCTTGAGGATTTTCTAGGTGTTGGTCTTAAATGGTCATACTTGTATTTTGATGAAAAGGTCTTGTTGAGACCCATGATGTAAAATTGCAATATTCAGTCATGTAAGGACTTGTCAAATTTGTAAACCCACTTGGTTGGGTAGCTGAGTCAAATTTTGTAAACCCACTTGGATGGGTAGCTGAGTTGAAATGTGTAAACCCACTTGGTTGGGTACTTGAGTCTCTTATGTAAATCCACTTGGTTGGATGTTTGATGTAAGTATGAGTCATTGGTGATAGGAAAGTCATAGAGTCATGTACTCCATTGGAAAATATGTTTGATGATTCAGCATGAACTCAGGGGGAGCTTGGTCACTTCAGTATACATCAGATCTGCAGAATGCTTTTTTCTACATGAGGAGAAAAGGGGGTGAGTGTGTTGGTTTTGATCCGCCCGTTGCCCTTGATGTCAAAGGGGGAGAGTGTGTTGGTTTTGATCCGTTGGTTTTGATCCACCCTTTGCCCTTGATGTCAAAGGGGGAGAGTGACATGGTGTTTGAATGCAGATAATGGTGTCAAAGAATTGGGAGAGTGACATGGTGTCAATGTACTTATCTGTTGTGGTAACCAAACACCATTGTGGTTTCCATCAAGTCCAAAGGGGGAGATTGTTGGAAATATGATGCAGAGTGTTGTCCTTGATGGCAACCCACTGAATGAAGATGAAGACATGAGATTGTTGGCATGTGTTGTCCTTGATGGCAATACACCTGATGAAGTTGTTCTTGACTTGATGGACTTGGTAAATGATGTAAATCTGATATGAAATGATGTTTGATAGCAATATGATGCTGAGTGTTGTCCTTGAATGACAACCCTCTTGATAAAGATGATGGCAACTTACTTGATGAAGTTGTGCTTGCTAGAATATGTTCTTGATGAAGAAAATATGATGTATCTACAGTGTGTACAGAAGGCAATGAAGAAAAGAATTCAGAATGTGCTCAAAGTATGATGAAAAGAGTATGTCTCTATGAATACGCGGATCTGTCTAAGGCAAGTCGCGTATGCACGCGGAAAAGAACGTTCCAAGTCGCGTATGGGAAAAAGCACTCAAAAAGTGCAAATCCAGGGGCCCATGGTATTGAAGGCTCATGGTGTTGGTTTGGCTCATGGTATTGAAAAAGGGGCCCGTGGTATTGAAGGCTCATGGTATTGTTTTGGCTCGTGGTATTGAAAAAGGATAAACATATATAACGAGAAGAAATTCATTGTGAAAATCATGAGTGAGGGTGCAAGATGTCTGAGCTTGAATGAATACTTCTCTGTGAAGTATATATGTATGGAAAGGGTAAAGGTTTGATGATAGATCTGAATCTATGATGCACCTATGAAGAAATGATGAAGCGGGATTTCTAGATCTGAAATGTATCTGTATTTGCTAGATCTGGTTATGGAAGGCTTAGATCTGAAATGAGGCGAACATATGTCTGAAGTAAAAGGGTAAATCTGAACTGAATGTCTGATCTGAAGAAGTATGCTGCTCTATGATGGTTGAATATCTATACGCTACTTCGCCGAAGAGGAAGCGCGTATATACGCGGCTTCGCTGAAGAGAAAGCGCGTATGCACAATAAAATTAGCTTTGTAATTTGTACTGAAGTATACGCCGGTTTATATGGAAGGAAGCGCGTATATACGCGACATCAGAGAAAGGAAAGCGCGTATGCAAACTAGGGTTTGCTGAAGCAAAGGGTATGAAACATCTGATCTGTTCTGCTGTGTTTCTGCTATCTGATCTGTGTTGATAAGTATCTGTTGGTGATGTATGTTTGTGCTTAAAAGTATGGAAAGGGTCCAGTCTGGAAATTTGATGAAACGTGGCCTACAAATGTTGTTCTATTGAAGTTGTTGGATCCAGTGTGAAAATTGATGAAACGTGGTCCATAGAGGTGCTGAGGGTTGTAGCCTTCAGTCAGGGGGTCGTAGCTCCCTTCCAGGTGAGGCTGGTAAACGAGATCGGGGGTCGTAGCTCCCTTCCAGGTGAGGCTGGTAAACGAGATCGGGGGGTCGTAGCTCCCTTCCAGGAGAGGCTGGTAAACGAGTCAGGGGGTTGGAGCTCCCTTCCAGGAGAGGCTGGTAAACGAGCGCAGGTGGGTGCCTGCGTGTTGGTCAAGTCTGCGCCAACACATATGTTGTAAGATGTTTTCTCTATAATAAAATATTGAAGGCTGAGCAACTACAGCGGTGGTTTTCTCCCGACTTGGGTTTCCACCTAAAAATCCTGGTGTTCATGTGTGATTCTTTGTGTGATGGTTTATTATGTTCTTACTGCACATGTTTACTGTTTATAGAACATCTAATGAATGAATGATGGAATGATATAAGTGAAGAACTAATGGCATAATTAGATCTCTGTGTATACGTGAGTTTTATGAAGGATATCCGCGTGTATACGCTAGTTGGCTTCAGCAAAGTAGCGTATGGGTTTTAAAGGAATGAAAAAGTAAAAATTTTGAATATGCAGTAAATACTGATTCACCCCCCCCCTCTCAGTATTTTTCCCAACATGAAAGGTAATGCAAACAAATGAATGCAATTACTAACCTAAGGCATGATGCAGAGATAAACTAAGTGCATGACTATTATGGTATACGGTATGCTATGATGAGATTGAATGCATGAAGTGGAGAGATGAAAGGAGAGAGAATATGATAATGAAGAATGATGGCACACATATGCATGGAGATAATGCGAGTTATGGAGATAGTCAGAATGATGATGCATGGAATTAATGCGGATAATGGAAATGAATGTAGTCATTAACACAAAATGTGAAAAAGCTACATAGAGAAGGACGAATGTACACCAGCACGACAGCCAAAGAAGAAAATATGTGCATGGGTCGGTCAAATGAGTTGATGAATGGTTAGAATGTTTTCAAATGTGTTTACATAACACTGTGTAAAACATATGAAACCATTTCTTCCACTGCCAAGACCATTTCCACCACTATCAAGACATTTCCACCATTACAGAGATCAGAAACAAGCTATTAACATTGTGTTTTCACCATCATTGCCATCTAAGAGGCTCAGTGAGAGAAAGGAGCATGCAGTCAAAGCATGTCCTCATATCTACAACCCTATGAAAACAGAAACGCAGAGAGAAAACCGTGAGGAAGCCGAGAGGAAAAGAAGAGATAAAACCTAGAAGAAAGAGGCAGAGAATATAGTGAAGAGGCAAAATGGAGTGATAAGGAGCTAACTGGAGCTTTCAAAGCCACGAATCTGGAAAAATTATTGATTAGGTGAGCAATCAAGAAGTAGAATTATGTGGAAGTGAAGGTAAGAAGTTAATGAAGATTTGATTGTTTAAACAATGGTGAATAGATTTCAAGATTGTGTCAACAAACTCTGAGTTATAAAGGGAGTGATTTCATTTTATTTGCAAGCCTGTCATTACGTTGTGTTTTGTATTGACATCATTCAAAAACGTGTTGACACCTTTCAAAAACTACTCTGCCATCAATCAAAACAATGAAATATTTTGTTGAGTGAGTTAATAAATGAATATTTTAATGAGATTGTTGCGGGTTGAAACTTAAATTCAACTGAAAGAAGATCACGAAGATCAGAGAAGATCACAAGAGTTGTTGCATAATAGAGGTAAGCTCAACACATCCTTACATACAGTGTTTCATTTCAAATTGAAAAAAGAGAGTGAGAGTTTCAATTCGAATTGCACAGTGAGGTTGCTTTAAACTAAGTTGTGTAATAGAATTTTTTTTAGCACACTCAGTTTAAAGATTTAAAATAGAGTTTATGAAGAAAATGGAAGATAGTTAGATATGTTTTTTATGACAGAGGATAGAGTATGACGAATGTTGAAGAGAGACAGTGAATTTGTCATGAATTTTTGATGATATAGTTGAACTTTTTCTTTTGTATACATAGTGAGTCTGAATGAAATGTTTTGGAAAGAATTTTTATATGAAATTGATGAGTGAAAAACACTATTGTATATATAAAAAAAATTACACAGTCTAATTTCTTTTACAAAACAAAGACATAGATTTTTTTTTAAAGGAGAATAGAGAATTAAATAGAGGGTAGAATGTTAGAAACATAAATTTATGTTTTCTTAAAGACCTCTCTATCAATTATTTTGTTTATTTATAGTAAGCTCACATTCTTCAAAAGAGAAAAACATAGGATTGATTTATTGACAATGGTAGTGAAGCAAAAAGGTAAGCCTACCACCATGATCAAATCTAGTATTTAAATTTTATTTACAAGATGAAGCTAATGATGGTATATGGTTATATAAAATGGTTTTCAGACCAAATGGCATCAAGAGAATAACCTAAAGACTTCCAAATTTAACACTGGAGTAGGGAAACAATGGAAAAAATCTATCAGTCAGGGTTAATAGGTTTTCTCCAAAAGTTCAAAGGTCATAATGAGGATGTCACAAGAGAATTTGTAAATCATTTTAGACAGAATGAAACCATGGTGGGTAGCCTACCTATCCCTTTGACTCTTGAGTATATCTCTGAAGCTTTATATTTTCCATCTTCAGATGAATTATATCACAAGGGATTACATTTTAAAGACAAAGGCTGGACATTTTTCTTGGACAAAAATAGGAAAGGTTCTTTTGATAGATCAAAAATGATCCCAAGGGAATGGTTCAATGAACCATGGGCAGAACTAGTATTGATAATTCATAAGTTCTTCACTTGTGACAATAGATTTAGTGTAGTACACCTTTACCATGTCAGGTTACTACAACACATCAAAGGGGGTATAAGGATCAATTTTCCCTATTTCTTCTACAAAAACTTAATGAAAATGATTGAAAGCATAAAATCAGAGAATAAACCCAAAGAGGCTCAATTTATTCATCAGGGACTCATCAAAATTCTTGTAGATTACCAGTTGAAAGTCAAAGGGATGGTTTGGGAAGATTTCTTGGTTGAAAATAAGTTTGTAGAATAAGTTGTAGAAAACAAACTTAAACCCATACAAGAAACAATGAGTAGTGTGCATTCATCTCTTTATCCTAAAACAAGGTCAAAGAAACAGCAGGAGACAGTTATGTTAGAGAAAGAAACATCATTTTTTACTATTTTCAGGAGACAGAAAAAGAAGCATTCAACAAAACCAGAAATACAAATCATGGAAACAACTACTATAAAAAAACAAGAAAATGAAATCCTTGAGAGACTGCAACAAGAAGTGTATGAATATCCTATGGATAGAGATTCCTATTGTTGGGAAAAATACTGAGAGGGGGGGGTGAATCAGTATTTACTGCATATTCAAAACTTTTTACTTTTTTCATTCCTTTAAAACCCATACGCTACTTTGTTGAAGCCAACTAGCGTATACACGTGGATATCCTTCATAAAACTCGCGTATACACGGAGATCTAATTATGCCATTAGTTCTTCACTTATATCATTCCATCATTCATTCATTAGATGTTCTATAAACAGTAAACATGTGCAGTAAGAACAGAATAAACCATCACACAAAGCATCACACATGAACACCGGGATTTTTAGGTGGAAACCCAAGTCGGGAGAAAACCACCGCTGCAGTTGCTCAGCCTTCAATATTTTATTATAGAGAAAACATCTTACAACATATGTGCTGGCGCAGACTTGACCAGCACGCAGGCACCCACCTGCGCTCGTTTACCAGCCTCTCCTGGAAGGGAGCTCCAACCCCCTGACTCGTTTACCAGTCTCTCCTGGAAGGGAGCTACGACCCCCCGATCTTGTTTACCAGCCTCACCTGGAAGGGAGCTACAACCCCCTGACTGAAGGCTACAACCCTCAGCACCTCTATGGACCACGTTTCATCAATTTTCACACTGGATCCAAAGCATCCTTTAGGACACCACTTGCAGGCCATGTTTCATCATATTTTCAGACTGGACCCACTCCATACATTTAAGCACAGTCAACCATGAAACAGATACATATAACTCACTGACAGATATCAGTAAACCAGCAGAACAGATCAGATATTTCTTACCACAGACTTCAGCAAACCCTAGTTTGCATACGCGCTTTCCTTTCACTGATGTCGCGTATATATGCGCCTTCTACCATACAAACCCACGTATACTTCTATACAAATTACAGAACTAATTTCATTGCGCATACGCGCTTTCTCTTCGACGAAGCTGCGTATATACGTGCTTCCTCTGCGGCGAACTAGCGTATGGATCTTCAACCATTACAGAGCTGCATACTTCTTCAGATCAGATATTCAGTTCAGATTCAACCCTTTACTTCAGACAGATGTTCGCCTCATCACAGATCTAATCACTCCATAAACAGATCTAGTAGATACAAATACATTTTAGATCTAGATATCCCGCTTCATCATTTCTTCATAGGTGCATCATAGATTCAGATCTATCATCAAACCTTTACCCTTTCCATACAGATATACTTCACAGAGAAGTATTCATTCAAGCTCAGACATCTTGCTCTCACACTTATCATTTGCACAATGAATTTCTTCACCTTATATAGGTTTACCCTTTTTCAATACCATGAGCCCCTTTTTTCAATACCATGAGCCAAAACAATACCATGAGCCCAAAACTACATTACTTCCGATGGTATTCCTGGACGGGGTCATTTAGACGAATCATTACCTAATACAATGGGTCAATACCATGGTGGTTACCCCTGGTTTTGCACTTTTTGAGCACTTTTTCCCATACGCGACTTATCACGTTATTTCCCGCGTGCATACGCGACTTCCCCTAGACATATCCGCGTATGCCTTGAGACATACTCTTTTTATCATAGATCTAGCTCAAACTGAATTTCTTTCTTCATTCCCTTCTGTACTCCACAAGTCCATCGAGGTCAAGAATAACTTCATGGGTGGATTGCCATCAAGGACAACACATGCCAGCAGTCTCATGTATTCATCTTCATTCATTGGGTTGCCATCAAGGACAACACTCTGCATCATATTGCCAACAATCTCCCCCTTTGGACTTGATGGCAACCACGATGGTGTTTGGTTACCACAACAGATAGGTACATTAAGAATACAATGACACCATGTCACTCTCCCCATTTTTGACACCATTCTTTCTCTCCATTCAAACACCATGTCACTCTCCCCCTTTGACATCAAGGGCAAAGGGCGGATCAAAACCAACATACTCTCCCCCTTTTCTCCTCATGTGGAAGAAGCGTTCTGCAGATCTGATGTATACTGAAGTGACCAAGCTCCCCCTGAGTTCATGCTGAATCTTCAAACATATTTTTCAATAAAGTACATGACTCAAAGACTTTCCTATCACCAATGACTCATACTTACAACAAATATCCAACCAAGTGGATTTACATATGAGACTCAAGTACCCAACCAAGTGGGTTTACACATTTGACTCAGCTACCCAACCAAGTGGGTTTACAAAATTTGACAAGTCCTTACATGACTGAATATTACAATTTTACATCATGGGTCTCAACAAGACCTTTTCATCAAAATACAAATATGACCATTTATGACCAACACCAGAAAGTCCTCAAGAAAGAGAACATATTTCAGAACCATCATAATGCCAACAATGCATTATACTCAGCAAAGCTAATGCTCCCCCTGAAACTGTGCATCCAAGCATCCTTTTCATATGACTAAGGCTCCCCCTTAGTTTGTGCATCTTGAACACTTTCACCAACAAATCATCAAGGCATCTTTATCAAAACATTAGAAAAAGAATTATGAGAACTGGAACACCACCAGAGATACCAAACAGTATCAGAGATACCAAACAACACTGCAGCTATGCTGAAAAGAGCTGACTCCAAACAGAAAAATGTCAGCAATCAGACATACGCGGTTTTCTGTGCATTAACTCGCGTATATACACGACTGTGTTTCAGGAAATCCACATATCCAATGCCATCTTCGAAATTTATGCAGATTTGTGCTTTTGACTGGCAGAGAACACTCCTAGCTTCTGTCTTAGATACTCGAATGCTTCCCTGGGCAGAGGTTTGGTAAAGATATCAGCAACTTGTTCTTTGGAGGGAACATACTCCAACTTCACCTTTTTCTCAAGCACTTGTTCACGTAAGAAGTGATACTTGATGGGAATGTGCTTGGTCTTTGAATGCATAACATGATTCTTTGAAATACTGATGGCACTTGTATTGTCACACTTAATGGAGATAGGAGTTGCACATTTGATTTGAAAATCTTGCAAGGTTTGCATCATCCATAGGAGTCGAGTGAAACAAGATGCGGCAGCTACATACTCTGCTTCAGCTGTTGATAAGGCAATAGAATTTTGCTTCTTGCTGAACCAAGATACTAACCGGGGTCCCATATAGAATGCACCACCACTAGTGCTTTTTTGATCATCAACACTTCCAGCCCAATCTGCATCAGTGTAAGCATGAAGAGTAAGATTAGCATTCTTTGGATACCATAGACCAAAATCTTGAGTTCCTTGTAGATATTTGAAAATTCTTTTGACAGCCTGAAGATGAGACTCTTTTGGATTAGCTTGGAATCTTCCTACAATCCCAACTGCATGCATAATGTCTGGTCTAGTCCCAGTGAGATAAAGCAGGCTTCCTATCATTGATCTGTATTCTGGTTGATTTACCGCGGGAGAATCATCATGAGAACTGAGATTACATCTGGTTATCATTGGCGTACTTACAGGTTTGCATTCTTCCATGCCATACTTCTTCAAAATTTGCTTGAGATATTTTGCTTGTGATAAGAATATACCGTCTGCAGTTTGATGCACTTGTAAGCCAAGAAAGAATGTTAGTTCTCCAAGTAAGGACATTTCAAATTCTTGTTGCATAACAGAAGCAAATTTCTGACTCATAGATTCTTCATTGCTCCCAAAGATGATATCATCAACATATACAACCACAATCAAAAGTTTATCATTTTCAACTTTTGTGTATAAGTTGCTATCAGCAGACCCCTTTGAAAATCCTTGTTGATGAAGATATTTGTCAAGACGATAATACCATGCCCTTGGAGCTTGTTTGAGACCATATAGAGCCTTCTTAAGTCTACAAACAAGATTTTCATCATTTCCTAAAATGAATCCTTCCAGTTGTTCCACATATACTTCTTCTTCTAGATCACCATTAAGAAAAGAAGATTTAACATCCATTTGATAAACTTTGATTTGTTGATGACTTGAAAAAGCAAGAAACATTCTTATGGCTTCAAGTCTAGCTACAGGAGCAAAAGTTTCTTCAAAGTCTATACCTTCTTGTTGAGTGTACCCTTTGCAAACCAGTCTAGCTTTGTTTCTTACAACATCCCCATTCTCATTTAACTTGTTCTTGAAGATCCATTTAGTTCCAATGACATTTTTATCATGTGGTCTTGGTACCAAATCCCAAGTGTCATTCTTTTCAATTTGATCAATCTCTTCATTCATGGCTTGGTTCCAACATTCATCTTGGCTAGCTTGATTGACATTGAGTGGTTCAATTGTGGATAGAAGTGCCAGATTACTAGAAGATCCCACAAGTGTTCTCCTTGTTCGTACACCTGATTCCTTGTCTCCCAAAATTTGAGATTCAGGATGATTCTTTTGAACATATCTGGATGGAGCCTTTTCAAAAAGATCATTTTCAGGTTCTTCATTGGATCCATTGTCTATATCATTTATATTTGAAGTAGAAGGCCATAAGTCATCATCATCTTCTTTTGTTGTTTGTTTTTCTTCTTTAGGAGCTGACGGAGACTCATCAATAACAACATCAATACAATCAACAATCTTTTGAAGCCTTTCATTATAACATTTGTATGCTTTGCTTGGAGATGAGTATCCAAGAAAAATTCCTTTATCTGATCTAGGTTCAAACTTGCCAAGCTTTTCATCATTATTTTTTATAAAGCATTTGCTTCCAAAAACTCTAAAATGCTTTACGGAGGGAGATTTACCATACCAGAGTTCATATGGAGTTTTATCACTGTTTACCCGAACATGTGCTTTGTTGAGAATGTTTGCTGCTGTAAGCGTTGCTTCTCCCCAGTAAGTGTGAGGTGTTCCAGAATCATCAATCATAGCTCTAGCCATTTGTTGAATTGTTCTATTCATTCTTTCTGCTACACCATTTTGTTGTGGAGTGCCAGCTACAGAGAATTGTCTTTTTATGCCATGTTGTTCACAAAATTCAAGAAATTCATTTGATGTATATTCTCCTCCTCGATTAGATCTAAGACACTTGATTTTTAGATCCAATTCATTTTCAACTAATGCTTTGAATTTCTGAAATTTTTCAAATGCTTCATCTTTGTGTTTAATGAGCCCGACCCAACACATTCTAGAGTAATCATCAATAAATAAGATATAGTATTCTTCCCCACGTGGTGTCTTTTTCCTCACAGGTCCACATATGTTAGTATGAATGAGTTCAAGAGGCTTGCTTGATGATCCTTCCTTGGCATTAAATCGTACTCTGGTCTGCTTACCAAATTGACAAGATTTGCATATGACACTTTCTGGAAGATTAATATTTGGAAGATCACGAACAGCTTGAAGTCTGCTTGCTTTGTTGATTTGAGAGAAACTCAGATGCCCCAGCCTTCTATGCCATAGCCAATTTTCTGAAGACTTGCTCAAGTAGCATTGATCTATGTCGTTTAGTACATACAGGTTGCTTGGATTTCTTTTTCCTTTTATAATGATTTTACCTGTATCAAGATCACGAACCACACATTCTTTGGAACTGAAGACCACTTCTGCTCCTTGATCACACATTTGACTAACACTTAACAGGTTATACCTTAATCCATCCACATACATGACATCTTTAGCCTTCACTTTTTCTTTTAGAAATACTGACCCTTTTCCTTTAATCACAGCAGGAGTATCATTTCCAAACGTAACTTTCTTTTCCTTTTCTAGAGCATTATAAGTATGAAGTTTGCTTTTGTCACCTGTCATGTGTCTTGAGCACCCACTATCAATGTACCATTGATTTTCTTCACCTTCTGCAAATAATGCTATCCCACAATTTTCAACCGGTATTTCTTTCTCTTTCCATACTTTAGAGCTTGAGGGAACATGCTCTTTTGGCTGGACCTTGCTCCTACATTCAGATTCTTCATGACCAAATTTATTGCAATAAGTACATTCAACTTCGTTTTGAAGAGGAGAAAAGATGTTATAGGTGTTCTTCTTTGGTTCAACATTCATCCTTATCTTTCTTGCTTCTCTTGTCATGATGGTTTTATATGCAACACATTGAACAGCTTTATGACCAAAATTGTGACATGAGAAACATTGTCCATTGAAGTAGAAATTTCTGTGATTATGAAATCTTCTATTAGAATTTACCTGTTGGTTGTAGCCATTTTGAAAGATCTCCCTGTTAGTGTTTCTTGAATTGAGGTGATCATGCTTTACCTGTAAAGATCCTTTGTTCCCCTGCTGAGTGGCTGAATGTAGAGAACCAGCTGTGGCTGCTTTTAGAAAATTTGGTGCTGATGTCTGGGAAGATTCCCCAGTATATCCAAGACCTGTTTTTATAAGAGGAGACCATTGTACCTTGATAATCTCATCCAAGGTTTCTGAACCTTTAGCAAATCTAAGATTGAGAGATTTCACTTTCTCATTATCTTTCCTTAGACTTACTACTTCACACTCCAATTCCTCAATGCGTTTTTCTCTTGCTTCAAGCTGATTTTCAAGAGTCTCTATGATTATGTTCTTTTCTTCTTGGCTTACTTTGAGTTGAGTGTTTTCTTCAAGAAGATTATTGTCTTCTAGAGAATCCACAAAAGTACCCTTTTCTTTTCTAGATTCTTGTTCACATTCTTTCACGATTGCCCATACCTTTGCACCAAGATTTTGCAGATAAGCTTTTGTTTGCACACTTCCCATTGCGACGGATCTCCTTCAAGCGATCAAGCTTCTGCAGAAGGACCTGCTCTGATACCAATTGTTGGGAAAAATACTGAGAGGGGGGGGGTGAATCAGTATTTACTGCATATTCAAAACTTTTACTTTTTCATTCCTTAAAACCCATACGCTACTTTGATGAAGCCAAGTAGCGTATACACGCGGATATCCTTCATAAAACTCGCGTATACACAGAGATCTAATTATGCCATTAGTTCTTCACTTATATCATTCCATCATTCATTCATTAGATGTTCTATAAACAGTAAACATGTGCGGTAAGAACAGAATAAACCATCACACAAAGCATCACACATGAACACCAGGATTTTTAGGTGGAAACCCAAGTCGGGAGAAAACCACCGCTGCAGTTGCTCAGCCTTCAATATTTTATTATAGAGAAAACATCTTACAACATATGTGCTGGCGCAGACTTGACCGGCACGCAGGCACCCACCTGCGCTCGTTTACCAGCCTCTCCTGGAAGGGAGCTCCAACCCCCTGACTCGTTTACCAGCCTCTCCTGGAAGGGAGCTACGACCCCCCGATCTCGTTTACTAGCCTCACCTGGAAGGGAGCTACAACCCCCTGACTGAAGGCTACAACCCTCAACACCTCTATGGACCACGTTTCATCAATTTTCACACTGGATCTAAATCTTCCTTTAGAACACAACTTGCAGGCCACGTTTCATCATATTTTCAGACTGGACCCATTCCATACTTTTAAGCTCAAACAAACATGAAACTGATACATATAACTCACTGACAGATATCAGTAAACCAGCAGAACAAATCAGACATTTCTTACCACAGACTTCAGCAAACCCTAGCTTGCATACGCGCTTTCCTTTCGCTGATGTCGCGTATATACGCGCTTCCGTTCACATAAACCAGCGTATACTTCTGTACAAATTACAGAGCTAATTTCATTGCGCATACACGCTTTCTCTTCAGCGAAGCCGCGTATATACGCGCTTCCTCTGCGGCGAACTAGCGTATGGTTCTTCAGACATTTAGGTCATTACAATTCTTCAGAATAGATACATCACACAGATTTAACCCTTTACTTCAGACATATGTTCGCCTTATCTCAAATCTAATCATTCCATAAATAGATCTAGCAAATACAGATACATTTCAGATCTAGATATCCCGCTTCATCATTTCTTCATAGGTGCATCATAGATTCAGATCTATCATCAAACCTTTACCCTTTCCATACAGATATACTTCACAGAGAAGTATTCATTCAAGCTCAGACATCTTGCACCCACGCTTATGATTTGTACAATGAATTTCTTCTCTTTATATAGGTTTACCCTTTTTCAATACCATGAGCCCCTTTTTCAATACCATGAGCCAAAACAATACCATGAGCCCAAAACTACATTACTTCCGATGGTATTCCTGGACGGGGTCATTTAGACGAATCATTACCCAATACAATGGGTCAATACCATGGTGGATACCCCTGGTTTTGCACTTTTGAGCGCTTTTTTTCCATACGCGACTTATGACGTTCTTTCCTGCGTGCATACACGACTTCCCCTAGACATATCCACGTATGCCTAGAGACATACTCTTTTCATCATAGATATAGCATATATTGAATTCCTTTCTTCATTGCCTTTTGTACTCACAAGTCCATCAGGTCACGAATAACTTCATCAGGTGGATTTCCATCAAGGACAACTCAAGTCAACATCTCAATGGGTTGCCATCAAGGACAACACTCTACATCATATTTCCAACATTCCTATTTTGAAAACAATGAAGTGGAAGCTACTTTAGTTTCCAAAGATTCAAAGAGGAAGGATCAAAACCTTTCCAGAGTTAGAGAGTTAACTGATAGCTTGGAGATAAGAAAAATCATGGAGAGTCACCTGAAGGAGGAAAATGAAACCTATAAAATAACCAATGATAAATTGTCTAAGTAGAATGAGAAGATAAATGAGGAAGTGGAAAATTTAAAAACCAAAAACAATCTTCTTTGTACATGAGCATTCAGGTGGCTTCAAAAGAAAATTTCGTGGAAAGCTAAGTATGAGAAACAAAAAGTTAAGACCCCCATTTACAAGGAAGAGCAAGGAAAAGACATGGATTCTCTTTTGTACATAGCACAACATGAGGTTTTAGGATCAGGAATGGGATCATCATCAGGGCTTCGAAGGTCAAAGAGGAAAAAGCAAGCATGAGGACATGCTTGATCATCAGTTTGGTGGAGATGTTGGCCCTCATTTTTTATCTCTTTTTGTTTAGAAAATACACCTTATTTTTCCATATTATCCATCTATTTACCATCATATCCACCTTATATTGACCCAAAGATGCATATACAGGTATTTAAGTGATGTTTTTTAATTATTAGATGTTTTTGTAAAATTTGAAATTTAAGTGCATTTTTGGACAACAGCAGAAATTCCCGTAATAACATTATGACTTGTATATGTGTAGGACACTTGGGCTCGAGCTGGATACATTTCTAGAAGGCTTGGGAACTAATAATAAGATTACACCTATTGGAACAGATACACCGAGCTTTAACAAGCCTGGTCAAAGGCGGTCAAACATGACTAGTCTTTATGGAGGATCCCTAGAAACTAGGTTAAAACTCTTATTTTATGGGATTTTATAGATTATGATGGATCTGATAGATGAAGTCAACTTAATATGATAGGATAAGGATAGTTATTATTACTTGAAATATGTTAGATCATTTTGTTAGATATTTTATCTATTTAAGCCTCAAACTTTGAAGGCTTTGACAATGGAACTTGTATGACTTATTATTATTATTTCTGAGACTTGGAGACATAATTGAAGATCTGTCCTATCATATTTTGATGCTATTACATGATGGTTGATTTATTGAATTCTTAAGTAGCTGAACTTACCTTCAGTGTGCGAGGAAAGGGTTGAGGGCCCCACACCGAGTTAAGTGCACTTCTTAGTATATTTCATAGCTGCCATTTCTGAATTAGTCTGCTTATGTTTAATTTGTTTACGCTGATTATTTTCAAGTATTGATGAATCTCATGATCATTCTTAACCTTCATATGAAAGGAAAAACAAGTGTTTAAAGTTAAATAGTGTTTACATGCCTTTACATGCTTTGATTTCTGATGGATCTTAATCGTGTTTCTATTCTGCATACGAAGAGACAAACCAGTATTTAAAGTTAAATACTTCTTCTATCTGATTAAGAGATTAAAACTAAGATTCATCTTTCTTACTTTTCTGAATTCCTGTTTTAACAATAGCATTACTGATAAATGAATATATGATGAAGGACAACTACGACCTCTTCAATTATTTCATGTATCTTAATCTATTATTTAGTTTAGTTTTCTTTCAAATTCACATGGTAATCTTGTTAAGAGAAGGACAAACAAATCTCTTAAGTTAGGAGATTCTTATGCTTCTAATTACACATTTGAATTTATAAATGATTTAAGTTAGATTTATATTTGTAATATGCATTTCCCTAAATCATCAATAAACCATCTTCTAAATTGATCGCAATTGAAACCCATATACTTTGGGGATGCTTCCAAGTTCCACTAACCCAGATTGATAATAAATACTTGCATTAGTTTACAACAGTAAATTGACCCAACATATACCACTAAGTAGCTAGGCCTCAGATAGAGATACCTAACATAATAAATTTGTTGAAGACCAAGAAGGTGAATGTAGGATCAGAGGAACCCAAGTTTGCAACAGTAGGAGATTACTGGGATGAGGATGCAGTCAGTAAAGTTACATAGCTACTTCATAAATATCAAGAAATGTTTCCCACTAAGTTTTCAAAAATGAAGGGTATATTAGGGGAATTAGGAGTCATGAATATTCCCCTTAATCTTGATGCAAATCCAGTTAAACAAAGACCTTGCATATTGAACCCAAAGTATAAAGATAAAGTGAAACTACAACTCAATAACATGATAGCAGCAAGAATCATTGAACCTATAGAAGAATAAGAATGCGTAAGTCCTATGGTGATGCAAGAAAATAAGACTTACGGATAAATCAGGATCTGTGTTGATCTAAGGAATTTGAATGATGCATGTATACATGATCCATTCCCTACCCCTTTCACATATGAAGTGTTGGACAATGTAGGAGGTTAGAAAGCCTACTCATCTATAGATGGATTCTTAGGTTATCATCAGATCATAATTTCACCTGAATATCAACATAAGACCACATTTTCTACAGAATGGGGCTCATATAAGTACAAAATGATGCCTTTTGTATTAAAGAATGCCCCTGCTATATTTTCTAGAGTGGTGGTTGCAGCTTTTAAGGAGTACATATGTAAGTTTTTGGAGGTATAATTTGATGATTAGACAATATTTGGATTGCTCAGAAAACATGTTGAAACTCTAATATTGTTGCTCGACACATGTAGAAAACATAATATTTATTTGAACCTAAAGAAGGGCATATTTTGTGTACATTTTGGCATATCTTTGGGACATATTGTTTGTAAGAAAGGACTAATGGTTGACCCTGCTAATATTTTTTTCATTGTGACCTTGGACTCACCTAAGATAGTAAGACAACTTCACACGACATTGGGAAATATAGGGAATTATAGGAATTTCATCAAGGGGTATGCGCAAATCACTGCGCCTATGGAGAAATTTTTGAAAAAGGATGCAACTTCTCAATGGGATGAATAATGCCAGAATAGCCTCGACATATTAAAGGAAAATATGGTGGTTGCACCTATACTAGTGTCCCCTAATTGGAATAAGGAGTTTCATGTTCATGTGGATGCCTCTTGTATAGCTTTGGGAGTGGTATTGGCATAGCCTAGTGAAGGATAGATTGATCATCCTATATATTTTGCAAATACAAAGTTATCTAAGGCTTATAAGAATTAAACCACTACAGAAAGAGAAGGCCTAGCTATGGTGTATTCTTTGTAGAAGTTTAGACAATATTTGTTGGGAGCACATTTCAAGATATTTATAGATCATTTTGTGCTGAATTATTTGGTTAATAAGCCTGTCTTAGGAGGAAATATCTCCAAATGGTTATTGTTATTTCAGGAATGTGATTTTGAGATCATTGTTAAACCAGGAAGGCTGAATGCAGGACTTGACCATCTGTCAAGATTGGAAACAGGGGAAGAACCAACCAGTATAGAAAATAATCTCCCTGATGCACAATTATTTGTAATAAAAGTGGAAAATGATCACTTCACATATATTATTCATTTTTTAGTACAGGGATGGCTCCTTCAGAATATATTATCCAGCAAAATAAAAAATTGGTGTTTAAGGAAGCTAAATTTTCATTAATAGCAAGATAGTTATATAATATGGGACCATATGAGATACTGCATAGATATGTTCCTAAACATGAAAGACAAATGATTTTGATAGAGGCTTATGAAGGCGCAACTAGTGGACACTATACATGAAATACTACAGTGCAGAAGATCTTGAGAGAAAATGAGTGTTGTAGAGCATGTAATGTGTGTCAGAGAATAGGGAAGCCTTGTAAAGGGGATGGGATGCTTGTTACATGTTATTTTGTCACCATGACATTTGAATGTCTATATAGTTTATCACTACCTATATTGTGTCCCTTAGAAGTCAAAAACCCTAATGTTCCGAAACCAAGTCTTGGACTCGGAGAAAATCTCATTAAAACCCTTAAAAGTCTATCTCCGCACTTTTTCTAGCCTTTTCCTATGGGTCCTCAGATACTTGGTCTATAAACCGTGACAACCCCCACACGTTCTATGAATAAAACCTGTGAACCCCTGTAAAAAGTCGAATTAAAGAAAAAGTAAATTATAGAAACCTAGCTAGTCGAATATTCTCCCAACTAGAAGATTCTAGAGGTGTGATCAGTTCGAGCTTTATCCCTCCACTCATGGAGCTTTTCCCTTGGTTCATGGAGCTCAGATCCCTTCATGAGAGGAATACATCACCCTATTCATGGAACTTAAACTACCTCCATTCCCCTATAAATTGATCTCATGTTTCAGTCTCAAGGGTAGAAATACATTGTAGTTATTGAAGAAATTACCAAGAGTGCATACTCTCTACACTAGTTGTTGTTGGAATGAGAATGCTCGCACCCTTATGTCCATAAATCCATGCTAGTATTCAGAGAGGAAGGCTTTTCAAACTAAAGGAGAAACAATTGTTTAGGACCCCAAGAGAAACCTGTACGACATCAAGGCATCAGGTTGTAAGGTTACTCTTTTCATTCAAGATAATACATATGGATCTCTTTTTCTCATTGAGTTTCTCTTGTGCTTATTGAATAACATCAATACTTAGACTCCTTGATCACTAAGTTGGATTAGATTTTCTTAATTATTATATGTTGCAGGTGCTTTGATTGTTTTGTTTGTCTTTGATTGCAGGTTCTACTTACTGAAGAAGCCTCTTTGGAGTGACTAGATAAAATACTGCGTCGAACGTTGGATTTCAAAGTAGGGGCATGTACTCTCTCTTTGTTATAATAGTTATGAATTTCAATTAGTCTAGAGAAAAAGGTTTCCAAATGGATGTTTGTTTCTAGCTATTCGTAGAATACTAGGGATATCGCTCTTGTTCGCAAGAGGGATTAATCCGCATAGCAAAATGGAAACTCCACTGGGGAAACATCTGTTGACATTCATGTTGTAGATTCATCTACATCTCAATCTAAAATAGGTAATAAGAATAAAGGAAAGAATCTTGTTACACTATTTTTTGGTCATCTAACCTTTCATCATTAGATGGACCCAAGTACACCATGTAAGACCGGTTTTACCCCAAGTAAAACTGCTTTCACCATGTTAATTAGGAAACCCCAAAAGGAATAATTAATTAAACCATAATTTAATTATTATTCCCAGTCATGTTTAACCCAAAAACAAAGAAATTAATGAGATAAACCCATAGTTATCTTATTATTTTTCTAGGAATAATTATTTAAATAATATTCCTTGTTAAATATGACCAAATCAACCACCATTAATCAAATAAATCATTATTTATTTGATTATATCCCAACCACTTCCTTAAAAAGATAAATAAATCATTTATTTATTTATTTTTCACTAATCAAGGGATTTGACCCAAGTCAAACACCTTTTCCCTCCAACAAATAATAATAAAATATTCCATAGAGGTGGATCTAGATGTGATTAACATTATTTTAATCATGCACCAAGATCTAGAAAGACCCAATATTTTGTTATAAATAGGAGGGTTTTCCCCATCATTCTTCACCTTTTGTTGCATACTAGATCACTCTGGATCTATACACTCGGTCTCATTTTCTATCATTGTTGCTCCCATTGAGCTCTACCTTCTACATTGGGTTTTCTACATCTACAAGAGAGAGAAAGCTTAGATCTGAAGTGCTGAGGACTACAAAGAACCCATCCCATTGAGGAGATCTGGATACACCTTCTTGTTTCCTCCCAGGTGCCCTGTAATATAAAAATTCATTCAAAATCGTGTTCTTGTCTTGTCTGTTGGATGCATGGAGCAAACTCTTTACTTCACTTCTTAATATCTTTCCATTTATAGATCTGTTTGTTGCGGCACTTTAACTACTAATTGCAGATCTGAAGATGTTTTGCAGCCATTATTGTTGTTAGGGCTATTAGTTATGCGTAGCTAAAGTGGTTCTTTTTCGTACGCTTCGACAAAGAATCCATACTAACAAATGGCGACTCCACACGGGTTTTAAATTACGACCGCTGTCGTTTTTCATATTCCTGCATATCCAGCTACTTCAGGCCCTAGGGCTTCTTTTTTAGCTGCTTAGTTTTTCTCTTTTCATGTCATTTTTCTCACATAAAACCCTAAAAACCTAAAATTTCTAACTTCCGTGTGTTTTTGGCCCTATTGCGCAGGTAAGCGACACCAGCCGCACCTGAGACGGCAATTTTTCAGAAAATCTGCCGCCGAAACAGCCGGAACGGGGGGGTCGCACCTTTTGGCCCAAAACCTGCGACCTGGACGCACTTTTCAGCATGTAACCTGCGACCTCAACCAAAATCAGGTCAGAACCTGCGACCTGCCTTTTTTCCAGCATTTTTTCTGTAATTTTTCTAGGTTCTGCTGCAGCCTCTGCCAGGGTTTTCCAGCCTCTGTCTCAGCCCGCCTTGACCAAGATCTGATCTGTTTTTACTCATCTAAGTGGGAACCCGGCCCCTTAGGGCTTTAGTACCCTCCACTTTTTGTGGAAGAGTTTCAGCTGTTTCAGCCGTCGGTTTCAGAGCTTCAGCCCTTTCTTTTTCCAGATCTGTGACCTCACTTCCAGATCCATCGAAATCAACCTCTTTTCCTTTCAAATCACCTCTTGTCGTTTTGTTTGGACCTCCCCTAAAGGCCTCTGCCTTGCCCCTCCCGGCTTTTTGCTGATTTCCCTTTTTTTCCAGCCACCTTGCCCCTGTCTCTTGGCTGTGATCTGCACCCCTTATCTGCAGCTTTATCCTTCGGATCTCTGTCCCCTTTGACCCTAGATCTGTTGAGCTTCGTTTGTGTGTGTTTCCATAGTTTTTCCCTTTCTTTTCAGCATAGTTTTGAGAGACCCACTTTCTTGGGTTTGATAGATGCATATGTAGCTGTTATTTTTCTGTTATTTCAGCATTTTTATTCTGTTCTCTGTAGGTTTATTTCCAGCTACGTTGCACACTTTTTTGCTCTCAACAACGGAAAGGGTTTAAAAATTAAAATTAACGCACACCACACACTGACCTTAAGTGAAGAAGCGCCTGGTTTACACCGCGTGGCAAAGACTCTAAAATCAATCGTCACTGCACCTTATCTGCCCTTGACCTTCTTGATTTTGCCCCTTTCTGCCCTTGCCGGTTTCCTTCTTCCTGTCATCATTGCGCCCCCAAGGCGCCTTTCCCGGAGACTTCTTGGCCTTCATCCTCAGTTCCCGGTTGATCGACCTGCTCCGCACCGTCGTCGTCGAGCCAGTCCACCTTCGAGTCCGCACTCAGACTCCTCTCCTGATTCCTCAGGTCCCCCTTCTCCTCCCGGTTCTCCCCCTTTTACCTTCACCATGTCTGGATCAGGGCCCAATGCTAGCGGCCCCAATACCGGCCCTCCTTCTGGCGGAACCGTCACAACCACTACTCCGGCCACCCCTGTGCTGCCGTACATTGCAGGCCTCAGCCTCCCCGATTTCCATCAGTTGATTAACGACCCCATCCACCATAATACTACCTGGCCCACTATGCCTACCAAGTTACCCTCTGATATCCCTAAGTTCGAGGGCCTTAATGGCGAAGACCCAACCAATCACGTCCGGTCTTTCCACATGTGGTGTTCCTCCAACTCCATTACCGATGACTCCATTCGTCTTCGGTTGTTCCAACGCACGCTTACCGGCGAAGCTTCTAAATGGTATGTCGAGCAGGCCACTTCCTCCCATACCACGTTCGAGACTCTTGCCCAAGCCTTTTTGTCGTACTTCCAGCTCCCTCTCCGATACGACACTGGCACGGAGCTCTTGACTTCATTTAAGCAATCCTCTTCCACACGCCTTTCTGCCCATGTTCGGGAATGGCGACGAAGACGGAGCTTATGTCGAGCCCCTCCCTTTGAAGATCGGGTTTACATGGAGGGAAAGGTTCCTTCGCACCCTCCGCGTCTCCCATCGGCAAAGATGTCGCCTCTCACTTTCCTCCAATCTGAAGAAGCGCCTCCAAATAGCTTTCGAAGTATGGCCCCGATCTATGCTTAATCTGGTTATGTTTATGCATCTTCTTCCACAATCCCCCGATGGCCTAAGAGCCACGGCATCTCATTCCGCCGACGGTATTGTTGGATCTCTTTCCCACCCCCCTGCTCATCCTCCTATGAGCCATGGCCCTCCTCAGGGAGGGGCCAGCGCCTCTAGCACTCTGCCCCCTCCCGGCAACATGTATCCAGGATACGGCATGCCTCCTCCTTTTGCCCAACCTCCTGCTTACCTCAATGCTGCCCAACCCAACCCTTACTTTTATCCGCAGCCTGGTGCGCCAGCTCCCCCAGCGTATGCGTTTCCGCCTCCCTTGCCTCCTCACCACCTGCAACAGCCCTTACAACCCCCTCCAGGGCAAGTATTTGCGCAGCAGGGTGCGTTTAATCCCCCTTCTTCTCAAAGAAGGCGGAGAGGCAACCAGAACCCATCTGCCCCCGGTAACCGAGGACCCAATTCGGGTCTGGACCCTAACACTAGCAACCAGCCTCAGGGCATTCCGCCCAGGCCGGACAGGCCGCTTCGCACAAACAAGCCCTGTTCGTGTTGCGGTGTTTACGGTCACTATACTCACGATTTCCCTCTCTTACCCCAGATGCGACAGATGTGGGAGTCTCAAGCCACATTGCGCGGACAGCACACCTCCCCTCACGCTCCTCCTAATGTGGCCACTACCCAGCCAGCTGTGTTCACTGATCCTTTCCCTCAACAGGGATTCGTGGCTACCCACCCCCCTGACCGCCATGCCGCCACACCCTCGTCCATTTCTGGTTCCTCTGACTACCAGATCCTCATGATGCACTCCGATCCGTCCCCTTCCGTCGACCTTCACCTTCAAACTCGGTCTCGCCAGTACACCAAGCCCCCTGCTCAGTCTGCTCCCGAGCCCCCATCTTCGGGTTCTACAGAGCCTCTTTCGACATCCAGTGGCCCCTTACACATCCCTCAACCCAAAGTTGAGGTTCACCCAAAGATTCCAAAGGGTCCATTACGTCGAAATGCTGCTTCTGGTCGAGCCGCCCAATCGTACAGTATAGTAGATGATTTGGCACAATCCCCTGCTTCCATTTCCACACTGGAACTCCTCCAGTCGTGCCCTTCCCAACGGAAGGCTCTACTATCTGCCGTGGGCGCTGTTGATCCTGCTGATGGCCAAATGATTGTTTTCGACGCCACTCAATCGGACCACCCTCCTCTTCCTCCTTCCGTTGCTTTCCAAATCCCAGTCAAAATCCGGAACGCCACTGTATCCCGGTGTATAATTGATGAGGGCGCATCCACCTGTGTGATGTCCGCTTCGGTTTGGAAGCAACTCGGATCCCCTGAGTTGGCCCCTTCCACGATCACCCTTCGAGCGTGGGATGGTCATGCCTCCCAGCCTATTGGCCTGTTTCGTAACTGTCCCATCACCCTCGCCGGTAAGGCTGTTTGCGTTGATGTCGAAGTCATTGACGCCCCTCTAGACTACAACATCCTATTGGGGCGAAGCTACACCTATGCCATGTCTGCTGTCCCATCCGCGGTCTTCCGTAAGATGTCTTTTCCACATAACGGGAAGATAGTCACCATTGACCAGCTATCGTATCATGAGTCATCGTCTCTGTCCTCCTCCGAGACGACCATCTCTTCTGTAGCCAACAAGCAAACTGTCGATTCCTTGACCAGTGTCTCCCCCGGCGTTTATAAAGATTCCACCTTGCTTGGTACTTTTCCTCACCTTCCTCCCCCTCCCGTTACTGATCCCAGCTTGTCGAATGTTTGCATGATGCAATCGTCTCAGGCCACCCATAAGCAGCCTGCCTCGGCTAGTCCGCAACCTCCTCCCCGCCCTCCGCGACCCGCTTCTAGCCATTCATCTCAGCCAGCCGGACCTTCTCCTTCTGGCCCTCCCCCCACAGCTGGTATCCCCGAACCTCTTCATCCTCCCGTCTCGGTTCCCCCTGACCTTGCCCATCTCGGAGCGGTACCTCTTGGTCATTACCCCGCTAGACAGATCCCCTTCTTGGCTCCCCCTCCTGGAGTATCTTCTGTCCCCGTCATGGCCACCCTCTCTCTCCCTAACTTGACCTTGGGCATTCCGGTCTGGTACCTTGACCCCCCGGCCGCCACCCCCCCTGGTCTCCCCAAACCTTATATGGCTTTGACACCGGTTCAACCGATCCCCCTCGCTTCCTCCATAGCCTCTGTGCCCCCAGCACCTCCACCGGACCCTTCTCCTGTTGTGCCGGCTCCCGAGAAGACAGGCAAAGCCCGCAGGGGGGCAACCCATAACGATCCAGCCCCCCCGACATCCCGTAACCCCCCACGACCACCAAAGCCCGCCATTCGATGCGCTTTGTGTGCTGTCGTCGGTCACGCCACTCACATGTGTCCTGAATTGCCCCACCTCAAACTTCTGGTCAACGAGACATTCCCCGACTCTGATCTCCCAGAAGTCCATGTCACTATCCCCGACTCCCTCCCAAAACTCAAACACTTGCGCACAAACCACCCTTGTGCCTTGTGCGATTTTCACGACCATTACACCCACCTCTGTCCCCGCCTTGACGAGTACCGCTCCTCCTTGGACTTGTACGCCAATTCAAGGCCGCTTCGATCGGACCAAAGGACATTCACATTCCGCCTCCCGCTTTTAAGCCAACGGAGCCCTCAGTCACCATTTTGTACCTGTCATCATCCTTGAGACCTAATTCACCAGCCACTCAACCTACCGATCCCCTCAGCTTCTCAGCCGACCTTGGATCTGTTGATATCGCCCATATGAGCCCTTCTCCTCATGATGAACCGTTCCCCACCACTACTCCCTCGGGTGTCCCTTCTGCCTCCAATCTTCCCATCTTCCAATCTGATGAAGACATCATGGAAGCCATGACCAACCCCGACTTTCCCTGGGATGATATGCACCATCGCGCATATTTCCTCCCACAGCAATCCCACGACCAATACGCTGTGGAAACCACAGACTTCATCCCCCATGCAGTTGATTGGTTCAAAAACCCCATTCCTGCACCTGACGCTTTCGAAGAAGGAAACATGGCCAATATCTCGTCTACCATCAAAGTTAACATTTCGGCCACACCAGGAATCGAAGAATACATCACATTGGGTGCCCAATGCACCCCGGAAGAAATTGAAACTTACACCAAGCTTTTCAAAGAATTCCGCGATATCTTCGCCTGGTCCTATGCTGAAATGCCCGGACTCGATCCTGCCATTGTCGAGCATCATATCGACACCTGGCCTGACGCCAAACCAGTCCGCCAAAATATGAGACCCATTCATCCTTCCCGACGTGACGCTATTAAAGCCGAAATCGATAAGCTCAAGCAGGCTGGTTTCATTTACCCCATCGAATACACCACTTGGGTTTCTAACCCCGTTCCGGTTCTCAAGAAACAAGGCACCATTCGTGTCTGCACGGACTTTCTCGACCTGAACAAAGCTTGTCCCAAAGACAACTTCCCCACACCGTTCATCGACCAAATCATTGACGAGTGTGCGGGGCATGAGATCCTATCCTTCATGGATGGTTTTTCCGGATACAACCAAATTGCTATCCGTCCTGCTGATCAACTAAAAACCGCGTTCATTAGTCCGTGGGGAACTTTCGCTTACCGGGTCATGCCTTTCGGCCTAAAAAACGCCGGCGCCACCTTTCAACGGGCCAGGTCTTATTGCTTCCATGACTTAGCTCATATTATCCTTGCCTACTTAGACGACCTCACGGCACGTTCTAAGCATCGGGCGCAACACATACACGATTTGCGCACCATTTTTCTCCGATGTCGCAAGTATAATATCCGACTTAACCCGTTGAAATGTGTCTTTTGCGTTCCTGCCGGCCACCTCCTAGGCTTCATCGTGTCTAAGGCTGGTATCACTCTTGACCCTTTGAAAGTTCAAGCCATTCTTGAACTCCCCATCCCGCGTACCCTCCGCCATCTCCAAAGCCTCCAAGGCAAAGCTAATTTCCTTCGTCGGTTCGTCCCTGACTATGCCACCATTGCGCACGGGTTCCTTAGACTCCTACGCTCCCATATCCCCTTTGTTTGGGATACCCATGCTCACGAGTCTTTCGATGCCCTCAAGCAAGCTCTCACATCTGCTCCCTTAATTCGCCCTCCTGACTTTAATCGGGACTTCATCCTATATATCTCCGCTTCCACCTATTCGGTCGCTGGAGTCCTTATCCAAGAGGATGACCATGGCATCGAGCATGTGATCTACTATGTTAGTAAGAACCTTGTGGGACCCCCTGTCTCATATTCCTATGACGAGAAATTAGCGCTGGCTATTGTGTTCTCAGTCCAAAAACTTCGTCATTATATCCTCCTGCGCTCCACCAAGGTTGTGACAAATTCCAACCCCATGGCCTTCCTCCTAAGTCGTCGTATACTTACTGGGAAGTATGCCCGTTGGGTCATTATCCTTCAGGAATTCGACCTCGAATTTGTCACCCCAAAAAGTAAGAAAGGCTTAGCCCTCGCTGAGCTTATTTCTGAATTACCTACCGGATCGCAAGACCCTCCCGTTAATGACGATTTTCCTGATGAACACCTGTTTACCATTACTTCCGATGACCCGTGGTACGGCGATATTCTTACTTATTTGCGAACCCAAAAGTTCGCTCTCCACCTTGACCGTGAGGCTCGTCGACGTATCCGACACCAAGCCCCCCGATACCTTCTTATTGGTGACGACCTTTATCGTCGCGGGGTTGATACGGTCCTTCGTCGTTGCCTCACACACGCTGAAGCTGAGCAGGTCCTTAACGCCTGCCATAGCGGCGCTTGCGGTGGCCACCTCTCCGGTCTTGCTACTGCCCAAAAAATAATGCGCGCCGGGTATTTTTGGCCTTCCCTCTTCAGTGATTGCATTGAGGCAGTCAAACACTGTCCCAACTGCCAACATTTCGCCCCAAAAGCGCGAGCTCCACCAGCTCCCCTCCATCCGGTCGTTTCCACTGGTCCCTTTTGTAAATGGGCCATCGACTTTATGGAGTGTCGCCCGCCATCCTCTGGTAGCCACAAGTATATCATCGTGGCGGTCGACTATTTCACCAAATGGGCCGAGGCCATGCCAACGTTCAACAACACGGCAGCTACCGCGGCTCTCTTTTTCTTTAACCATGTTATAGCTCGCTTCGGGGTTCCCAAGCAGCTGGTCTCTGATCACGGCAGACATTTTGAAGATGAGATATGGCGTGAGCTATCCTCACTGTTGGGTTTTGAGCACCAATATTCCTCCTCCTATTACCCCCAAGGTAATGGCCAAGTTGAAACAGTCAACAAAATCCTCAAGACTATGCTTCAACGAACAGTGAATAAGCACAAAACCAACTGGCATCTCATGCTCTTTCCTGCCTTATGGGCCTATCGAACCTCTGTCAAAACCGCCACCGGGTTCACCCCTTTCCACCTCGTCTTTGGAGAGGAGGCGGTTTTACTGATCGAGTGTGAAATTCCTTCTCTACAACTAGCCGTTGAACTTCTCCCTGACACCCAACCACTAGAACAACGACTTATCATGCTCGAGCGTGCCTCCGAAGACCGCCGTATTGCCTTACAAACCATGGAAGCGGCCAAAAAACGCACCAAAGCTCAGTATGACCGACAAGTCCAGCCTCGCACTTTTCACGAAGGCGACCTTGTTCTAGTCTATGACCAGGCCCATGATGTCCTGGGTCATGGGAAGTTTGACTCATTATGGCTAGGCCCTTACATCATTAGTAAGGATCTCGGAAAGGGGGCATACCTCTTAGAGGATTTCGAGGGCCATCCCCTTCCTAACCCTCGCAATGCACTCTATCTTAAGAAATATTACCCTTAGCATTTCCCCTCGGAAATGCATGTTTTATTTTTCTTTTAGATAGCCAACATCTGTTGTTTCATTTTTTCTACTGCACCAGGACCCATCTTCGTCCAACATGCAGTTACCTCACTTCCATTCAAAATCGAATTTCCTCGCTTACGACACTTGTACTGGGGGCACCGTATCGCCCCCTTACTTGTCCATGTTCGTGTTGATTTTCGTCATGAGTACCCACCTTGTACTCATGTTTCTATAACCCCCCATTTGGGCCTTTACTGTGTGGCAGCATTATCTAGTCGCCCTTGCTTAGAGCATCCGAGTTGAGTCATCATTGCATTCATGGAGTCTACCCTGCATCCTTTTACACCCTACTATAGCCCTCCATTCTTTTTGCTTGATTCCTCTCTTGTGTCGCATCTCATGACCTTCAGCCCCACTGTCCCCTGTCCCCTTCGATATTGTGTCAGTCGCTGCCATGTCATTCATGCCCTTTATGCTCTAACAAGGGAAGTCGTCCATTCGCCACTCCACCCTTCCCATTTCCGCCATCATCCTTAGTGTCAGTCTGTCCGCCGCTCTATTGCTATTCTCTCGTGCCTTAGTTGAGGATCTCTCATTGCCTCACCTAAGGCGGGCCTCCTTCTGTCGACCTCAACACACTTATTCCAGAAGCAAGGTCTAGAGGGCGGTGTACCTTGGTTCCGGCTTCCGCTTTTGTTCGGTGCCTCGGATCAGGCAGGGGGATTTCTTACCTCCCTTTGACTTGATTGCTTCTCCAGCTCCTTTCAGCATGATCGAGATTCGTATACTGGACAGTCCAGTGACCCAGCAACAACTCTTGATGATTCCCGGGCGTGTGTGAGATGTCTCAGCCCTCATGAGGGGGTGGCCCTGCAGGTAGCCCCCCACATGCCCGGATGACCTCTTCGTTGCAGCCTTTGATGCCGCTCCAGATTTTGATGATGTTGGCCTTAGCCACTTGAAGCACCTCTATGATTTGCATGTATCAGTCAGATTTTGTGAGCCCTTCCCCATTTACAGAGGGCATTTGGGTTGTATTTATCTCATGTACTCAGATGATATTGTACTAGTCCTGGCTGTTATCCCAGGCACAGCATGTATGTGAGACTATTCATTGTATTTTTATCTGGCTCTTGATTATGCCAGCTGTACTCTATGGTTCGGTCCCTTGTTCACTGGGCACACTATTCTTTTGTACTTTGTCACGGCGGGCATAGGTATGCCTCCCCCGCCGCCTTCAGCACAGGTACCCTCTCATAACAGAGACTTGTTGCACCTGCGAGTCTCGTCTCCTCAGGGTCTAGTCCTTTAGCACACTATCTACCTCATATTTCTCTCTCTGACATACCCTTTTGTTGTCTAGTGATTGTCTTCTTACAACGTACTTCGGTCATACGATTTGCTCCTGACACTCGCACGCTGGGGGGCAATCTGTTACACCATTTTCTGGTCATCTAACTCTTCATCATTAGATGGACCCAAGTACACCATGTAAGACCAGTTTTACCCCAAGTAAAACTGCTTTCACTATGTTAAGTAGGAAACCCCAAAAGGAATAATTAATTAAACCATAATTTAATTATTATTCCCAGTCATGTTTAACCCAAAAACAAAGAAATTAATGAGATAAACCCTTAGTTATCTTATTATTTTCTAGGAATAATTATTTAAATCTTATTTAGATAATATTCCTTGTTAAATATGACCAAATCACCCACCATTAATCAAATAAATCATTATTTATTTGATTATCTCCTAACCACTTCCTTAAAAAGATAAATAAATCATTTATTTATTTATTTTCACTAATCAAGGGATTTGACCCAAGTCAAACACCCTTTCCCTCCAACAAATATAATAAAATATTCCATAGAGGTGGATCTAGATTTGGTTAACATTATTTTAATCATGCACCAAGATCTAGAATGACCCAATATTTTGTTATAAATAGGAGGGTTTTCCCCTTCATTCTTCACCTTTTTTTGCATACTAGATCACTCTGGATCTATACACTCGGTCTCATTTTCTGTCATTGTTGCTCCCATTGAGCTCTACCTTCTACATTGGGTTTTCTACATCTACAAGAGAGAGAAAGCTTAGATCTGAAGTGCTGAGGACTACAAAGAACCCATCCCATTGAGGAGATCTGGATACACCTTCTTGTTCCCTCCCAGGTGCCCTGTAATATAAAAATTCATTCAAAAATCGTGTTCTTGTCTTGTCTGTTGGATGCATGGAGCAAACTCTTTACTTCACTGCTTAATATCTTCCCATTTATAGATCTGTTTGTTGCAGCACTTTAACTACTAATTGCAGATCTGAAGATGTTTTGCAGCCATTATTGTTGTTAGGGCCATTAGTTATGCGTAGCTAAAGTGGTTCTTTTTCGTACACTTCGACGAAGAATTCATACTAACAAATGAGCTTATGGTGACCATTTTCGCCCCTCACCAATGTCCTTTTTTCTTGTAGTGCAATATTATCTCATCAAGCACTATACCATTCGATGACACTTGGGTAGTGCCTTTAGAATCATAACTAGACTCTTTCAATGGCAAGATGCCTTTGAGTCCTTTTGAACTGGCATATGTGGTAGTACAGTTGCTTTCTGACACACTTTCAACTACTCCTGATCAAATGAATGTGATCATTGAAGAATCTTCTTCACTACCAAGCTCAACCTTGACATCACTTTCTGATCCTTTTCAACAAGTGTTTCACACCGATGAAAGTATTCGAGAATTTCTATCTTTGAATGAATTACCCTGGGATAATCTACACCATATACCTTCATTTTTACCTGAACTTGATAGGTTTGAAAATTATTTTTCATCTATTTTTACAATTGATTATGTCGAGGAACTACAAAATCCCATATCAATTATAAATTCGAATTCTGAGAATAATTTGGGAAATATTGCTACAACTGTTCCCATGGACATATCAATTAAACCTGGAATTATTGAAAACATTCATATAGGCAGTTCTTGTACGATTGAAGAGATTAATATATACAAAGCCTTATTTCAAGAATTCTGATACATATTTGTCTAGTCTTACGAAGAGATACCAGGAATCGATCCTAAGATTTCCATTCATGAAATTAAGACATACTTGGATGCAAAGAAACGAGGGACTATATGAGTATGCGTCGATTATAGGGATATTAATAAATCATGTCCAAAATATAATTATCCTACCCCTTATGTCAACCAAATTATCGATGATTGTGCCGGAAATGAAATTTTCTCATTTATGGATGGATTTTTTGGGTATAATCAAATCAACATATTCCCTACGGATCAACCAAAAACAAATTTTATATGTCCTTGAGGGAAATTTTCTTATTGCAAATTACCTTTCGGATTAAAAAGTGTTGGTGCAAATTTTCAAAGGGCCATGTCTTATGCTTTTCATGATATCAAACATATTGTACAGCCTTATCTGGATGCTTTACCTACTCATTCTTTACACAGGGATGATCATCCTACACACTTACAAGCTATTTTCATGATATGTAGGCATTACAAGATTCGTTTAAACATGCACAAATGTGTTTTTTGTGTGCATTCGAGATGTTTACTAGGATTCATCATTTGAAAAGATGGCATTCGTTTTGACCCCTCGAAGGTTGAGGCCATCATCAATTTACCTCCTCCTTCCACACTTCACCAACTCTAAAGTTTACAAGGGAAAGAAAATTTTCTACGTAGGTTTATCCTGAACTATGATGAGTTAACAAAAGGTCTTACCTGGTTTTTGAAACAACGTGTTCCTTTTATTTGGGAAGATATTATTGTTCAATCTTTTGATGCATTAACACACGCATTGACCCATGCACCATTATTTCATCCACCCAATTATCACCAAGACTAATTTTTATACTTAACTGCCTCTGATTCCACTAGAATGGTTTTGGCTCAAGAGGATGAATCTCACAATGAGCATGTTATCTATTATCTGAGTTGTAATCTCAACCCGACAAAAATCAAATATTCACATGTGGAGAAAGATGGTGTATATTTTGACAAAACAATTACTTGGGGGAAAATACTCTAAATGGATTGTCATCCTGCAAGAGTTTGATTTGGAATTCAAGAAATCTAAATAAAAGAAATCACTGGTGTTTACAGAACTCGTGTGACATTCCCAATACTGAGATAGAAATCGTGGTAGAGAATCCTATCGCAGATGAATCTTTGTTTCTTATTAGTACATTAGATCCATGGTATGGAGATATCATTATATATCTTCAAACCCAAACCTTTTGCCCAAATCTTTCACGTTCGAATCGACGGAGAATCTGATATCAATCCCAACAATACAATATTGTTGGAGACACTCTTTATCATTGTGATGCGGATTCTATTTTTCAACGTTGTATAACTCATGACGAGGCTGAAAGGGTTTTGAATGATTGCCACTCTAGAGCGTGTTGTTGTCATATTTCTGGGTTTGCCACAACCCAAAATATATTGCACGCTGGTTATTTTTTGTCGTCATTATTCAAAGATTGTATTATTGCAGTCTAAAAATGCCACAACTGCCAAATTTTTGATCGAAATATGTGTGCGCCTCAAAATCCTCTTCACAATATCATTTCTATCATTTCTTTTGTGAAATGGGGCATTTATTTCATTACATGTAACCCCCACTCATACGGGGGGCATGGGTATATTATTCTCATTGTAGATTACTTTACCAAATGGGCCGAGGTGATTCCTACATTCGTGGAAAAATGGAAAAACTACAGCTAATTTCGTATTCAATCATGTGATTGCTCATTTAGGTGTGCCTTAAGCTATTATCACAGACCATGAGAGTCATTTTCAAAATATAATGATGACCGAACTTTCCAATCAACTTGTCCTGCGACACGATAACTCTACTCCATATTACCCGCAGGCTAATGGTCAAATTGAAGCCGTCAACAAGGTTTTAACCACCATGATTAAACGGATTATCGGAACTCACAAATCGAATTGCATACCATGATTTTTTCGGCTCTATGGCCATACCAAACCTTAGCAAAAACTTCTACAAGGTTCACTCCTTTTCAACTTGTCTATGGTTTAGAAGTTGTGCTACCCATTGAATGTGAAATACCATCACTCCAATTAGCCATTGAGTTGTTACCAACTACCTATGAAGAGAAAAAACGCTTTTTATACTTAGCACAATTATGTCAGATTCTGCACACTGTTGGATTACCTACCGAAGCTCATAAGAAATGTGTTAAAGCTCAGTCTCATCAAAGTGTTACCCATCATATTTTTTCAGAAGGTGACCTAGTATTAGTATACGATCAAGCTAATGATAAGTTGGGTGCTGGAAAATTCAAACCGATGTGGCATGGTCCCTACATTTTCAAGCATGTGCTTGCAAAAGGAGCCTATGAATTGACTAATTATGATGAGGTCTCTTTAGATAAGCCCATAAATGGTCTCTAACTTAAGAGATAATATTCTTGAATTTCATTTGAAGATCTCACTTGTACAATATTTACTTTTTAGATAGTGTGTTTTAGATTAGATAAGTGTGCCTAGATTAAGTTTATTGTTACTACTATCACTTCTTATCTTGATTACTCTTGATATTTAAGATGTCGAAATCCCTTCAAACATACATTGGTTTTGTTGATGGTGTATGTCATAGTAAACAAAATATCTCTTCCGCGGCTTGGGTTATATATTCACCCACCGATGAGTTAATTTCTATGCATGGGGCATGCCTTGGTCAAACAAGGAAAAATATTGCAGAATATAGCGCAATCATTGAGTTATTATCTGATGTAATTTAATTTGGTATTCAAAGTTTAATCATTAGGTTGGATTCAAAACTCATTGTATTACATTTAAACAGGGTATATGCAATTAAAAATCCAGTGTTATTGAGATTATTTTTAAAGGTTTGTCTCTTGGAACGAAATTTGATTATATCGAATATCAACATATTTCAAGAAATTTAAACACATTGGCCGATGCATTAGCTAATCATGTTCTGAATAGACATTTGCAACATTAACATAGTAAACTAAAACAACATTCGATCCATGTTGAACAATATACTCAGAGAAAGTAGTAATATCATAGATAGGTTTGTTTTCAAAAATATTACATCATCTATGATCATAGGTTCAAACACCTTATGATCTAATAGATACAGATACAAAAAAAAAAACATGTCGATCCACAATGATCATCCACTATCTGTGATGATGATCATGGTAATAGACTATGGCATGTGCCACCTTGCGTAGGAATCTCCTAAATGGTCCTGGAACACCTCTTACATGTCTCTGAAGTCAGAGAGGAATGTCATTTGTTCCTGTCTCAGGAATTTCTATGGTTAACCACTCCAGGTGGTGTTCCATATCTGTTAGGATCTCTATTGCCTGATCCTATGGTGGTGCCATAAGCTCTACTTGCCGCCTATCAAAGAAGCGGAGTGTAGCTAGTCGTCGTGGACCAACATCTACATTTAAATATTGTTATTAGTATTGGATGATAAAAAACAAATAAAAATTATATTAAATACATCAAAATTGTTAGCTTACCTAATTCATCCCACTGTGCCCCTGGAGGCAAAGACATCTCAGGATCACCTCTGAAATCCATCCCTCCATAGGGGAAGTATTCAATGGAGAAGACTTGGTTCCTTAGCCACATAAAGTATGCCACGGTGAACCAAACCACTGAACTGTCATCACCACCATGGCGGGCCATTAATGCAACCCAACATACCATATGAGGTTCTCAAGGTTCCCCACGATCTACTGGAATCAGCTGAGGGAAGAGAAGCGAGATTCTCTCTAAAGCAAATGAAATCAAAATGGCACCATCCCAAAGTTTTTCAACTTTGCATTCTTTGCTCTATTTAATTGGCCTTTCATGTTAGCCAATACCCCTTCACACCAATTAAATATGGTACCTCTTAAACACTCTACTGCGGTCTGCATTTGAGATTTAGTGGCTACATGTGGAGTTGCTCTCCCACACAATATAGTTAATGTAAATGCAATAACTTTGAGATCCAATAGCAAGATATTTTTAATATCTATGTGACTATCTTTTGATTCGGCCTCATCACTGCAATACTATTGTTTGTAGCTCGCAACGGGTAGGCCACTGTGTTTGGCTCCAAACAAGGATATTTTTTCTCCTCTCTGGGACAATCTGGTAAGAAAATAAATTTCCTCTAGCTTGATTTTGAGCTGATGGTCACCAATGATGAAGCATTGATCTTGAAATTCCCATGCATTTACTAGCCATGTCATCAACTCTACTTCTGCTTTCATACCTTGGATAGCCCAGAACTTATATAAACCACAAGCCTACAATGTACGTATTGTGGTAGCATCCTCTATGGTTTCATTATCTATAGCCTCATGTTCATGTTCTCTCCACTCTAACATGGTGTAATAGCCTACAAATAAACACATTTGAAAGTTAGAAACCATTTGGGTGTAAAACTTGAATCAATTTTAAGAGAATTTGTGAATTTTTAAATGGTCACCGGTGCCTCCGCAATTTTTGTGAGGAGACAATGCGAACGTTCGCACAGGATCCATACAAAAACCATGGCAGCCCAATATTTTTCTATTTTAGAAATTATTGGGGTTCGCAAGTAGCACGCACACGACCTGTGGACCCCCAAGAGCAAATTTTTAAACACAAATTCCTCCAAAAAAATGAAATTAAGACTAAAAAAGAGAAATGAAATGGATAGAAATGAAGAAGAAGATGATGTGGATTACCTCATTCTGACGATTCACTGAATGGATAGTTGGTTCTCCTGATATTAGCTCTAGAACGTTTTAGCCAAAAGCTCTCAATTCACTGCTCTGAAAACAAAAGGTGAAAATGATTTTGTTTTAACTCCTTTTTATAGTTTTTAAATGAATACAATATTTTATTTTATTTATTTTTCACTTTAAAAGACTATTTTTAAATATTTTTACTTCGTGAAAATAGGTATGTGTAATATTTTTAGTTTTTGTGCAGGCTACAAGATTTTTTGGTGAAAAGAATTGTTTTGACACTAAGTATAATTTTATCACTTTTTCAGGCTCTTGAAAATTACGAAAAAGCAAAACCCTAGAGTTCTCTTTTAAACCCTTTTCAGACTCTCTAAATATGAAAAGATCGTCGAGTACTTGACTATTCGAACTCGTTGAAGTAAATGAATAGTCGTCCCTTCAGTATATGTTTACCCCTTTTCTGGACTGAAATGGACTAATTACGAAAAAGGTATATGTTGACTAATCATGGTCAATAGAGTTCTCTCCTGTATTATTTTATCCTTTTTCGGGATTGAGAGACTAAATTTACGAAAAATAACAACCACGAAGTTTACTTATGTTTTTCTTCTGACTCCCTAAAACTGAAAAACGCCGAGTTTCTCCTATATTGGACTCGTTAAAACTTAATAGTAAAGGACCTGTCGATTACAAACATGACCAAACCACTCCTTCTTAGGGTTATATTTTAATACTAATATGGACTCATCCAAAGGATAAGCTTACACAAACAAGAAAATGTTATCCTCCTCAAGCTTATAAAAAATAAAGAGGTACTTGCGAGTAATGGTGGGGGGAAAAGGGAGAAAAAGAATCCAATTCTCACCCTTGTTTAAAAAGCAGCATGTCACTCTTGAACACGACACTTTGTCACACTTGTACTTGGGTTGGGAAATCCTTTGTCTAACAGTTAATCAAACCACATTGAAATTCTTCAACTGATTTTTGGGTATTAGCTTTAGGTCAATTGTTTCCAAGCCATCTACAGTGTCATTATGTGTTCAAGAGAGAGTTCAAATAAACCATTCATTGCAAACATTTGTCTCCATTCATGCTGACCATCCCTGAGTCAGTCCTTGCAAATATTTCTTCAAAACTTGATCTAATAGTTTCGTGTCATGGGATTTCCTATGATGGATAACTTTATATCGACAACAACTCATCATCTAGAAATTTGATCTAGAATCCTATTAGTACCTTGAGATCTGCATGCCCTAATGGCAGGTTTCTTGCCTTTGACTACAATTTGCATCATTGGCCTTCGATCGAATGATTCTATGAGTGTTCCATTGCAAATTATTTATTCACACTTCATATATTGTACTGGAGTACTTTGAGAGCCATTGCCATTATTGGTGGTTTCTGTCACACTTGTTAATAGTTCACATCATTGACTCATAATCAAGTGGTTTCTACCATGTTTGACTTCGACACAATCAATCACATGGATAGAGTTTTACTAGTTTGGGAAGTGGAAATCAAGACCCTGGATCTAGTTTACACCATCTAGGCTGCAAGAACTTTTATTATTCATGATAAAGTAGACTACTTATAACAGATGGTTGCGCCCATACTGTGTCTACTTTTGATGTAATATTGAAACCACATCTGTACTAGAACATTTAGTTAGTTTTCATCTGAGTATGTGAATGCCTACCTCAGTGATGATAGATATATGATTTCATTAAATGTTTTTACAGGTTTTCGACCGGGGTCCCTGATCCAATCCTCAGAATGATAAAGCACTTCACTCCTAAAAAAAACCTCAGAATTTGCACTTTAGGGGCAATCTGTTACATGTATTTTTTCACCATGACATTTGATTGTCTATATAGGTTTATCGCTACCTATATTGTTCTCCCTTAGAAGTCAAATACCCTAATGTTCCTAAACCAAGTCTTAGAATTGGAGAAAAGCTCATTAAAAACCTTAAAATTCTACCTCCACACTTTTTCTAGCCTTTTCCCGCGGGTCCACAGATACTTGGTCTATAAACTGCAGCAACCCCCACACGTTCTACTACTAAAACCTATGGACCCCCGTAAAAAGTTGAATTAAAGAAAAATCAAATTATAGAAGCCTAGTTCGTCAAATATTCTCCCAACTAGAAACTTCTAGAGGCGCGATCAGTTTAAGCTTTATCCCTCCACTCATGGAGCTTATCCCTTGGTCCATGGAGCTCAAATCCCTTCATGAAAGGAATCCATCCCCCTCTTCATGGAACTGAAACTACCTCCATTCCCCTATAAATTGAGCTCATGTTTCAATTTCAAGGGTAGACATACATTGTAGTTGCTGAAGAAATTCCCAAGAGTGCATACTCTTTACACTAGTTTTTGTTGTCATGAGAATGGTCACACTCGTATGTCCATAACTCCATGCTGGTATTTAGAGAGGAAGGCTTGTCAAACTGAAGGAGGAACGATTGTTCAAGACCCTGGGAGAAACATGTATGACATCAAGGCATCAGGTTGTAAGGTTACTCTCTTCATTCAAGATAATACATATGGATCTCTTTTTCTCATTAAGTTGTTCTTGTGCTTATTAAATAACATCAATACTTAGAATCCTTGATCACTAAGTTGGATTAGCTTTTCTTAATTATTATTATATGTCTGCCTTTGATTGTAGGTTCTACTTACTGAAGAAGACTATTTGGAGCGACTGGATAAAAGACTACATTGAACAATGGATTTCAAGGTAGGGGCATGTCCTCTCTCTTTGTTATAATAATTCTGAAATGAAATTAGTCTAGATAAAAAGGTTTCCAAATGGATGTTTTTTTCTATCTATTCATAGAATACTAGGGAGATCGCTCTTGTCCGCAAGAGGGATTAATCCGCATAACAATGCCATTAGCACCATAGGTTACATTCCAAGCCTTTTATAAGCACACCATTGATTTTTTTGGACCCATCAAACCCAACTGGAAAGAGGACTTGTGCAAGGAACATAATTAGTATGACTGGTTATTTGACAATAAGGGGAGAAGCATAACTAATAAGAGACTGCAACGTAGAAAAAGAAATGAAGTTAATTTTTGAGTATATATTGTCTAGATTTGGATGTCTAAATATTTTGATGAGTGACCAAGGCTCACACTTCTTGAATAAGACTATTGGAGCATTGACTGAGGAGTTCCAAGTCTATCATCAGAAGAGTACTCCTTATCACCCTCAGGCCAATGGAATAGTGGAACCATTTAATAATATTCTGGAGACTGCACTCACTAAAGTATGCAATGTAAATAGAGATGACTGGGACCTCAAAATTCCTGTTGTATTATGGGCTTATAGGACCACATGAAAGAAGTTGATAGGTCAAACACCATTTGGGTTTGTTTATGGGAAATAAGTTGTGATGCCCATGGAGTACATTGTGCATAGCATGAGGATTGTAGATTTTACAGAGATAACAAACCCTGATATAATGAAAGACAAAATTTTGTAGCTTCTTTCTTTGGAGGAAGACAAATTTATAGCAATATTTCATCAACAGGTATAGAAATCAAGAGAAAAGGCCTAGCATGACAAGCATATTAAGAAGAAGAAGTTCAAGGTAGGAGACCTTGTTCTCCATTGTGACAATAAGTTTGTAAGATTTCCAGATAAATTTGAAATGCATTGGTTGGGTCCATATATTATCAAGCATATTACTTATGGAGACGCAGTTCAATTAGTGAAGTTAAATGGAGAACTTATTCCATGAAGAGTAAATGGTAGTAGGTTGAAGTTGTACAGGGACAACCCTGCCCCTATAGATTCACTCTAGAAAGGAAAGGAGAAAAGTATTAGTGCCACCTATAGTTGAAAGTGGGAACTAAACTATAAACTAAGTTGCAGAGGGAGCTTTGACTTAGGAAGTTGCCTTGCTACATTCTGGATTATGTCGAAGTCTGTAGAAGTTGCGACGTATGAAGGGTTGTGTGATGTAATATGAATGCGTCAAATTTCACTAGAAAATATGACCATTAAAAGGGAAAGTTGTCATTGGAAGATGTAGGAGGATGCATTCATGAAGATAGATCGGCAAGATCTAGCGACAAATATGTAGTTAATGAACACAATCTGAACAATATCTAAGATAACGATGAGTCTAAAAGTTAAAAATTCTTTTAAAAATCCACGTCCCACCAATATTTTGGCACTTTGTTGTCTGAGAGCCCAAAAATTGCTAAGTATCGAGAAGTTGCAGAAGTTGCACTGTTGTATGAACATTGAAGATTTCATTTACATATTTGAAGTGAAAGGTATAGAAGGAATCATGGAAGCCACAACACCATATAATACACTAGCAATATCAACCCTATCGCAATGTAGGTCTCCACAGAAGAAACCATCCAAGGAACAGAGAACAAAGAAGAAACATGATAAGAAACCTGTCAAGCCACAACTAGAACTCCAACCTGTAAGAGACAACAAAGAAGAAGAAAAGCAAGAGCACATGGAAACAGATAGTACAACACTTACATCACTTCTTCCACCATACATGCCACCTAGGAAACCAAATGTGAAACTAGTGAAAGATTCAAAGGGTGAGAAGTATGGCACCTTGACACCACTATTGCCATAGAAAGTGTCATTTGATGGAGAATTACTTAGGAAAATTCCACAGTTGAAGTTTGCAGATTCCAACTTTAACAATAGAAAAAAATACCCACATTTCACACCAAGAATATATCTGAAGCAGGTCCACTACCCAAAGAATAGTGTGACAAGGTTGGAACCACAACAATGGGTGACTGGATTAGTGTGTTCGGGGCTATTGAATATGATCAATGTTTTTCACTTTGACAGAAGTTAAGAAAACACATCCTGTGTAAGACCATTGCTCATGATACTGCATGTTGGATGCCTCTGGATAGGAAAGAGGATTCCCATTGAAGAAATTTTGATATGGAGAATCAAAAGGTTTTCATATCAAGAACGAGATCTATAGAAGAATTTGTGGGAAAATATCAGGATAAATCGATTGCTCAAAACATGAAGGGGAAGTTTGGATTGGTAAAAGGAAAGTGAGGATATGACATAAACTTAATTAATGACCAGGGAGTTCACTTCACCACACACATATTACTTGGGAAGCTTATGAGAAAGTGTCGAGCCAATGAGGTCCCTATGACAGTAGTTTCATTAGCTATGCAATGAAACAACAAGGTTCAGTACAACTGGGCCAGATATCTCTGCAAGGAATTTCTAGATGACTACCACGAAGTCTAGGAGAAAGGTAAAAACTTTCATTATGAATTTTTTATTTTTATTATAGAAATGTGGCCATGGGAAGAGCCATAGGATTCGCAGTTTCCTCCGGTAGAAGAAAATGTGTGTGAATTTGCGTGATATACATTGTTGTGGTATACCAAGCAAACATCATGAGTACCAGGAGAACATGATTTTTTTTGCTTATATCACATGGATTTTCATATGTTGGTGAACCAAATCAATTTTCACCAAGTCCATACCAGCAATATAACTCGTTTGAGAAGTTGAAGACATATTTCCATAGAATATATATACAAACTCACAAAGACACCATGAAGAGATGGCATCCCCTACCATACTTGGTAACAGAAGTTAATCTCCTAGCACTAGTACAATAATGGCCCGCAGAATGGATGATTGCAACAGAAAAATATGCAGTGTACAGTAAGACAGAGGAGGAATGATTGCAGCATGAAGAACCAAGTGGAAAAGATAAAGAAAATGATGAAAAAGAGAAATAATAGGAGCAGGAGCACGACAAGGGTCAAAAATATCCTCTTGGAGGTGATGAGAAAAATAAGGGAAAGACAGAGACAGATAAAGGAAAGAGGAAGATACATAGTGAATCTTCCTCAAGGAACAAAGATAATCAAAAGGAAGATAAGTCTAAGGACGTTATTCCATTGGTTGTTACTGATGGGGACCTATATGATATCGGGGAGAAAATTCAAGAGGTGACAACAGAGTCGTGGAACAATATAGAGGATCGCTACGACACACTCCTATCAAGTGTCAAGGAGAGTATTGGAGAGTTAAAGATATTGGCACATACAACTAGAAAACTAGTGCATATAAGGGAAGGCCTGCGACAAGAAAGACTAATAGAGCTGACATTTGGGATACAAATAATGCAGATACCTACCAGAGATCTGAGGTTTGACTATGCCGAAGTAAAGCAACAGGAGAAAGGATGGGATTTTTTCAACATGAACATCGCAACGCTTCCAATTCAAACATTGCATGAGCTACATCAAGGAATAACAGATGAGTTGAAGCAACAAGAACAAATCACCTAAAAATTGAATATTCAGGTAGAAGAAGAGCGAGCTTTGCTGCAGAAATAGCTCGACTAAGACATCAAGGAGAAGGATCAGGAAGAGAAACAACAATAGAAGTTGAAAGAGGTGGTCGAAACTGTTGTGGATCATTATATCTGCATATCCTTTTTATTATGTCAAGTTTTGAAATTTTGGAAAAAGAAAATGTTTTAAAAAAAAATATACATGAGGATTCGAAATATGCTATAGTATAAAGTTTTATACTTTAGTATAAAAAAAAAAATGAAGAAAGAATGCAATGTATTTCCATTTCCATTTTGATTTACGGAGCGGACTGACTTTAGATTGTTATATTTATATTAATGGTAAAGTCCGAGCAACTTCCGGAGCGGAAGTCGCAATCGTGCGCAGTTGACTGGTCAGATCTCTGAAAAATGTTGATCGACCGCTCTGATTGATTGCGGGGGGTATGGGTTGGAGGTCTCCGCCGTACCCACAGACCCCCCGCATTACGTCATCCACCGAAGTGGCAAACAGTTGTCATCCACTATGCGTGTCTTTCCTCGTCACCCTTGCATTAATTACGGTTTCCGTTGTCTATAAGTGGGGTTTTCCATTCTACTGTGGTTCAATTGTGACTGTTTGCCCTGTTTATACTCCGTCCCGCCACCTTCACACCGAATTGTGTTCAAAATTCTTGTCAGCCATGGCCAAACGAGCATCCTTGTCTGGTTTGTCCACTCTGAGCCCTCTCCTAGATAGTGAGAAAGATTTCCATGATACTACGTCGTCCGTAAATCATCCTCTTTTGCATTATCAAGTGACCTTGAACACCGACAAGTCACCTGTGTTTTCCTCTATGCAGAGTTCGGGAGTGTTGTCCGCCTGTATTCCTAAAACTCATGTCTAACCTGAATTCATTTCCTGGTTGGTTTCGTCCATGTATCTCGGCAAATGTTTTGTCATGAACTCCCAGGGAGAAAGTATTTTGCAGGTTTCAGCTCAATTAATGCGTCAGGCATTATGCTTTCCGGAGAATGATTCTCCTTTGCAATTCTCAGAAGATTCGCTGGTTCAATATTTTGAGGAGCTCTCAAATGAGGAGTTTAACCGCTGCATGTCGTTTTTGGTATCGAGTCCAGAGAAGACCCAATTTGAATCGGGAAAGTTTAGTTTGGATGCATTTAATGTTCAATACAGGTAAGTTCTCAGCTGTATTATGGAGATTCTGGGAAGAGAAGATGAATGCGAAATTGACAAGGCCGCCCTGGGAATGTTCACTCTCATGATGAAACTAGGAGTGGTGTTGGATATCCCATCCTTTTGGCAAGAAGTAGTGAATTCTCAGTTGATTGCTTTCCCATTAACAGGTTATTTCAGATTTCCCTCATTGATAGTTTACTTGTTTTTATATCAGAATGTGGAAGAATTCATGGGTATTGGTTTGAACATAATGGATAGCAACAAAAATAAACAGTCAGTTCTGCTTTGGACTGATATGGTCAGAAGGGAAGAGAACGAAGCCGGTTTATTTGAATTTGTGGAACACTTCATGACCACCGCTTATAAAATTCTCAATGGAACTCTACCTCCCTGCTTCTTGCCAAAGGCCCGGGAGTTCTTGCAATTAGGACCTAATTGTAAATATGGAGACTGGTTTGTTTTTGATGATTATTCTGAAATAAGGCTATATGGAGTCAGTATTGAGCCTTATAGGCTTCCAACATTTGTTCCCATGAGACTGTTTGCTTTGGAATTTATAAGGCAAAGTCTCAATGTGGATCAAGTTCATTTTCTTCCGATGAAGAAGGGATTAATGTACAAGTTGCCCATGAGTGTAGGTCCTTTTGTCGTTAACACAAGGCAAGCTTATGAGGAGGTATCAAGGATATTGGAAGGAACACAATTATTATTGGGAGAGAAATGGGCCTATGACCCACATGCGATTATTTCACAAAGAAGGGTCGAGAACAGTTATGCTGCTTTTACTCATGTGAGTAAACCGGATTTAGAAAAGTTGGCTAATCCAGGAGGGCCAAGTTCATCACGGGTTAGTATTCAAACCCCTGTAATATTGGAAAAGATGGGCAAGAGAGTGAGAGATGATGTTATTGAGATTGATGAGGAAGAACCCCGAGAGGAGAAAAGGACTAAATTAGCAGAAGATCACTTCTCCAATTCACCTGGTTTCACTCTCCAGGTCAGTGAAGAACAGGGTGCTTCATCTCCTAGCAAACCAGAACTTCATTTGGAGAAGGCTCCTTCCATGAAGCAGGTGTTCTCCCAAATTGAAGAAAATAATCAAAGAATAAAGGCCAATATAGAGACACAAGCAGAACATCATATATCTGCTGACCAAACAAGACTATTGAATGTAATGGATTTGGAGAAAGATCAGTTCAAAATGGCGTTGTCGCATCCGACAGGAATGTCTCTGGGACCCTCAGGCAGTTTTAAGGAGTTGAATATTGTTATGGATGTGAAAAAGATCCCCTTGTGGGACAAGATGAATCTCCATATGCAAACAGGTCAGTTAATTGTTAATGATTTAGGCAAGAATCATGCTACATCAGTCAAGACAGAGAATATGCTTGCTAAGGTTGTCAAACAGTGCAAGATGGAGAAAGCCAATGCCAGAGAATTGACTACTCAAAATGAAGAATTGAAGAAAATCATAATGAATATTGGCGTTGATCCAAATGATAAAAGCGCAATGCACAAACTAATAAAGGGCGCAGAAGCAGAAATATCTTCATTAAGGAAGAAGCTGAAATTGCCAGCTGCAGAGCATTCGTTGGCAGCTAAAGTAGCAGAGGTAGAAAAGGAAAAAGAGGAGCTGCGACAACAATTGATAAAGAAGGACGAAGAGCTTGATAAGGTAAAGCAAACTGCTATAACCTTACAAAATCAAATTCAGAACCACACTTGTACTTTTGATTTTTCTGCAGGTGTAGCCGACCCACAAGCCCAAGTTGCTCAACTGAATACAGAGTTAAAAATGGCGAAGAGAGATTGCAAACAGGCCCAGTCTGAACTAGACACAGCTCTTAGATTGATGCAGGGATGGGAAGAAAAGGCAAATGAAAATGAGCAGAAGCTACATAAAGCTGAAGAAGAAATTAAAGAACTCAAGGAAAAATTGAAGGGAAATATTTCCCTTATTAAAGCTAAGGATCTCATCTGGAATGAGATCATTTCTGAAATACAAGCAAAATGGGACTCCATAAAAGTAATTGGCAGAGAGAAAAACATTTTTGCCGATCACGAAAAGGAGTTGTCATCGGATAAGCCAGCTGCAATCAAAAGATCAAATTGGGCCAAGAGATTCCTGAATTTTATTAATTCCAAAACAGATGAAGAGTTGCAAGAGATGGGGATACAAGACAGGTATCTTTATGCTGAAGAAATAAACAAAATGATCATTAAAAACGACCTTCTGAAAGCATCAGAGAAGCGGCTACAGATAATTAAAGAGGTGGTTAAGAAATTTGACATTTCGTTTGATAAATTGATAAGAACGGGTTTGCCCTCATGCTGGAAGGAGGGAGGTGAATTTATGTCCTGGAAGTTGTATGAAGATCAACTGGTATTTGCAAAAAGCAGAGCAGATGGCCGACATGAGAAGACGCAGATACTAAAGGGAGAAACAATATTCAATTTCTTACAAAGACATTTCCTTCTGCTGTGGATGGTGAAAGCGTTGTTCACAAGTAACCTCACTCACGGTCATATTGTTGCCTTCACAGTAGAATATCATCGTTATAAGAATGCTCCAATAACTCAAGACAAGCTCTGGAAGGAATGTAAGAAATTCACTATTGACACAGAAAAAGGATTTCCCGCCGAGCAGCCACAAGTAACCGTGCAGCCGCAAGAGATCATTGAGTCAGCTGCTGTTCCAGGAACATTAGTTCCTTTAGATTAGGAGTTGTCATATTTTATTTTGTTTCAAGTCAATTGATGCAATGTAATGAAATGTTCCCGAGGCATGTGCCTCCGTTACAGAAAATAGTTAAGTAGTTACAGTTAGTTAGAATCAGTTTTATAACTGAAACCATTTTGGTTCAGGTTGTATTTAAAGACATCTTAAGGAAGGAAGAAGGTTCCGAGTTTTGAACCTTTGAAGGCTAATTTTGTACTGAGCAATATTAAATGAATAAAGGAGTTTTGCAAGTTTCCAATATTCCATCTGTGTTGAAGCGTTTTCTTGGTTTCCATTTCATTTGCATATCTATGAATAAAGTAGAGTGATTAGAGCTGCAGGTCTCTTGATATTTATATATCTAAGAGTTAAAAATCCTTAATGGGCGCTCCTCTTCTTTAACTTATATGTTTTTCACTTCTTCTGGATTTTATAATGGCAGTTTTTGTGTAAAGCAGCATGACAAGTTAAAATCCTTTTCTTTCTTCGTCTTCCATCTGTTCACTTCAATATAAAGGGAATATGGCATTGCATGACTACTAAAGATTTGATATTTGGGAAACATATTACTAATATTTAAAGGGTTAAGAAACAAAGACACATATATACATTTTTGTGACATAATCTTTAATGTCTTGAGCACGGATTCTTGTACACAGCCAAGAATTGTTTCTCAAGGAACAACAGAAACCACATGTAGAGAAGTCTCAGACATTAATTTACAAGAAGAGGAATCAATGAAAGACAAGGTTACAAAGCTTAGCCTTGCGGTCAAGGAATTCATGATGAAGATCATAGATGTACAGTTTGAGTATGAGATAAAGATCAGTGATCTGAAAATGAAGCTGCAGCCAAGCACGCCACCATAAGTGTGAGAAAAGAGGGAGGATGACCTAAAGGTTGAAATGACAGGCATCTTCGCGATAGTGGTAGAATGTGGAAATTTGTTGGATGAAAATTTGTAGATTTGGACTTCGTTGCAGGAATATCGAAATGTACATAGAATACAAAAAGATATTCAACAAAAGCAACAACAGTTGCAGGAAATTTGGGCAACTACGAAGACCTTTCGAGTCTCATAGAATTTCACCAATATTACTGAAGGAAAGATGCTCCAAAATAAGATGGAGGAGCTAAGAAGGAAAGAACATGTTTTGATGGAGATAAATCAACCATGGAAAGATGAGGCCCTCTAGTTGTCTCAAGATGTGGATGGGAAGTTCCAAGAGCTTCGAAAAATGCAAAGAGGAGTGTTGAAGAAGATTGCAGGACCAATTACATAGGTACTACTGGAAGAAGCGCGCAATGAAGAGAAGTAGGCCACAAAGATACTACATAAGTATAGCAGTGCATACAAAAAGATCACAAGAAAAATCATAGGCAAAGCAGTTGAGTGAATCATGATAAAGCACATGTGATTTTTCGGGGCCTATCCGGCACAACCCAAATTGGCCTAGATTTTGGATAAGACTCAAAATTTTGAGCAGCAGAGAGTGAAGTGGACTGTGTAGCGAAGCATTTTAGATATATTGTGTGGTATCATAGGGGCTTCGGGGTGGGTCAAAGCCCCTCCTTTTTTTAATGGGTTTTCAGTTATATTTGCCTGTTTTGTGGAGCCCATGGTATTTGGACCATGGTATTGTAATCATGTAATAATATATAGATGGATGTAATGTTATGTTAGATAAAATCATTGAATCATTATGGTTATGGGGAAGTCTTTGTGATATGTATTTTGTAGCTAAGGGAAGGCTCTGTAGTTGAGTACGTAGAGACCTGGGAAGAGTCTTCAATTAGTGTGTAGAACACCTGAATCTTAATGCACAGGTCGAATAACCGATTGTATTGAAAGATCCATCATAATAAATAAGTATTTTTGGATGTTATTCTGGTGTTCTTATGTGTGTTCTCTATATATTTTCTTAATATTTGTTTTTCTGAAGTAGTTATTATAGTTGCATTTTATGTCAGCACAATAATGGTTTGTGATGTTATATAATGTGTTTTTTCCATTAATTGAATGTGGCGAAGTAACTTATAAGTTGGAAGTGTAAGATAACATAAAAATACCACATCTCCCAGTCCCTTAAGGCTACATAAACCTGGCTTTGCAACCATCCATAGTCACTTTAGTGAGATGATCATGACCTACATACAAGTCATTACCAAAAGGGCCAATGATCAAGGGTATTGTTGGTGCGAATTATAGTTTGAACCTGGGTCAACCCAATCAAACCAACAATACTATGTAGGATTAGGCTAGGTAGGCACGAGATAAGAAAAATAGAAGTGTGGTGGTACTCTCCATCCCCGTTTCCAAGGAGGAGGAGATTGTCCAAATTGTGAATGATACCCATGATGCCAATGTTGAGGATAATTTAGATTTTGAAAACAACATTGTGGTGCATTATGAAAATTAGGATAATATGGTGTAGATTCAATACTCATACTTGTACCTACATGTGGCCATGATTTCCGTGCTCTCATATCATAAAATGGCTTAGGTACTAAATTATCCTCTTCGATTGTTGCTTGCATCCCAAGTATCGATGGGAATTTGATCTGGATTTATGCATGAACGAAAAAATATACACATATAGCCATAAATAAAAATATGTAGTGGAAATAACACTTCATTTCATTAATATCAAAGAATTGAAATTTTCTTACAAACAGAATGGAAATAAACTAGCTAGGGCACTGGTAGCTTATCTCTAAGAAGAGATGTGGCAGCTACAGTCCTCTAAACTATGTTAAAATTAGGCTCAAGGACCTATTTATTATTTAGAAACAATTTAAAACCCTAACCCTAGGAGATGAAACGCCAAAACTATGGGCCTCATTTGGGTAAATTGGTGTTTCAACTTCCCGGGACGTAACTTTGGCATGCGATATCCATTTGATGTGCACCATACCTCGTTATAAAGATCTATTCAAGGAATACAACTTTTCATGTGAGAGAAATTGGTCCATGAACCCATGTTTCCCCCCATTTTCCCAAAAACCTTTATTTAGGGCCTCAAAATGGCTTCGGAAGTTCAGGACCCGAAAAACTACTAAAAATAGTAAGTTGTGTCGAAACTGGAAAACTGAAAGAGATAATCATGGGGCCCTAAGTGGAATAGGTGGGTGGCCACCAATATCAACCTAGATCATTCATCCCTCCTTAGGAAGCAATGGTCCCCATTGTGTTGAGTTCCTCAATTATATGAGGAAACTTCTGCTGAACTTGGTCCTTGGTGAACCACTTGCCTTAGTGCAGGAGTTGGCCAGCTTTGACAACCCGATACACTTGGATCTTCTGTTGGTGAGTGTTATTACTTTGAATGTCCATGATACAATCTGTGGTGGCCTGTTCCATGTAGTCTGGGTTTAATTATGTTGGTGTAAGTTGTTCTGCAATGTTAGAGGGGTCCACTAGAGGTGGGAAGTAGAGATGAAGGTGGTCCACATTAAATATTGGGTGCAGACCTTGGAATGGTGGAATACTGAGCTCGAAGGAATTTTTCCATAAACCCTTGGTGATGGTGTACAACCCATATCGAAGCAGGCGAAGCTTGCAGTGGGGTCTAGTGAGACGCTCCTTTTGCAAATGTAGCCACACTTTTCGCTCACCTGGAAGTTGTGTAGCACCTAATGTTGATCATGTCATTGCTTGGACTTAGCGTTGGCTATATCCAATATGTCATGAACCTGTTGGAAGATGTGCTGAATGTGCTTGATGAAATTGTTTGCTTTGTCGGCTTCAGAGTGGACATGAGCCGAATCAGCCTGAGTAGCCTCAAATGGCATGGATACATCAATGGGACATAGTGGTTGGATCCCAAGCTCACCTGAAAGGGGTTATGGTCGGCTGAGTTGTGGAGAGCCCAGTTATAATTGTGTTGTACATAGGGGAGGCTCTCATCCCATGTACATGGATTCTTTGAATTGTACATGTGCAGAATGTGTATAATCATCCTATTGACGACCTATGTCTGGCAGTCAGTTTGGGGATGGAAAGTTGTGGACTTGGTGAGCTTGGTGTCCAGCATTGACCAGAGGTTGGACCAAAATGTGTTAAGTAACCTACTGTCCCGATCTGAGATGATAGAGTGTGGGATCCCAAAGTACACCCACACTCATTCAAAGAAGATTTTAGTAGTGGCTTCTACTGTGATATTCTTCTTGTAGACCGCAATAATGGCCATCTTCCAGAATCTGTCGACAACCATGAAAATACAGTCGTTTCCATGCTTAGTAGAAGGAAGGCCTGACATGTAATCCATGGAGATGGATTCCAAAGGTTAAATATGGGTAGGTAGCGGAGTATAGAGGCCTATATTCTTGATGGTCGGTGTGGAAATGACGCAAGCAGTGCAGGATCTGATGTACTTCCCGACATCTCGTCAAAGGTTCTGCCAATAAAAATACTTCTGCAATACTGCCACTATTTTCTCGACCTCGAAATGCCCAACGAATCAACTGTAGTGTGCTGCCCCTATCATCTTGGCACGTTCGATCGAAGGAACACAAAGGTGTCCTAGGTGACATAACAGTGCATCTTGGAGGTGAAAATTTGGAACTTGTGTACCCCCTAAGAGTGCCTTGTATGTGTGGCCGAATTCTGGATCGCTCTTGTAGAGAAGTAGCCAATCAGAAGTCTCGTGCCCACAAGAGTTGAGAATAGTGGTTAGTAGCAAGATCAGTGGTCGGCTAAGGCAGTCTACAAAATTATTTGTGCTACCCTTATTGTACTTGATGTTCAAATGAAACTGTTGTAGATATGTGGACCACTTCTGATGGTGATCATTCTACAACTTCCCTTGTGTCTATATGAAATGTAGGGGTTGGTGGTCTGTGTGTGTTGTAGTGTGTTTGGTGCATGTATGTATGAAATAACACCATCTTAAGGGGTGTGGTTTACCCCGTTAAGCTATCGGTAATAAGAAGAAAAGAGTGGAGTCAAGCAACTTAGTGGAACAAGCTAGAATCAATGATCATACTATATAGAGGAAAAATCATGCAAATGTAAACTAAAATTAAACTAAAACTCAACAGAAATAAACAGAAGCTCTAAAAAGAGTCAAATGACAACAATAATGAAAACGATGGTTGTAGGCCCCTCTTATTGAGTGCTGGTAGTAAGAAGAGTGAAACTTTACCCTCTTTCCAAAGGGCCCCTAGACAATGGTTCTAGGTCCCGATGCAAGGATTTTTTTATCCCAAGCTTGCCTCGGTGCAATCTCCCTCTTTCTCTACTCTGTGGAATGAACTTCTTGGGTGGCTAACAATTGAGTCCCCTCTATCTTTAGCTCCGGGTCACACACTGCAGGTATTTCTTGGGAAATTATGGCCAGCATAAAAATGTGATCACCCATTCTTCATCTCATGGTGGCTTTATATAGGAGATTTCAAATCCTCCCTTCCCTCTCTTGGTACATGGAGGATGGTGACCCAAGAGAGGGGTATGATTCCTTTGTGTGCTCACATAGAGTCTAAGGAGGCATTGGCGGCTATCATTAGGTGGCTACAAGTAAGGCATCACTTGTCCTTTTCTTTGTGTGGTCTCGAATAGTGACATTTCGCCACTCTCAGGAATGTGCGCATATCGGGAAAAAAGGTGTGCAAAAGGCGCTCTTCACAAAGGATTATGCGTGCAAATAACATTTACGACTAGTTCAAATTTGATTTTCCTCAGACCTTAGATATTTTTAAATACTTTCCAGATTATGTAATGTCTTCCAGCCCTCTAAATACTTTGGTCTGACATTAATTAATGTAATCTTCTGCTGTACGATTTTCCACTGTTAACAGTGTGGATGAGTGTTTCCTTCCCCAAAATGCAATGCTTCCATTGTCAACAAGCCTGCACAATGGAATAAATTTCTTTGTCATAAGTGGGATATTTGCGGACTATGTCGGACAATTTCTCACTGTGATATGCCACTGGATGCCCTGTTGATTAAGAACTGCCCCAATAGCTATAAGAATTTACAGGGTAAGTTCCTTATATCAAGAACCAAAGGTCACCGTTCACAAACAGATCACAAATCAATACACTAGTATAATCACATGGTTAAAAACCTCAAAGAGGGAAATAGTCCACGGCCTGAGCCAACGTGGCCACTTCAGGAAATTTATTAATATAAAAATAAAAGTTACAGATGTTTCTCTCATAAACAGTTACCAGACAAAGGACCCTCCATGCTCTTTAAATAGAGATCATGGACCAATCAGGTGTTAAGACATGGATCAAGTGTCATTAATACCGAGGTGAGAGATAATCGTTGGATCACTACAAATTGTGACCATCAGATTATAAGTTACAAATGTACATGGTAAAGAAACACACTTTACCTAACTCTACACTAGACTAAGTTATTCTTAACTATTTCCTATGTGTCGGAATATCTTAACAATAGCATAGTTAGAGGCATTTGTCTCGATCTCAAATGGTTGTTGCAAGTCTGGTAATGTGAGCACTGGGGCAGAACAAAAATAATGTTTCAATTCTACGAATGACTTCTGTTGAGATTCCGACAAAAATAATTTTCTTTCTCTCCTCCCTTGGTGACTTAACTCAAGGGCCAAGTGATATGAGAGAATCCCAACATGAATCTGTAGTAGAAATTAGCAGGACCCAGAAAGCTATGAAGCTCCATTAGAGTGGTTGGGGCTGGCAAATCCCGAATGACTTGGATCTTGGTTGGATCCACATGCACCCCCCTTTCATCAATAATGTATCCCAGATATTGAATCTGGGTCATGCCAAAAGTGCACTTCTCCAAATTGGCACACAACTTGTGTTGCCGCAGTGTTTGGAGGATCTATAGGATGTGGTGGAGGTGCTCTTCCCATGTCTGGTTGAAGATCAGAATGTCATCCATGTACACCACTACAAATGAGTTGGTGAATGGCTGCAAGATGTCGTTCATCAACCTCATGAAGGTTGCGGGAGCATTCGTCAACATGAAGGGCATGACCAGCCATTTGAAATGGCCCTCCTTGGATTTGAAGGCAGTCTTCCACACATCAGAGGGTTCGATTGGTACGTAGTGATACTCAGACTTCAAGTCGATCTTGTTGAAATATTTCACCCCTTTGAGTTGGTGCAGAAGGTTATCAATCCGTGGGATCAAATACATATTCCAGACAGTGATCTTGTTCAACACCCGATATTCAATACATAGTCTCCAAGTCCCATCCTTCTTCTGTACCAAGAAGATCGGGCTCGCATTGGACGATGAACTCGGTCGGATGTGACCTTTCTGCAGCAGCTCCTGAATCTGCCTCTTGATTTCATCGTTCTCCAGAACAGAGCATCGACAGATCGTTCCATTAGGTACCAACACACCTAGGGTCATATCAATGGGGTACATGACCTAACACTGCAGAGGCACCCATGTGGGTGAGGTATGTCCCCGTACTCTTCCACAACCTTGTCCATTTTTTTTTGTCATGCAGAGGAGCCCTGTTTGGAGGTCGTGCCACAATATTATTCTTGCCCTGGGGGCTGATCATCAGGAAAACAAATTTCTTGGCTTTGGAAATGAGCTTACTACATTGTTTTGTAGTAACGAAAGAGAGAGCGGTAGGCGATGGTACCTCTGGTATCCTATACAACGTATTTCCCAAAGTAACAATAATAGTGTGAGGTTGGGACTCATACACAACATTTCGCTTCCACAAGTATGGTTGGCCTAATAATACATCACAAACATCAAGAGGAGTAATGTCACATAATACCTCATCCGTGAATGGCTTGATGTTGTAGGGAAGGCGAAATTGTTGGCTGACATGAAGATCCTGTGCTTAGTGAATCCACCTGATGGTGTATGGTTGTGGGTGTGTTATGGTCGGCAAGCCCAACCTCTTCACCGGCATCTGCTGAAATAAGGTTCTTTTGGCTCCCATTGTCGACAATGAACTCTATCAGGGAACCCTTTACCTACATCTGGGAGTGAAAGAGATACTCCTCCTCCTCTGTATCTTTCGGTTCCTCCTTCTGGATCTTCGCAGTGGAAATAGTGGAATTGGCCTCCACATCAATAATCAGTTTCCCTTTCTCATTCCCCTATCAGGTTTCTATTTAGAGTCAAAGCATGCATATTATTCAGAAGCCCTCATCTCAGCCACCAACGACTGCTTGGCCCGACACTCACTTGTGTTGTGAGTGGAGCTCTTATGGAACTCACACCACTTTCTTGTGTCCTTCTTTGGCTTCTTGGTGTTTTTAATTTCTTGTGGCATTGGCAAGTTGTCTTGGGCTGCTATGCCTTGGCTTTGTCCTCTGTTTTGAGGTCTGGGGGCACCTTTCCCTTGCTTTTGATTTGCTGATCCAAAGTCTTGCTTTTTTTTTTTGAATTTATGCTCAATCTTGGTAGCATACCAATATGTCGTACCAAGCGAGGAGATGTCGAGTAACTCCATTTCCTCTTGAATGTATATATGTATAAAACTGTGATACTTTAGCACCAAATTTTTCTTCGAATCTTTGATGCCCAACTTTGTGCGTAGGGTATGGAACATATTTGTCAGCTCGTGCACATCTTGATACCTTTGTTGCCACAGTGTGGTCCATTGTATGTACTTGTTGTCATAGCTCCCCATGGGATACTATTATTCCTTGATCGCATCTCGAAAATAATTCCACGTAGGTACAACAGAGAATAGAGAGGGTCCTGTCTTATCCTTTTTCTCACAATAGGTTTCCCACCAGTCCTTGACATGGGGCTTAGCTTTGAGGAGTGCAAAAATAATATTCTCCTGGTCGGAAAATTCATGAACTGAGAAACATCCATCTAATAGATTCAACCATCTAACTATGATATCTACATCTATTTGACCCTCAAATACGGGAATGTCAAAGTTTACTTATACCTTAAAGGGATTCGTGCCTCCAGAGTGGCTGTTGGATGCAGATGCGCCGCGAATGGGAAGTCATTGAAGGATCTAGGCAAAGTTATCTATCATCGTGTTCCTTTTTTTTGGAGGGCCTCCTCAAGAAATATTTTGATAGGATCTCCTACTCCCTCATCTTTCTTTTCATCCCCCATGGGTGGTCGTCGAGGTTTGTGAGCCTGACCTTGCAAAGGTTCAACCAGATCAAGCCCTAACTCCTTATACCCCAACCTCATTGGGGACATGAAAAGAAGGATCAAGAAAAAGTAGAATGCTCTAATACCACTAGTTTGGATTTATGCAGGAATGCAACAGAATACACATATAACCATAAATACAAAGATGCATCAGAAATAACTCTTCATTTAATTAATATCAAAGAACTGAAATTTTCTTACAGACAAAATGGAAATAAACTAGCTAGGGCATTGGTAGCTTATCTTTCAGAATATATGTGGCAGCTACAGGCCTATGAATGGTGTTACAATGAGGCTTGAGGGCCTATTTATTATTTAGAGACAATGGAAAATATTAAACATCCAAAACCCTAACCCTAGGAGATGAAGCGCCAAAACTATGGGCCTTGTTTAGGTAAATTGGTGTTTCAACTTCCCGAGGACGTAACTTTGGCATACGATCTCTGTTTGACACGCACCATACCTTGTTAGAAAGATCTATCCGAGGAATACAGATTTTGATGTGAGAAAAATCACTTTACGGGCTCGTGTTGCTCCTAGTTTTCCAAAAAAACGTCGTTTAGGGCTTCAAAATAGCTCCAGAAGTTCAAGACCCAAAAAATTGCTAAAAATAGTAAGTTGTGCCGAAATTGAAAAACTGAAAGAGACAATGGTGGGGCCCCAAGTGGAATAGGTGGGTGGCCACCAATATCCAACAGAATCATAATTACTCAATGGTAAGATTTCCTACACATATCACACATCTATTAACAACCTTGACATTTGCAATACATTTACGTAAAATATGCTTCTTTCTACATTTTGGATGATAAATGGACAATGACTCATTCTTCTGCTAGTTTTTGCTAAAAATTAAAAGAATATATTTTCTTACTAACATTGTTCATAATTTTAGTTTTTATATTATCCATTTTATTCTCCAATCCAATAATCATAATATTCGTAAATCCAAATCTATTGTTTTTAGAACTGCTTATAATTCCCATACCATGTCTAGATTGATTTCATGAGAAATTCTTGCATAAGTCACAAATTTGGTCAAAATAAAGTTGAGAAATGTCCCCTTGTCCTAAAAAATTCAAATTATTCCTGGAATAATCCAAAATTCCTAGTAAAAATAGGGTTCTAATAGTGCTCATGTCAAATTTGTGCTTTGACCTTTGAAGGATATACATAAATCTTTCAAGGTAATCCTTCAAATTTTCATCATAATTTTGTGTGATGGTAAATATTTCATCCTCCATTTCTCTTGTCTTATAATATTCTTGATATTTCCTTAGAAAATTCCTCTTCATTTGATCCCAATAAGTAATAATGTTTCCTCCCAACCCCATAAAACATCATAAATATGAGTCTCTAAGGGTTGTAGGGAAAATTTTTAACTTCTTGGCATCAATGAATAGTCAAATAGTATGTCCTTGTAACTCCACGCCTCGACATCCACTAGGGGAATTTGGAGGTCTAAAATGGGCCTCCTAAGGAAATTATAAAATAATATTAGATTAAATCATCAAAGTTTAGAGGGAAAAAAGAATAAAATAATAATAAAATAATAAAGCTATTTTTTCAACTTGTATTTTCAACTTATCTCAAAGTTTTACTCAAATTTCGAGTGGAAACACTCGTTGGATGAAAATTTTAATTTCTCATCAAAGGAGTACCCATGTTGCATACTTTCGATGGACCTTGCTACACGAAAAATGAGAAATACATGAAAAACGTGATTGCAATCATGTTTTTTCATGTATTTATCATTTTTCGTGTAGGAGGGTCCATCAAAAGTATGCAACGTGGGTACTCCTTGGATGAGAACTTAAATTTTGCATCCAACGAGTAATCCCACTAGAAATTTGAGTAAAAATTTAGGGAGATAAGTTCAAAATACGAGTTGAAAAAGTAGTTTTATTATTTTATTATTTTTTATTCTTTTAACTTTTTAACTCCAAAAATTGTGAATCATCCCCCATGGTTGACATCATCATCTTGAATCCTATTGGTTCTTATAAAGTTTATTTTGGTTGTACATTTTTATTAGGAGGCCCATTTTATACCTCAAAATTCCCCTAATGAAGATGGTATACAACAATCTCACATGTTTCTCTTGTTGGGATGGATCTAAGTCTGTGCTAATGTATAAGTATTTGTCTAGACTTACCTCAAAAAGAGTAGTGTTTGGATTGTGAATATTTTTGGTGGCTACCAAACTCTATAATGATGATGAGGATTCTGGATCACAATTTTCTTGGAAACCTGGGCTAAAATTTTGATGAAACAATCCAAAGTCCTACATAGTATCTAGATTACCAAGGAAATACTAGATTACACTCTCCTTGGTACACTAAGTATATTGATGAATCATGTAAAGAGATTGAATTTCCTCGTCATTACTATCGTAATCCAACCACAAGGTATCACGAAGCTCCTAGATGGATTTGACAGGTGGGTTTAGGGTGACCTTCTTGCTAGCACCCCCATGGGAAATACACATGTCACCAGAGTCATAACATATATAGGAATCAACTGTAGCAAGCCATGGTCATCCCAAAATGAAATGGTGTCCCCCAATAGGATTCATTGGCTGTAAAAAAAATAAATTCTATGAGGTACCCCCATGATTCGATTGAGATAATCACATCGTCTAACACATACTCCAACTTGATTTTAGATGTATCAGCAAGTTCAAGCATGGTGGGGATAGGATGGATGTGAGTTAGCCAATTTTTCTCCATAGCTTTCCTAGTCATAACATTAGTAGCTACTGCAAGGTATATAAATACATTGGGAATAATGATATCACCTTTATGAATAGAGACGATTAGGTTTCGAGGATCAATATTTTTCTCAACTTAAGCACATCTTGTCATAAACTTAACTGCTTTTCGAACAAACTGGATAGTGTGGGGTTTATCTCTCTTCCTTTCTATATTTTTAAGACAGAGTTCCCATATGATTTTAGTACATATAGGTATATTTTATAGGCTACCATAGAGGAACCTTTATGCTAAGGTTTCTCAACTCTAAATCCAGGTCAGACTCAAGGATGGGGTCAAATTTCTCCAAAGCCAACCTTTCTGGAAAGGGAGTCTAGTTTGAAGAAGAGGGTAAGGACTCTAAGTGTATTGGAACAGGTTGTGAGGCGGCATCATTGTTTGAAACATTAGGAGTTTCCTCCTCATTTTTTTCCTCAATGATTACTGCAGATTATTTATGTTTTTATGTTTGTTTTTCTGAATGTATCACCCTTCCTGATCTTAGCTAGAGGTAAATTACCCCAAATTTCATGGACTGATAAGTGGGGAAAGGGAGTGGTCCAATAGAATTAATTATTTGTACTACTTCATTATTTGGGTTTGGCATGGGTTGTGCTAGAAACTGAGGTGGCCGGAATGGTGGTGGTAATGGAAATGGTGGTGGAGTAGGTTGTGTTTATTGAGGCAGTGTAGACAATAGTGTATGTTGTGCCATAGGATAAGGTGCATACTATTTAGGATATGGTTGGGTAGGCACGTGATAAGAAAAATTGGAGTGTGGTGGTCCTCTCCATCCTTGTTTCCAAGGAGGAGATTGTCCAAGCTATGAATGATGCCCATGATGCCAATGTTGAGGATAAATTAGATTTTGAAAAGAATATTGTGGTGTATTATGAAAATTAGGATAATATGGTGCAAATTCAATAGTCATACTTGTACCTACACGTGGACATGATTTCTGTGCTCCCATAGCATGCAATGGCTTAGGTATTGAATGCTCCTCTTCAATTGATGCCTCCAGCCAATGTATTTATTGAAATTCCTAAATGGGATGCTTTCCTACACATATCACACAATTATTAACAACCTTGACATCTGCAATACATTTACGTAAACTATGCTTCTTTCTACATTTCAGATGATATATAGACAATGACTTGTTCTTCAACTATTTTTTTCTGAAAATTAAAAAATCTATTTTCTTACTAACAATGTTCATAATTTTAGTTTTTATATTATGCATTTTATTCTCCAATCCAATAATCACAGCATCAGTAGATCCAAATCTGTTGTTTCTAGAATTGCTTCTAATTCCCTTACCAGGTTTGGATTGATTTCATGAAAACTTCATGCACAAGTCACAAATTTGGTCAAAATAAGGTTGAGCAATGTCCCCTTGTCCTAAAAAATTCAAATTATTCCTGGAATCATCCAAAATTCCTTGTAAAAACAAGGTTATAATATTTCTCATGTCAAATTTATGCTTTTACCTTTGAAGGATATACAAAAATATTTCAAGGTAATCCTCCAAATTTTCATCATCATTTTATGTGATAGTAAATATTTCGTCATGCACTTCTCATGTCTTACAATATTCTTGATATTTTCTCATACAATTCCTCTTTATTTTATCCCGAGAAGTAATAGTGTTTCCTCCCAACCCCATAAACCAGCGTAAATATGAGTCTTAAAGGGTTGCAGGGAAAATTTTTAACTTTTTGGCATCCAATGAATAGTCACATAGTATGTCAAACTTGAAAATAAAATAATCAAGATATGCATGTACCTTACCATGGAAATGTGGAAGAACTAAAGGTAGAGTATTTTTAATTTGAACGATGGTATCAGGGTCCACAATTGGAAATCCAAAGGTGGATTGTTCTTCCAGTGGTTTATTCTCACCAATCCCTTCACCATGAAAATCCTCAAGCTTTTCCATCTTTCTTCCTCCAAAGAAATTGCCCCCTGTGGAATGTGAAGGTTGACATTGTTTTAGGTTTAATTTTTCAGCCTCAATAGTCTCCTTCTTCCCTACCAATGGTTGTGATACCCCTGAGTTGTTGTCTCTAGAATCCAGGTGCAAATTACTAGTCTAGTTTGTCTATTTCTGCTTCGAGTTTTTTCCTACAGCAGAAGGCCCACCATGAGAAAATCTTTGTGGTTATCAATATTTCCTCTGCCTTTCTTGCACTTCAGAACCCTACCCCTCCTAGTAATTCGTTTTATAAAATAAATTAAAATAGAAATAGAAAATATTGTATAAACACTTGCTAGAAACAAATCAATTCAAACCCAAATGTTGCGGCTATATAAAAAAGTGTACCTATAGTAATAAAAAATTACCCCTCCTTATACACTCAACAATATAAGAACACACCTTAATAACAAAAAAAATGTAGAACTTACATTGATTACAGAAAAAAAGTAAGAATTTACCAAAACTTCTCCAAGCGCCTCCACGACAACAACACCAAAATGTTGGGTGTCAATATTGCCCTCAACACTTACTTGTCAAACCACAGGATCATATACTTCGAGGCACATCAATCCCAATGCCAATAAGGTCTAGCAAACCCTGTGGAAACAAATCATGTCTCCAAGTGAACAATCAATCTCTCTAAATTCTGAGAAAGAAGAATAAAAATTCAAATGTATTATTCCTGCACTGGCATATTTTGTCACCACCCGAACCAATCTAGGTATTGTACACCTTAGAAAATAAAAATTAAAACAATATCAGGTTATCAAAAAAATAATAATTCTCATAAAATGTGCATAGATTTTCAAAATCCACCCAAGAAAAAAAATCTATTCATTCCTGCACTAGTTATTCCTTTCTAACAATTATTTTCCCGCACTCGGAAATATCTCACACAATCCCTCTAATACTATTTTATTCACAAAATGAACGCTCAAAACTTAATGCCTAGTTATGTCAAATGAATCATAAGGCACGTACAATACCAAAAATCTTACTTTGTCCAAATTAACCAATCAGCAAATCCAAACCCTGGAATTTGTTCTTCTAAATGAAAGAGAAAAACAAGAAACTAGAGAAGTCTAATTAGGAAAGAGTCAAGTTCAGGAAAATAAATAATAGTGGGTCAAAACCTTTCACACCAACTCTTGGGAAATCAGAACAATCTATTATGCATAAATTTTTCACAACCATACTCTGTTCTTACTATTAACTAAAACAAATCAAACAATCATAATCAACTCTCAGAATGTTTACTTGTGACTTGGCCTTTGTTTTTAAATCAAAATTTCAAGATAATATTAATGACCAGATATTCAATCGAGAAGGTTTATAAATATTTTTTTCCTGTAATATTATAAGATTAATTGGTTCCTGAAGGTTCCAAAAATTATTTTATGTTCTCGATCTGATAACGAGGTTAAGTTCCCTTCATTAAAAAATTATCACAAAACTCCTTGAGAAGGAAACAACCAATCATTAAAGGGTAACATTCAAGATTATTGTATTTTCAGTTATAACCATCCTAAATTACTTTCATTGATACTCTTAACAAGAAAATTTCAAGAAACAATACCAAGCAATCCCATAACCTTAAATTCAAGATCACTAAGATCTGAACAATACAAGCCATTCATCAGGAAAATATAAATACCAAAAGCCACTTCAGGATTTACTTAAGAAAACACGGTATGCAAATATATGATGAACTTAATGCAACCAAAACCTTAACCTTCACAATCTCCCAGTCTTTAAAATAATGAACTAGATCTGGCATTGAAGAGAGTAAATCACTTAATGAAAGAGATTAAACAAAGGTTTAATATTAATGTCAGAAGAGTATCTTGAACTCAAAGACTTAGACAAATAAATAACACCATAAACCTTTTTAATATTCACACCACTCGTCCCAGATTTGGATTAGCTCACTCTTAAAACAAATGCATTAACAATCAGAGTATATAATTACGTTGTGCACACCAGGTCAAACAATAAATACCATCGAGTCTACATTCCACAACTGTATTCACAAGAAATTCATACACACTATGCTACTTACAAAAGGATAACGAGTAGGGTTGGTTGGGCCCTAGCTAAATAACTCGTTTCATTTTAAGAAAATAGATAAAATATAGAGTATTAAAAAAGATGAACAAGATTAACTCAGATATATATTAAACCTAGCTTGAGAGCTTCCTTTATTGATCACAAAACCCAGTTAAACACGCATGCTTGGTGGTCCAGTCCCAGAAGGTCCTGAGTGATAACATTGTTCAACTTAAACACCTGAAAACAAATAGCAATAGTATCACCAACCTATTTCACCATGAATCCTAGAATATATAAGCATTTCCCATGAATAATCATGGCTATGGTCAGCCTTTATAGGAAAGGAAAATAGAAATTTCTCTAACAATCTTCAAAAGAAAATATCCATTTGGCTACCATCGAACAATAAGATTCTAAATGGAGTTTAGTTCATTCAAAAGGAGATCATAATTTGGAGTTTGTTGCTAAAGATCAGGGGAGATAAGTGCACCTTTCCTTCATTAGAGTCTCAGGAAATCTTAACTAAACTGCTAGCTAACTCATTGTCCATTATTCAAACCCTAGTGTAGAAATCTCAAACTTGGTGTAGGAATCCATGGTCAAAATACCTATTTCCTATTTTTTACATGTGCACTTCACAATTGATTGAAGGATAGCATAAGATAATATAAATCCTTAATAAAATATCAAATGCAGTATTAATCATAACAACACTACTCTACCAACCTTTTTAAAGATAAGTAGTCCCAAGTGCACATTCTTTATGAATATAATAGTGGAAACCAAAATATGTACATAGAAGTCTTCTTAGGGCTTGTAAACCAGTGGATAATTATACGGTTAGGTATAAAAAATCGGACAATTATAAAGCCTCACACATGTGAGGCAATCTTGATGATAACTATAATTGGATTGTTTAGTCAGATGATGGATCCAATTGTGCTCATCATAGTTGCATTAAGCTCTTTGACAATCTTGTATTTCATGATCGATCCAAGCATATAGATATCAAGTATCACCATTTACTGGACTTTGTCCAAAGGAAGATAATGTTGCTAATACATTCTGACAGAGGAACAAGATGCTGACATTTTGGCAAAAGCCTTGTCAAGAGGGTAGTTAGAGTTCCATAAGTGCAATATATGAGTGGTTGATAATCCCTTTCTCGTTGAAAGGGAGTTGTTGGCTTGTGGGGTCCTAATCGAAGTTCAGATTTAAGGTTTGACAACAAACCCCTATACTACTGGCCCTTTCAGCAATGACCTACTTTTGCAGGCCAAGGTCTCACTTGAAGTAGTATGCGTGGGTGCTGGAACCAGGTTTTCACACCCTGGGAGAAAGCGGGTAATTAAGGTAGTCCTGTCAAGATCTTTCAGGTTCACAAAGAAGAAATCTTGTTACAAAGGCCTTAACAGTATAAAAAGCAAAGCTTATACCCTCATAGATAGCATGTAAACATAAACAAAGCTACTATTATTATGTAGATCTTAACAACACCTTCGCATCCACATGCACATCAGTAATTATCATCACAGAATAACACAATCGCAGCTTATTTCAGATAACATAGAGATTCTTCAACAATAAATGCAGCTAGTTCAGGTAACATAGAGATACTTCAACAATAAACGCAACTAGTTCAGGTAACATAGAGATACTTCAACATATTCCACATTCATTAACATCCAAAACCAAGTTACAAAACCAAGTCACAACCCGCACACACAACCAGTAGGGTCTGCACACAGTAGGACTGAGGATCTCTGCGCACACAGCCAGCAGGAGTCCTTACCCAATACCACCCAAAACAGATCTCAATAGTTCGTACTTAGCATAAATATTACTTATTCTTAGACTGAAACTATCCATCTATTTATATCATCATAGCCTGCATTATCCTATGGTATGCAAACCGTGGTTTGCGGACTCTAGGTCTACCCTTTGACCCATTACAATACATTGGGGCTTTGACCCACCCCAAAGCCCGTGTGCTAGACTAATTACTAAAAAATATATATAAAAAATGCAGCTAGGGGACCTCGTTCCAACAAGCCCCCAACACAATATTATGACTCGTCTCGAGTCACAACGGCTGTGGGGTTTGCATCTTCGCCTGGAGCTGCTTGATTGCATCGACCAGAGGGGGAAAGACTCCTTCTCTATGCGCGACATCATTCTATGAAATTTCCACAAAATTTTGCGAATTTGGGCCTTCTGTGGCAACAATGACACTCTCCAAGGTCTGATTAAACTATTTAATCGCGACATCCAAGTCTTGGTATAACTTGAGGGCTTCATCAGCCCATGGCTTGAGGTGGTCACTCAGAACCTTCTTCTTGTGGCAAGACCCCTCCAGGTCATCCCTGAGCACATGGTTGGCTCACCTGTTGGAACGGGTCCCCTAGCTGCGTTTTTTATATAGATTTTCTAGTAATTAGTCTAGTGCAGGGGCTTTGGGGTGGGTTAAAGCCCCCAATGTATTGTAGCGGGTCAAAGGGTAGACCTAGAGTCCACAAACGATGGTTTGTGAACCACAAGATAGCGCAGGCTATGGTGATATAAATAGATGGATAGTTTGAGTCTAAGACTAAGTAATATTGATGCTAAGTACAAACTATTGAGATCTGTTTTGGGTGGTATTGGGTAAGGACTCCTTCTAGTTGTGTGTGCAGAGATCCTCAGTCCTGCTGTGTGCGGACCCCGCTAGCTGTGTGCGTGGGTTGTGACTTGGGTTTGTAACTCGGTTTTGGATTTTAATGAATGCAGAATCTATTGAAGTATCTCTGTGTTACCTGAACTAGTTGAGTTTACTGTTGAAGTATCTTTGTGTTACTTGAACTAGCTGCATTTACTGTTGAAGTATCTCTCTATTATCTTAAATAAGTTGCGATTATGTTATTTTGTGATGATAATTACTGATGTGCACGTAGATGCGAAGGTGTTGCTAAAATATGCTTAATAATAGTAGCTTTGTTTATGTTTACATGCTGTCTATGAGGGTATACACTTTGATTTTTGATAGCGGCTTTTTGGATAAGGGGTTCAGCCGCAACTCTTTCCTCATCTCCTCCAGTAGTCATGCCATTGCGCGTAATGACAATAATACTGGGTCCCTCATCACGTGGTTTTGCCTTAACCCTTTGTACAGTTTGCGTTGGTTTTTGCTATTTTTCCTGCATCTTTGCTATTAGTACCGGACAATCTTCGATCACATGGTCCTATTGTCTACAATATCTGCAAGATTGTCGTGCAAGGTTAAGACAGTGGCTTGCGAAGTGCCCTACTTCTCCACAATTATAGCAAGTCAATTTCCCTCTTCCCCGACCTGTGCTTCCACCTCTTCCCCACCCCAACCTCTGGCAGGGGAGCCTCCTCATCTTGAGGGGGATAGTGGTGATGAAGGTTCAACCTGTACCTTGTACAGGTTTCCTCTATCTATCATTAAGTCATATGTCCAGCATTTGTGTTCGTCATGTCCCACAAATGATCAGAATCGGCACCATTGTTGCTTCAACTTTGGAACATAGGCACCAAGATGGGGGCAGTGATTGGTAACATGTATTCCGACTACTCAGCAATCAGCGCACCATAACATGGGGGTGCTTAGTCCCGTAGCCTCTTTAGGGCATAGTGGGTTGGGCCCCCCAGCCTGCATGTAGTCTACCAGCAGAGGGAACTGATCCTTGGTGTGGCCTGACACCATGCATCTTATGCACCAAATTTCTGGACTAGCTTCTTTTCCTCGCTCATTTCGCAAATTCTGGATTTCGAGGTGCATTGCCTCCAACTGGCCCTAGATATGTTGTACCCCAAACTGGGTATCATCTCTTGCACAACTTCTAGCTTCATGGCAACCTCCAAGGATTTTTCTTGTGTGTCAATTGCTTGCTGACCCATAGGCCCGCGCAGGTGAGGTAAGAGCATGGAAATGAACCATTCCTTGTGCTGTATATCCTCATACTTAAATTCCCCATCCCTAATAACCTTCTTTAGCTGTTGATCAGACTCCCATATGGACTCAGTGGGTCCCTGTTTAAAATCTTTCAAGTCAATCACCAGTTGAGAGTAGGACTTAGGCTTCCGAAACTGTTGTTTTAAGGCATCCTTAATTTCTTATATTGATGGATCAGCATGCTAGCCCACGTACCCCATGAACCAATCCAAGGCCCTTCCTTCAAAGGCTAGGGATAGATTTTCCCTTTTTACATCATCGCTAGCATTATTCTGCATAGGCCATATTGATTCCGCATTCATTAACATCCAAAACCGAGTTACAAACCCAAGTCACAACCCATGCACACATCCACAGGGGTCCGCACATAGTAAGACTAAGGATCTCCACGCATACAGGTAGCAGGAGTCCTTACCCAATACCACCCAAAACAGATCTCAATAGTTCATACTTAACATCAATCTTACTTAGTCTTAGACTCAAACTATCCATCTATTTATATCATCATAGCCTGCGTTATCCTGTGGTCTGCAAACCATGGTCTGCGGACTCTAGGTCTACCCTTTGACCCGTTACAATACATTGGGTGCTTTGATCTGCCCCAAAGCCCCTGCCTAGACTAATTACTACAAAATATATATAAAAAACGCAACTAGGGGACCTCGTTCCAACAAGAGTGTTGAAAAATGCAACAAGAAATTCTCAATTTGATTTTGCCTTGATTAAATTGAGAAAATTTGAATTTCCAGATGAGCAGACAACTTGGATGTAGTTAACTTGTGTGATATGGCTTGTGTCACCTGATTTACTTAGTAAATTCGAGTTGGAGGAGTTAGAGTTCACTTAAGCATGTGTGATTGCTAATTTGTAGCAATTAATGTCGATTATTCAAGTTGTTTTCATTTAAACTCGTTCCAACCATTGAAGGAACTAGTGGAAGGCCAGTTGTTCAGTGGGACTTCAGTCAAACTGAGTGATCATCTAGTCAACTCATAAATGGGCCCCAAATAGCTAGCACATGCAAAGAATTCAAGTTCCCTAGTTGTGGTGGAGATTCCAAGGCAATGTAACATCAGTTGTAGACTACTCTTGAGTGTACAGGTTTTGCATGCAGTCCGATTATCAACCATGGGAATTGTGCAACCCATTTTGGAGAAATTCCTAAATAATAGGGGCCCAATTTCTCAAGGAATTGTGCAATGAAATAGGGACTCAAGCAGAGACATAAATTGACTAAGTTTAGGTCAGAGCTTCTCAGTGAGAAGAGAGATAGTTTATTCACGTGTAGGTTGTGCTAAGCACAAGCTAAGCAACTGTAATACATCTCTAATAATCAAATTAATGTAAGCAGGCATTGGGTTTTTAGCAGATTGCTTTTTGTGTGCATGTGTGTTATTTCTCATTACATGTTTGTGATTGGTGTTCTAAATTGTGAATTAAATACAGCAGACCAAACCAGTAAATTTGTGTCTTGTAATTTTGATTAAAACTTCATAAACAGTTGCAAATATACACCCTAATTTCTACATGAAATTAATCAACTTAATAAACACCATATGATATAATTAATTTAAAATTTTATAACCCATAATTTATTATTTTAATATTTAAATTAATATAAATAATACAAATTTATTATTACATTTTACTTTATTTTTAATTTTATTTATTCTATATAAAATATTAATATTAATAATTTTTTTTTCTCTATCAAATTATTTTGGGTTGTTGTGAAAAAGTCGTTATTCTCCATCGAATTCAATTTTCTGCCTTCCATCCACTTTCTTTTTTTTTGTGAATTTAGTAGAGCCTTTCTATTTTCTATTTATATTTGCAAAGCAGGTTACAAAATTATAAATTCAGTCTATGGCCTCAACCTGCTCGAAGGAAACCAGGTCTGTTGGCCATCTTAGTGCATGAAAAGCGAACCAAAATTGGAATAATTTCATCCATCTATGACCATCATGAGCTATCTATTCTAGTTCATACTTATCTACATGCTGAAAATAGAAATTGAGTTCATTCAAAACTGTAAATTTCATAAAACAACATTATAAAAGGAACCACTAGCTATCAGAAGAAGAGACTGGAGCTGGGTCTTTCACTGTAGACCCTGGCATATCCACTTGCTGGAGTTGGTGGAGTTGCTTTTCCATACGGCCCACACGATCATCAAGTCTTCTAATGCGGTCCGCTGCCTGATACTGGGTGATTTTAATATGATGCAGCTGGTTTTGCATATCCTATAGCATGTCCATGAGGTTGTTTTCTATCTTTGGAGGGTCTTTCTAAGCCTGGCCAGGGGGAAAGCTCTACATAGCCTTTGCAAGAAGGCACTTAAATATCCAGTATGTGTCGATAGTCTGCTGGAATAACGTGAGGCGGCCTCGGGTATTGTCTGGGTCGGTTATGAAATCCAAGATTTCAGCTTCAGCTTCATTGTCTTCAGGATCTGTCTGAATGTCTCGTTCCCAGCCATGAATTTCCTGGTGAACCGTGGATGAATTTCCCATGACATAAGTTGCAGCAAGATTCTCTAGAATCTCCAAATTTGATTTCCTGCCGCGTTTCTTTGGGGCTGGCTCAAACTGAACCTGTTGTTTCCCTTTTGCAAGTTAGGAGGAGGACCGACGCTTCACCATAGCGAACAAGAGCCTAGATATCAACATAGACATGCAGCAATACACAGTAAGGGAGAAATCAGCATTAAGGGACCACCAAGTTTTCACCCCATAAGCATCAATGGTGTTTTTACTGAACAATCCGAGCGCTACTAACCACAGGAATCTAGAATTTCCACAGTACATGAAGGCGGTTTGACTACCTATGGCACAGTAGGCCAAGGACCCTGTTTCCCAACTCACCATCCGAAACCTCTGTGCAAAGGTAACCGGGAGAGAATGGAGCAGAACGGACCACACACGGTTGGTTAAGGTAAGACTCCCGAAATGAACATTCGCAATAAAACCCCAACCCAGAAAACATAATAAATTCATTCACAGGAGAGAATGAAAACATAAATGCCACAGTTTGTCCCATTGGGCTTGAGAATTACATCTACTAAAATGAACCATACAGCATCTACTACAGTCTGTAACCCTGCTTACTACCCGAACCCGACGCCTTACCCTTCCCACTAAATGCCACCACGATACCTTCAAGGTGCTAAACGAAATTGACTTGACTCTGGTCTTGGAGCTAAAAGGATTGGAAACACAGAAAATAGGTTTTATTAGCAGGTTGCAGGGGTCACGGAAGCAAGGGTTAACCGGCTGCAATTTGGGAGCAAAACTAAAAACCATTAAGATAACCAAATCCACCATATTATTCCCCAAGGGACCCGAAACCACAAAAATTGTAACCATGAGAGAAAGGAGAAAATTGTGTACATACCACCACCTGGTCGAGTGAACAATACCTGGCTTCCTCCACTGTTGCCTCCAAACGCTTGCATGCAAGGAGCGATGCGTGCATGAATGAAGGTGGGGAGGTAGCCAACTTACCATTTGTAAAACATTCCTTCGGCGGTCTGATAGCACAAGATGTCCACCCTACATACTCATTAAAGAGCGGATTTTCATGTACTTCCGTAAGATAAAACTCCAATGCGCCATTATGATGCGTGATTGTTTGGAGGACGAACAATCTACCAGCTTTCTACACTTCTTAATTGCTTTCAGACAGGTGTACACCCCGATCGGGGGTGCCCTCCATCCACTTTCAATCCACTTTCCATTCAACAATGGGGAAAGATATTTTAGAAAAAAATAATTTCAATAAGTTTTTAATAAAATTTATTGCAATTTAAATAAAATGTTATAAAAAAATTAATTAAAAAAATAAAAGTTTTTGTACAACATATCTATGTTTAATTTCAGCAAACTTGAGAAAATAATATTACGTAAATTCTACATCCCATTGTTTCGGTGCTATACTATCGCTTTTCCTTTTTCTTTTGTTGACATGTCCTGAGTGGAACATCACCGCCTAATAGGATTGTGAATGAACGTACACTGCCATCCATTGTCTCTTTACGTTCCTTTCTTTAGGATTGTGATTGAACGTATATTGCCATTCCAGGTCTGTGAAAGTGTTTTTTTTTTAATTGCCATCATTAAGTGACGGAGCCACCGAATCCAAGGCATAAATTTTAAAGCGTAGTCTAAAAAGGTTGCGTTTTCAACCAGAATCAATGACTTTTAGAAAATCCGGCAAAGATTTGCCCAAAATCTTGTTTACAGCTGTTAAACTTTAATATTTTCAGTGCCCTAAGGGTTTTTCATAGTGCTGAATCCATTTCCAATGTCAAAAATGGATTCTAAACACTCCAAGCACAAGATTTTTCGAGTTTTAGTTGACTGGATTTCAGCAATTTTCTGTTGTCCGGGCTATTTCATGGGCTTGGTAGACAACTTCTAACTTTTAATACTATGCCTCGTACATTTTGGTCAAAAGACAGTCGGAAGAATTGATTTTTTTTTTTTTTTTAAACAAAATATTCTTACTTTTTTTTTTTTTTTTAAAGCCTTGAAAGAAAATATGTTTTTTCTTTTATTTTTGGCGATATAGTAATTATGGTATAATAATATCATTAAAAAAACATAATATAACTCTATATTTTTACCTTTCACCAATCCTAGCAAAATATAAATATTCTATGTCCTTAATCTTCCTTTTCTTTTTTAACCCCTTCACAACAAAATATAAATATTCTATGTTTTTAATTTTTTGCCATATATTAATTATGGTATAATAATAACATAAAAAAGCATAATATAATTCTATATTTGTATCTTTAATCAATATCATGACTAATATCAAAGTGAGGTTACAATTCCAGTCAGAATTCCCTGATTTTTTTTTTTTAAGAAGTCTAAGAGTTGTAGTGTTCAAAACATTTTTTTATGGTAGATATGGATTTAGCTTCATCAAAAATCTTTGAGACACTCAAAATTTTGAAGCTTAATCGCTATAACATGTATTTTCAAAAAAATATCCTAGATTTTCTCAAAATCATGCTGGAATTCTATTGTTTTCAAAATAAAATTGTTGTGAATATCAACTCTCTCAACAAGTACTTATATGTACTAATTCTTGTCATTTAGCCATAACTAATAGTGATTCTATAGTTTAGATAGTGATGACCATGATTGATAAGAATAAATAAATCTTGACATGCACTAATTATTTTTGTTTTTTTGTTTTTTGTTTTTTTTTAAGAAAAGAAAAAACCAACCATATTTTATATTAATAATAGGTTGTTTACTTATAGTATACTTTTCAGAAATTCGCTCTTTCTAGTGTAATGAGTGTAAGCACAAAAATGTTATCACATATTCTAGATTTTTAAATCCATGAGTCTGACAAGATCAAACAAATTATGTTTCACTATATCTCAAAAAGTTTATGACACTTATATAGAAAATGTGGAAAATAGAATATCCACATTAAGAAAGAGAAAACTTATGTGAAATGGATTTTTAGTCCTTTTAAATTTGTCATTGTAGTAGGAAATGTATATGATCACCCCTGGTTGATATATGTGTCCCACCTTTGAGAGAGCATTAACAATTCCATGCAGCACCCTATATATACGGGAAAATGTCGCCCCACACAAAAGCCCAATCAACATCCTACTTCTTTTCATTTAGTTTATGGGCGTGGTTGGATCCAATGAAAATTGTTCCATACCCAATCAATAACCACCTTTGAAACTTTGAAGGCATTTTGGTCTCTATGGATAACCAATTAGCACGATATAAGACCCCATAAAGAACAATGGTTTCCACCCGAGTATTGGAACCCATCCCACTGTGCGAACACAAATGACAAAAAAGACTAGGTTTTATGACAATGTAATTACGTGTTTCCCCATTAAAAACCCCACTAGTCCATATATTTGTAAAATGAATGCACCTTGAAGATCCCTTATAGACAAAAAACACAATTTCATTGAAGTATGCACATATATTCATGTGAATACATTTGATGTTTAGTGGAATAGTATAAAATATATTTTCATTTATACTCCTCCAAATGCCCCAAAATATGTAAAGAGGAAGAGTACAATTTCCTTGAAGCTAGACATCTAGTCCTACAAACAAGCTTCCAGTGATGTGGAATTCCAATCGACAAATATATTTAAGATGTTCATCATGCCAATCCAAATGGATGTTGAATTCCGCAACAAGAAATAGTGAAATTGGCATCTAGAAGCAACATGGAAGCACCTACACTAGTGTGGGACCACATGTTGTGTAGTGATGGGTCCTAGTGATACATTAGTGTGAAATTCAATTCATTTAATAAATTGGATATGTGTCAAATTTAATTATCACTTAATTAATTGGGACAATAAAATGTAATCTTATCTCATGATCACTTGTAATAGTTAACCGAGTGTGACAAACTTAGTTAACTCATGTATCTCTAGTTGAGGGTGGTTGGTGAGGCATGCAGAGTGATTCTATGTGTTTTAGAGTTCGAGTTGTAGTTAAGTGCATGAGTTTAATGCATGAGAAAACAATTAACTCAATTAAGTGATTTCAAGTCAATTGAAATAGTTGTAACTGATTGTTGCACTAGTGAGAGATGAAGTGAATTAAATATTATTTAATTCACATGCGGTGATCTGCCATGCAACTGATGATTTACTATTAACAGTTGCATACATGTCAGTTCCAGTGGAGACCTAGTTGAGACAAAGGTTAAAGGGAAGTTAAATATCAGTTGTGATACTAGCAGGTTACCTAGATGCAGTTAAAACACCACAGGATGCCCATGATACTCTGCGCAGTTGAGAAATGATGAAATTCCTAAGGAATAGGGATTGCATTCCTCATGAATTGCATGAGAAAGTTAGGCTGAACACAGGCTGAGAATTGGCTAAGTGTTGGCTTGATTTTTTCTGAATCAGTGTGAGACGATTAGCAAAGTGCAGGAGACACTTGTGAGAAGAGTGCATTGTAATTGTTTCATGATTCCATGGTGAACATACAATAGAAGATAGAGGGGTTTTGGGTGGCAAGCTTTCCCCGGGAAATTATCTGTGTTGTGGTTTGAGTTTATTCTTTCTTTACTTAATGATTGGCGATTGTGTTTAATTTTCGCATTTAATTTGTAGAAGGATTAAGTATCTAGCTTTAGTACATTGTTAGATCTAATTGAATCCATTGATATACATATGTTTGTATAATTTCTACATGGTATCAGAGTTGTGTTAGAGAATTTTTACATGGTATCAGAGCACAGGAAATCACTATAGTGTTCAGATTCAAAAAGATGATGATCCTAGTGAAAATTAAGCACCTACACTAGGTGGGGCCCACAGACTATTTTTAGGTGTATGTCTATTTTTAGAATGGATGAGAAAATTCTATTTATAGTGGAAGTATATTTATAGATGTTGAGAAAATTCTATTTATAGATGATGTTCTATTTTTAGATGTATGTGCGAAGTATATTTATAGATCACATATCTATTTATAGATGCACGTCGACTATTATTATCCCTTAATAATAGTTGGACAACAAATATTAATCTATTCTCTTGAAGCACTTGAAATCAGTTAACTGAAGTGGAAAACTAGTTAGCTGAAGGAATTTCGAGTCCTAAGGTTGGTTGGTGGGACATGCAAGTGGACTTAGTTGTAACTGAGTGATTCGAAGTTGTAACAGAGTTGGATGTGTAGTTATGTGAGTTGTAAAGTAGTTTAACTCAGTTAAGTAAGTTAAACTCAGTTGTGCTAGTTGTAACTAGTTGTAAATAAAGATAATCTAGTGAGAGATCATTGAATTAAACATTAAATTAATTCACATGGAGTGATCTCACATGCAACTGAAGATTTACTACTGTTAACTACATGTGTGTCAGATCCAGTGGAGACTCAGTTGAGAGGTAGGTGAAAGGGACAGTTGACTATCAGTTGTACTATATTGGATTGCAATCTTGCAAGCCAAACACACATTGGATATGATCATGAGGATTGCGTATTCAAGGAGGGTATGATTGCATCAAACTGGTCTTTTTCATCAACTTGGATTACGTAGTGGAGGCAGGATGTTGTGAGGCAGAAAATTGGCTAAGGCATTTGACAAATTTTTGCATGACAGTGTGAGACGATTGTATATTGTACTGAGAGCTCTTGGACTAGAGTTGTGTATGATATTGTTTCATTATCCATGATATATACATAATATATGATAGTAGGGTTTTTAGCTTTATGATTTCCCGGTAAACATATGTGTTATGTGTGAATGATCTTTCTTCATGTTTTTGCAATTAGCGATCGTGTTTTAAATTTCCGCAAGAATTTTTGTAGAAGCGATTTTGTATTTAACAGTGGCATATCATTGTTAGATTAGAAGAATTCAGGTGATACATAATTTTATTAAAATTTCTACATGGTATCAGGGCACAGAAGATCGCAATTTTGAAGTAGTAGCTGAGTTTGTTGGTGGAAACAATTCGAATTTGCTGCAAGAATTTCTTGGTGCGATAGTTGAGTAAACATAGAAATGGATTTCAATGGCTTGAGGCTAGAGTATGCACTCCAGGGCAGCTTTAACTACATTTCCTGGAAGGATACGATGGAGGCGGTTCTTGAAGATAATGTCTTAAAGGAATTAATCGATAGTGATGTTCCTAAGCCCACTTCGACGGATGTTACATTACTTGACGCCTGGAAAAAGAAAGTGGCAAAGACGAGAAGGATTCTATTGGAAGGTGTGCGAGACCATATTGTCTCAAGCCTTCATGGGAAAGCCACTCCATATGCTATGTGGAAGTATTTGACAAATATTTTCCAAAGAAGCAACGACCATAGGAAATTAGCACTGAAGGATAAACTCAGAAAGATCAAGATGAAAAAGGGCGACAATATTCCAAAGTATCTAACAAAGTTTGTCCAATGTCAAGATGAACTGGGGAGTGTGGGAATCACTGTTGTCAATGATGATTTGGTGAGGTTGGCTCTCTTGGGACTTCCTAAGAGTTGGAATAGTTATCAAGACTCTGTCAACGGACGAGAAAAAATTTCAGATTGGGAACGAGTCAGATCTAGTGTAGGAGGAGTTCAAGCGGAACAGGAGAGATGGCTCTTCATCAAAGCATGATGATGAAGAAGATTGTGCTTTGGCTGCCAAGGCAAGGAAAGGGAAGGGGAAGAAATTCCACTCAAAATCCGAGTCTAAAGGCAAGAAGCTAGATTTTTCCAAGCTGAAGTGTTTTCACTGTCACGAACATGGGCATCTCGACACTAACTTCCCATAGAAGAAGAAGAACAAGAAGTTTGTTGGAGCTATTGTTGGTGAGGCCCTTGCCTCACAATTTGAACTTGATTTCTCTTTGATCACATGCTTGGTATCAAGTGCAATGGGATCGGTGTGGTATCTTGATAGTTGTGCTTCCTTCCACATGACGGGAGATAAGGAGGTTTTCAGTGACTTGGAGGAGAAAGAGCTCCAGATGCATATAGAGATGGGCAATGATGGACGGTACAGTGTGACCAGCATTGGTACCATTACTTTTGAGAGGGAGTCAGGTTAACCATTTCAATTGAAATATTTTATGCATGTTCCAGGTCTGAAGAAAAACTTGGTCTCAGTCGCGATATTGGAGGACAGAGGCTATGACGTTGTTTTCAATGATGGAAAGTATTTCCTACGACATAAAACAATGGGTGAAGCCAAGAGGATAGGGATTTGAGTCAAAAATCTCTACAAGCTGGAGGTATAAGGGTGCATTGCCATGATGGGAAAGACAAAAAAAGTGGTGAGGCGGGATGAGGGTGAATAATGGCACAGGCGATTGGGCCATCTTCATCATGGAGCCTTGAAAGTCATGCAGCAAAAATCTACTGGACTTCCAATGGGAACACTTGCTCAGTTAGATCAGTGCAAGGCTTGCACCATGGGGAAGTATGCAAAGTCCACCTTTCATGAAAAGGAGAACTCTGCTTTGGTGATCCTGGAGAGAGTTCACACAGAGGACCATTCTTGGTTGCTTCAACAACAAAACACATGTATTATGTTATTTTTGTTAATGAATTTTCTCGTAAATGTTGGATCTTCTTCATGTAGAATTAGGATCAAACATTCTCAAAGTTCTGTGATTTTAAGGCATCGGTTGAGAAAGAGTCGAGGAAGCAAGTGAAGGCTCTGCGGAGCAATAATGGTGGAGAATACATCTCGAACGAATTCAAATACTTCTGTAGCAAAGAAGGAATTATAAGAGAAATCATAGCGCCTCATAACCCACAACAAAATGGGGTTGCGGAGAGGAAGAACATAACGATCGCGGGTGCAGCACGAGCAATATTTCATGATCGGGGCCTACCAATGCATTTGTGGGTGGAAGCATGCAACACTTCAGTTTATGTGTAAAACCGTTGTCCTCATAGAGTACTTGGCATGAGTATGCCTGAAGAGGCTTTTACTGGTAAGAAACTGAATGTTTCTCAATTTAATATTTTTGGCTCATCTATTTATGTGCATGTGACCAAGAATGCCAGAAAGAAGTTGGAGCCGACTGCTGAAATTGGGATATTTGTGGGGTACACAGAAACACCCCATAATTATCGTGTGTATTTTTCTAACAATAAGATGACTGCTATACGACGAGATATAAAATTTGATGAGGGGAAAGCTATGTAGTTGTCAATTGAGAGGGAGATGGACTTGCATGCGGAGGAGGAACTGTTGGTTCCCAAAGATGAGTCTCTATATGTGGATCAGCCACAGGAGGATTTTCTTGGAGTGGATGAGTCCACTCGCACAGAGCCAAACATCAGAACTGGAAAAAGGCATACCCAGAAGCTAAGAGGCTGAAACTTGATGTAGAATAGAATGTAGGAGTCCCTACTTCACAGCACAGACAAAGATAGTCTCCTGATCAATTCACTGGATACATGGCTCTCATGAGCAAATGTATTATGACTGGGCCATCTTCTTTTCAGGAAGAAGTATAGGAGCCCACATGGGTAGATGCAATGGTGGAGGAGTATAACTCCATTGTCAGAAACAATGCTTGGGAAATTGTTCCAAGGCCGGTTGATAAATCAGTAGTAGGTTCAAGATGGATCTACAAGGTAGAGCAAGATGCTGATGGGAGTGTTGAGAAATACAAGGCCATATTTGTGACTCGGGGCTTCTCACAGATCGAGGGGATTGATTATGAAGAAACCTTTGCACCTATCGCATGATATTCTTCCATAAGGACCATCCTTTCTCTCTCAGCGCAGATGGGTTGGCACATTCATCAGATGGATGTGAAGACTGCATTCCTTAATGGGATCATTGAGGAAGAAGTGTACATTGAGCAGCATGAAGGATTTGAGATCTTCAATAGTGAGTCACATGTGTGAAGACTCAAAAGAGCATTGTATGGGTTGAAGCAAGCACCCCGTGCTTGGTACACTCGGATCGACAACTATTTCACCAGACTTGGCTTCACCAAGAGTGAGGCAGATGAAAACCTATACCAAATTGTGATGAGTAGTTGATACACTCATCAAGGAGGACCTTACAAAGGAGTTCAAGATGAAGGATATGGGCCTCCTTCATTATTTCCTTGGATTGGAAATATGGCAGCGAGATGGTGAACTTTTTGTGTCTCAAGGCAAGTATGCAAGGGAGATACTGGGTAAGTTTCACATGGAGGGTTGCAAACCCATGGATACTCCTCTTCTAGGAAACTAGAGGAAAGTGGATGCTACATCTGGAGAGGTAGTGGATGCTACTATCTATCAACAGTTAGTGGGTTCACTAATGTATTTAGTGAATAGAAGGTTGGACATATGATATACGGTGAACCAGCTTAGTCAAGTGATGGTTAATAATACCAAGCTCTTTTGGAAGGTGGGCAAGCATGTCTTGAGATACCTGAGAGGCACATCTGAGTATGGCTTGTGGTACAGAAAAACAGATGAGGTGAAGTTGCATGGCTTCATGGATACAGATTGGGCGGGCAGCCCAACGGACAGAAAAATCACATCAAGAGGTGTCTTTAGTATCAGATCTACAGCTGTTTCTTGGTACAACAAGAAACCGAGATCTGTGGAACTCAGTTCAGCGAAAGCGGAATACATGGCAGCAAGTCAAGCGCATGTGAGGCTATCTGGATGAGAAAGATCCTAGTTGGTTTGGTTAATTCTGATTTAGATCCTACATTGATTCACTGTGATAATCAGAGTTGCATTAAACTCTCGATTAATCCTTTGTTTCATGATAGATCTAAGCATATAGATATTTGGTATCATCATATCAGAGATTATGTGCAGCGGAAGGTCATGTTGCTTCAGTACATTCCTACGGAGGATCAGGATGCAAATATTCTGACGAAGGTGCTCACCAGGAGCAAATTCGAATACCATGGAGACATGATCTGGGTGAAGGATAATCCCTTTCTTGTTGAGAGGGAGTGTTGAGATTCAAAAAGATGATGATCCTAGTGAAAATTAAGCACCTACACTAGATGGGACCCATAGGCTATTTTTAGGTGTATGCCTATTTTTAGAATGGATGAGAAAATTCTATTTATAGTAGAATTATATTTATAGATGTTGAGCAAATTATATTTATAGATGATGTTCTATTTTTAGATGTATGTGCAAAGTCTATTATAGATCGCTAGTATATTTATATATGCATGTCGACTATTATTATCCCTTAATAATAGTTCGACAATAAATATTAATCTATTCTCTTGAAGCACTTGAAATTAGTTAATTGAAGTGGCAAACCATTTAGCCAAAGAAATTTCGAGTTCTAAGGTTGGTTTGTGGGACATGAAAGTGGACTTAGTTGTAACTGAGTGATTTGAAGTTGTAACCGAGTTGGATGTGTAGTTATGTGAGTTGTAAAGTAGTTTAAATTAGTTAAGTGAGTTAAAATCAGTTGTGCTAGTTGTAACTAGTTGTAACTAAAGATACACTAGTGAGAGATCAGTGAATTAAATATTAAATTAGTTCACATGGAGTGATCTCACATGCAACTGAAGATTTACTACTGTTAACTACATGCATGTCAGATCTAGTGGAGACCCAGTTGAGAAGTAGGTGAAAAGGACAACTGAATATCAGTTGTACTATATTGGATTGCACTCTTGTAAGACAAACACACATTGGATATGCTCATGCGGATTGCGCAGTCAAGGAGGGTACGATTGCATCAAATTGGTCTTTTTAATCAACTTGGATTGCGCAGTGGAGGCAGGCTATTGTGAGGCAGAAAATTGGCTAAGGCATTCCAAATATCTGCATGACAGTGTGAGACGATTGTATATTGTACTAATAGCACTTGGAGTATATTTTTGTATGATATTGTTTCATGATCCATGATATATAAATAATATATGATAGTGGGGTTTTTAGGTTTATTCTTTCCCAGTAAACATTTGTGTTATGTGTGAATGATCTTTCTTCATGTGTTTGCAATTGGTGATCGTGTTTTAAATTTCCACGAGAATTTTTGTAGAAGCGATTTTGTATTTAATAGTGGCATATAATTGTTAGATTAGAAGAATCCAGGAAATACATAATTGCATTAAAATTTCTACATATATTAAAGAAGAACTTGAGTTTTTGACTGAATAGAATTTGAATTTTCAAAATTATTCTTGGTGCGACATGCGGATCATGATCGAAATGACTTTCAATGGCTTGAGATTGAAGTATGAACTCGAGGGAAAATCTAACTATTTTGCGTGGAAATATAGGATGGAGGCAGTACTAGAGGATAATGGGTTGAAAGAATTCATTGATAATGCCATTCCAAAACATGTTGCAGCAGATGCCGCAAATCTTTATGCTTGGAAAAAGAAGGTAGCAAGGGCGAGGATGATCTTATTGGAGGGAGTATGAGACCACATTGTCTCAAGTCTCCATGGAAAAGAGACTCCATATGAAATGTGGAAGGCTTTGACAGATCTGTTTCATAGTAGCAATGACCACAGAAAATTGGCACTGAAGGACAAGCTCAAGAAAATCAAAATGGAGAAATACAACACTATTCCAAAATATTTAACCAAGTTTGTCGAATGTCGAGATGAGCTTGGGAGCATCGGAATTACTGTCACAGATAATGACTTGGTGAGCCTAGCTCTTCTAGGCCTTCCTAAGGGTTGACATAGTTATGAGGACTTTTTCAATGGGAGGGAGAAGCTACCAGATTGGGAACGACTTTGGTCAGATTTGGTGCAAGAAGAATTCAAGAGGAATACCAGGGATGGATCTTCATCTAAGAAAAATACTGAAGAAAATTGCGCCTTGGCTAGTAAGGTGAACAAGGGGAAGGGAAAGAAATCCTATTCCAAATTTGAGACCGGCGAAGAAGAAAAGGAGCGTGGCATGTCGAGAGTGAAGTGTTTTCATTGTCACGAGCATGGACATTATGCCACTAATTGTCCACAAAAGAAGAAAAACAAGAAGGCTTTAGGATCTGCAGCTAGTGAGGCTTTGGCCTTGCAATTTGAGTTGGACTTCTCACTAATCACATGCATGGTGTCAAGTGCGATGGGATCAGGGTGGTACTTGGATAGTGGTGCATCCTTTCACATGATGGGAGACAAAGAACTTTTTAGTATCTTAGAGGAGAAGGACCTCCGGATGCATATCGAAATGGGTGATGAAGGGCGGTACAGTTCTACCGGGATTGGTATAGTTACCTTCTACAGATAGTCAGGAAAACCATTTTTATTAAAATATGTAATGCATGTACCAGGCTTGAAGAAACATTTAGTCTCAGTTGCAATGTTGGAGGATAGAGGCTATGATGTTTTTTTTAGTAAAGGAAAATATTTCCTTCGACACAAAGAAACAAGACAAGACAAGAATATTGGGATTCGTGTGAAGAATATCTATAAAATTGATGTAGATGATTGTGCAACATTGATGGGTAAGGCAGACAAAGTGGTGAGCCGGGATGGTGGTGAGTTACACCATGGAGCTTTGAAGGTCATGCAATAGATTTCTACAGGGCTTCCAAAGGGTACTCTTACGAGGATAGACACATGCAAGGGATATACCATGGGGAAGTGTGAGAAAGCCATGTGATTGTCCCTTGAGAGGGAGCTTTATTTTCATGCAAATAAGGAACTCTTGGTTCCAAAGAATGAAACTCAAGATGTGGAGCACCCACATGCGGAGGATCATGGAGAGGCAGAAACCACTCAAGCAAAGAAATTTAGAGCTGGATGGGCAGAGGGAGTACATGCAGCTATACCTACAGGTGTAAAGTGGGGCGATGTGCAAGATTAATCCCAAGAAGAAATTTGGGCAGGGTTCTAGAGATGGTAAGTCTCATGGATCAAACCTGGCTACAAGGAGCCCATGGTACTGATGCGGGAGCATTATTCAAAGTTTATAAGACCTAAGAGTCTTATCACACATTTACTAAAGGGAGTGGGTTCCCTTAATTATTTTGTTTATTTTCCTAAGTTTAGTTTGAGTTCTAAAGAGATTTAAATGTAATTTGATTAATGAAGAATATCTCGTGAGTTGTAGAGATCTTAGGGATGAGTGAGTAATCCTAGGAAGAGTGACGATTTTAGGGATATAGAGGTCTAATATAGGATTTTGGTTGAGTAAATAATGGAATTGAGAGAAGCTTTAGGAAATATAGATAGATTGTTGGGTCTAAACTGAAATTGGTTCATGATTCATTTTTTGTATATATTGGTAAGCATTTTGAAACATAAGGGTTGACCCGGAGTTAATAGTTTGGGCCTTATGAGGCAAGAGTTAATAACTTTATGAGTATAGTTGTTAGCATTTGTAAATATAATCTGTAATATTAATAATAAAAAAAACACAGTGTGCAATGAGAGTGATGAAATGGGGTTTTAATGTTTGTGTTATGTGAATAATTCTGTTTCGAAAGATTTATTTCTATCTATTCAATGGTGAATTTCAATTCATTTCTGATTGAGTCATTGACAGATTATAAAATACATTAAATTGTGAATCTTTGTAGTTAGGAAACTTCTTGATGTCTATCTGCGTGAATGTGTGATAGCTTGGATGTGAATTGGTGTGGAGCCACAAAGTAGAATGCCATGGAAGAATTTGCAGTCGCATAAGTTCATTGATGAGTTATTACAGAGATTAGCATGGAGTATTATGGTTTTTAGAAGGCCAGAACTGTGATTTTCCCTAAATTACAAAGGGTTCGGAATGAAAGCCTAAATATTGGATGGACGAACAAGATCATATCGTAGATCTGAAGCAAAAGCAATGGATGGTTAAGATCCTATCGCAAAAATGAAGTGAAGGGTGAATTGATGGTGGGGATAACATCGCAAGATTACAACGAGAGAATGAATAGTCTAGATTAAATCACAATCCCAGTGGAATATCGTTATCGACAATTTTTATCTTTACATGTTAATACATTGCAAGGTAAGTGGTTTAAGTTGTGATGCGATAAGGATGGGAGGTGGCGATGTGATGCGATAAATATCGCACATCGAATGCGATAAGGTATAGCAGTGATCACAAGAATTGAAAATTATCAAAGTTGCGAAGATGCAAGGAGGTAAGTTTGTAAAGTTGTGATATTGTGATGTGGTTGAGATATGAAGTGTGATAGGGTGGAAATTCATGGTGATGCGATTTGCAAAAGAGTAGAGTTGCGATGTGATAAAGCTACCTTTGTTAATGTGAAAGGATGCGTGCATAAGTGATATGTAGGCGGAGAAAGGTAAGTTGAAGTACTAAGGTTAAAGTGCTTATAATAAAGGTTTAAAAGATAAAGGTTGTATTGAAGGGAGCTTGAACAAATTCAGAACATATACTCTAGAAAGAGTATAATTCTAAGTTAAGGTGGGGTTAGTAGTTAGCCTTGCATCATTTTTGGTATTAGAGCGGGACTAGTGCTATTTGGGGTTTTTTATTCAAATATTGAATTTTATTCTCATTATGTGTAGAATTTGCATTGGTAATAGATTCAGATACAGGGGGTTATGGACTCAAAGGAATTGGTCGTTGGGAGATTAGAAGACAAAATATTTTATGTAGAGAAGAATCCTGAAATGTTGCACACAGTGAAGACTTCAACCATTTTATTCAAGACATAATGCAGAAAGAGGTTTGAGGAAGGTAAGACCAGGGAAGGATCTTGTTAGTTTTAAAAACTTTAATGATATATGTATGTGAATATAAGTAGCAACAAGAAATTGCAATCAGGTAGCTGTGACAAAGGAGAAGGGGACAAGTGAAGAATTGCAGCAAGAGATGTTGTAAGGAAATGAATAGAACATGGATGTTCTCAGAAAGAAAAGGAAATTAGTTGGAAGAAGAACTAAATTGCAGACAATGAAAAGTAAAGCAACATGTTTATTGCCCAAGAAAATGAAAGCTTAAGGAGATAAGATCATTGGAATATCTCTCAGGTATTAGTTATATTTTAATATTTGGTCTAATTTGAATTAGTTTCACAGTTAATAGAATGATAGCAGCCAATACACAACATCAGACTATGTAAAGGGAATAGAAGTTGTGTTAGTGGCAAATTCAGCAAAGGAGATTGTTGTAGAAAAGAAGAGAATAACAGAGTTATCAAAACAGAGAGATGGGCTGGTTACAAAATCTTGATAGCGTTGGAAGCTGAGGAGAAGGAGTGCTCAAAAGAGGTTTTGCTGTAGAAACCCAAGGAAATATACCAGGATGATGACTTGGTGTAGGTGACAAGTAAAGGCTTATTACAAAAAATTGGGAGAGGATTATTGTAAGCTCATAGTGGGCAAAGGGAGTCCACATAAAGAAGTTGAGATGATTATTAGGGGTCATCAGAGAAGCCACAACATAAGAAAGAAAGATGCCAAGGAAAATGGCAAGGGAAAGAAGATGATTCAAGAAGTACTTGACAAATAAATTGATGAATTGAAAGCAAGTATTGATGCAATAAGAATGTTGCTTGAAGACTATGAAAGGGTCCAAAGGTGTGGTTGGACTATGAAAATAAAGAAGATAAAATGGGAGTTGTTGCGGAAACAGATAAAGAGGAGAATGTAAATCAAATTAATAGAAGAACTCAGAGAAGCTAAGTTAAAGGTGAAAGATAGCTATTGTAGATCTGAGCAAGAAGTTTACCTTGCTGAGGAAGGAATTATTGATGATATTCTGAACTGTTGGACAAGTTTGGATCAGCTGAGAGATGTGATGATGGAGACATCAAAGGAAGAGGAACTTTTTATTTTTGGAACTAATGTTTTGTGTATGTATGCAAGTGGCGAACAACCTTTAGAAGATGTATTTATGTAGGTTGATGAAGAAATTAAGATTTTAGTAGAGATGGTTGTAATAAAATAGTTCTAAATTGAACATGTGTTCAAAGACACTGAAGATGGACAACTGTTGAAGACTACTATGGAAGCTGAAAATGATGAATCTAGTAAGATTTGGCAAAACAATGGTAGACAGTCTGAAGACAAAAGGAAATTGCAAATTGCAAAAGAAGAATTAGAAAAGAAGTATGAAGATAGCTTTATGTCAGGATCAAACAAGAGTATATGTATAGTGGAAACAATTGAGGTAATGGGATTATCTCTTCAAATTTTATTCAAAAATTATGAACCGGTATTGATAGTTGATGGGCAAGAAATTGTCTTGAAAGGACATAATGGAGCATCAATGGAAAGGCATCTTAATAAAGGTTGCATTGTGGAAGATGGCAGAACATAAATTTATAAGGAGAATTTAGTCCAAGGAGGTACAACTATTCCAGTAAAGGCCTTGAAGAATAAAGGAAAAGAGGATAGTCGAGAACTTAAGAATAGGTTGGCAGAGGCTAATGCACAACAGAACATTGAAGGAAATGTTATCTATACAAATTTCAAAAGGAGTAAAGAAGAATTTAATCAACAAATTGAAAAGAGACAGGAAATCTCAGAGGATGAAGGTAAGGATGCTTTCGTGAACTATGCATTTGCAGTGAGCAGCAAAGGTGTTTAATGGAATGTGATATTCATGGTGTTAACAATAATTTTTATTGTTGTAAAAGGGACATTACAGTGGAATGGAAAATCTGTTGTATATTGTGATTTTGTTTCCTGTACAAAAACAAAGAGAACTTTAGCTTCTAAAATTAGAGATTGGAAGATTTTGATTAAAAAGAAAGAGGAATGGAAAAAGCAACTTAGTGGACCATAAACCAGAGCCACAGTGCCTAATACAAATAAAACAAATCACATAGTCTCAACTCTCCTCAGTACTAACAAATTGAAATCCCTTTTCCACAAAATCACCATCGAAACTTTGTCAAGTTATGATGGTGTTTTGTAAACTGATATGCTCTATAAACTATGGATTTCAAGGTTTCCTCCTTGTCTGGGAAATGGCGTTATTTATTTATTAACGCAGTTCTATTCAACTTATGAGATCTCACTGGATCCTTACAAAAAAATATACTCAGTATACTTGATATTATGAGACTCAGATGTTATGTTGTCTTCTGAAATCTCATTTCCCCCAACTACACAATGGGCTCCAAAATCCAAAGGAAAAAAATGAAGAAGAACTAAGTAATTGCAACCAAAATTGACCTTGCTCAATTTAAGAACTTTAGATGGTGGAGACCAAGTATTCTATCATCTACCCAAGAGGCAGAGAAGAGTGCCAAGCCCAATGACTCCAAGGATCCATGATACACGTTTCATCTTAAGTTCTAAATGGTATAATTTAAGAGGGCCAATATACTCCTTCCCTGCTCTTCCTTCCTGCAAATACACCCAAATATTCAACGTAAATACCTTATAATGAATACACATAATAACCTTCGGAAATTGGGAAATGGAAATTCAAGTTGGCCACAGTTCCTGGCCCAGGTTGTAGCTTGTTATATTTTCCCTTGCCTTAACCCTTGAACTGACTACAAGTACTCTTCTATTACCTCCATGCAATCTTGCAAGTGTTTTTGGACCTACTCAAAAAAGAGGCACACGATGAATGTGACATTTTAAGTTCAGACTTGTGTATAGTATATCAGAGTCATGAGCAATGAAGGGAAGCAGAGAAAGGAACTATAGCCCTTATCTCTAGTGATTCATACAACCTTCTCTATACCTAATCCCCTTGTGTCCCAGGCACTGGATCCTCTATTTCGAAAATACCCTTTTCAATTTTTGTATTAGGTAGAGTTGTAGCTTCAGGGTAGCCAACAATCAGTGAAGAGGAATGAGACAAGAGGTATGGAAGTGGGGAGGTAAAACAAAATTTTGAAATGGGTGCTCCGTAGGTAAAATGAAATCTTGATATGGGTGAGGGGAAGCGTTCAGGTGACATGTACCAATATCCATGTCAACCTCATCACTCTAGTCGAGGTGTAAATGGGTCGCTTAGAGGTAATATCCCACACGCACAGACAGAGTGTGGTGAGTTGAGGCGAGCAAAGACAGTAATGGTGTGGTGAGTGAGGGTGACATATATATCCCACATGCACCAGAGGTGAGGATACCGAAGCGTTGATAGTTGTGGAAGTGAGGTGACGTTAACCATGTGGGTGCTCCCTGGTCCAAGTAGAGAGGTGGTGCATGGTCTCCTGTCGAAGGGCGGGGTTCAGAGCCTTCTTTCGGCTAGGGCTTAGAGAGGAAGAGACTTCATGAGGCTGCCTTCAAAGAGCAACGACTACCTCTCCTTCTCTGCAGTGGAAGGATAACGTGCCTCTTTATATTTCGGATTCCAAATCCAAACCATTTTTATCATTTTATTTTTTAAATCAATATTTACTTTTTATTTCGGATTCCAATTCCAAACAATTTTTATCATTTTATTTCTTAAATCAATCTTTCATTTCAAATTTTGTATTTTATTTTAAAAATCATTCAATTCAAATTCGAGCTTACTTTTTATTTCGGATTCCAATTCCAAACAATTTTTATCATTTTATTTTTTAAATCAATATTTCATTTCAAATTTTGTATTCTATTTTAAAAATCATTTCATTCAAATTCCAAACAAATTAACCATTTCTGATTTTATTTTAAAAATCATTAAATTCAAATTCTAAATAAACAAATTTGTGATCTTAATTCAAATTCCAAGTAAACAAATTTTTGATCTTAATTCAAAAATCATTAAATATAAATTCCAAAAAATAATTTGCCATCTTATTTTAAAAATGAATGATTCAATTTCAAAAATCATTAAATTCAAATTCCAAACAAACAATTTGTGATCTTATTTTAAAAATGAATGATTCAACTTGTTAAAATCATCTAAATCTGAAACTTCTTGTTAGTGTATTTTAAAATCATGAAACTTATTATTTAATTTTAAAAATGATCTGAATACAAATTAACTTGCTTTTTTCTTTTTCTTTTTGTATTTACAAATGATCACAACCTTAATCAATCTACTCTTCTTGTATTTAAAAATTATTTTAATCCCAAATAACCTCCTCTTTTTGTATTTAAAATTGAGCCCAATCCGAAACAACCTCCTACTTTTGTATTTAAAAAATGGTCCACATCCAAAACATCCTGGTCTTTTTGTATTTAAAAGTGATCCGAATCCGAAACAAATTATTGTTTTTGTATTTAAAAATGACCCAAATCCGAAACAACTTGCCCTCTTTGTATTTAAAAATCAATAACGCCCTATGCTTTTTTGTATTTAAAAATGATCCAAAATCTGAAACAATGTGCTCATTTGTATTAGGTCAATATTACTCTTTCCATTTTCCACTCTCAAATCCCTAATAATATCACAAGCTAGGGTTTAGCATTGTAATTGTCAATCATAGTGCGAAAAATCCTAGTTCATTCCTTAGTGTTCCCTCAAACTATAACAACTATGTCTAAACAACTAGGATCTTTGACGTAAAGGAACTATAACCAATGGGAACTATAAGTGCCAAGAAATTTGATGAAGCAACTGTAGTTGAGGAACTATGATTCACGACAATTATGATTTATACCAATAGAGACTACGACCTAGATGGACCATGACCAATTGGAACTATGACTAACCAAAAATTTGATGAAGGAACTATGATTAATACCAATAGGAGCTTCTCCCAAGGAATGGGGAACTGTGACTGATACGAATAGGAACTATGACCAACGGGTACTGTGGCTAGTGCCAAAAGTAATTATGGCCAAGGATCTAATATATTTGACCAATAGGAATTCTGACCAAGTGTCTAGTAAATGGGAACTCTGACCGGCAATAATATGATCACAATTCTCGTCGCTCATAGTTCCTACAGGTCAAATATATGAGATCCTCGACCGGAGCTCCTATTGGTCATTGTTCTTTAGTAAGAGTTCCTCTATCAAATTTCTTGTCAATAGAAGTTCCTTTGTCAAAGTTTCTATCATTCATTTGGTTATAATTCTTGTTGGTCATAGTTCCTGCTAATCATAGTTCCTTTCAATGATGGTTCTTGTCAATCAAAGATCCTAGTTCCTTAATCAGAGTTCCTATGGGTATCGATCATAGTTCCTATCAGTCGTAATTCCTTGGTTAGAGTTCCTTCATCATATTCCTTGTCAGCCATAGTTTTTATCTGTCATAGCTCATGTCAGTCATAGTTTTTATTTGTCAAATATTCTAATTCCTTCGTCATAGTTCCAAGGAACTCTAACCGAGGAAATAAAAAATTCCCCATCATGATCAAGAACTGCAATTTTAACATCTAGATATTTCAACAAGAAGTATGAGTGATATAAATAGGAGCTCTCATTAAGGAACTAAGATCTTTTACTGAGAGGGACTGTAGTTTATCAAATTTCCTATCACTCAATTTCCTTTTTCAGAGTCCCTATTAGTCATAGTTTCTATTCATCATAGGTCCTACTTGTATCGATCATGCTTCCTATTGGTCATAGATCCTATTAGTCATGGTTTGTGTTGGTCATTATTCATGTCAGGCATGGTTCCTATTGGTTATAGATCCTATCAATCATAGTTCTTGTTGGTCATAATTCATGTCATACATAGTCCTTATTGGTCACTTCTAAACACCACTAGACATTCAAACTAGTTTTCACTTCTCATCTTGTGCATTGATCAAAACTAGACAAAATCCGTTAAAATTGGCTATTACGATAAATCATAGGCAAAATAGTAAACTTAGTTGGTGTTGTGTCATCCCCAAATTAATTGTTTTAAAAAACTCTACAACTACCCAATTCTTGGTTTTGATCTATTTAATGATTCCACCCATCTTCAATGGACTTATCTTGATGGAATTGTAACGTGAAATGGCATTCATTGTGGTAAGGAACAAATGTTGGTATTGGACATTGAGTATATATAGATGTACAAAGAGGGTAATGACCAAGATTTAGATGAGGATTTGATTGTAGACTATAGTATAATTATTTTTGGACTATCAAGACAATTTAGAACCTCAATATTATGTATTTTGATACAAAAATGTATTGCATTGAGTGCCATTGGATTCCATTGGGTGCCATGTATTTACTATTACATTCTTAAAAACATTTTATATAACTGGCGTCTAATAGCTTGGATATATATATATATATATATATATATGATTGAACCTTTTGGACCATATACATGCATTAGTTTTAGATATAACATTTCAGACCATATACATACATTAGTTTTCGATTATAGTATAATTATTTCAGCACTCCTCACACAATTTATATCATCAATGTTATGTATATCAGTTCAAAGATATATTTCAATTAAATGACAATAGATTCCATTGGGTTTCGTGTATTTACCCCTTCATTCTCTTTGCATAAAAAGAAACTTTGTATATTTGTTGTTTAATAGCTTGCATTATTATTATTATTATTATTATTATTATTATTATTATTTTGTATGAGTATTGTTTAATAGCTTGGGTATATATAATTGAATATTTTATATATGTCTTGGTTGAACATTTTTCTTCTGTTCATGACTTTGGAGTCGAACCTAGTTTGGTTTGGTTCCAATCCTGTTTCTTATTTTCGGTCATCTAGTCCAACTCCAGTTCTAAGAAGTTCATGATTTAAGCGTTGGCTATTTTGATCTCAAATCCGATTTGTGATTTTGGGCTTAATATGTTTTATTCTAAATCTAGTTCCAATTTAATTAATGATGTTTTTGTTAAACACTATTAGTTCAAGTTCCAGTGCTGAAAACATTCGTTTAAAAAATATAGATTAACAAAAATGAATAACTTAGAGTACAACGTGATTAAGCTTAATGGTTAAGAACATGTGATTCTTCCTAAGAGGTCACACGTTCAAATCGAGAGTGACATAAAAAACTAATATGGGTTCTATGTGGCATAATTAATAAAATTGAGTACTCATAAGTCAATAGGTTGCTCGACCTGCTTGTCAAACTGACTTACCTTTGAGCCAAGTTTGACTCTTTGTAGTCGAGTCAAATTCTCGAGTGGTGAGTAAAACACATTAGTAACAATGAGGTATATCCTTAGCTATGTGTAACTCGAGGAGATTTTATTGCCAAGTCCATCCAACTTGTAGCTGAAGGGAAATGCCACTATTGTAATATGTAAGTGCCTACAAGAAAAATAAAAGCTTCCATTTTGAATTATTTTTGTTGTTGAGATTTTGCACAGTTTGAATTGAACTATTTCACTTGAGCCTCACTGAGTTCATGAGCCATGTTTTTAAAAATTGCTTTAAGGTGGCTCAAATTTAATGATATCCAAATACTTAAAAATAAAGCAATTATGTCATCAGACTAGACAAACAATGATCAATGCTCAAAACCATCATAGTAGAAGGGACAATGGAAATTAGGGAAACTTACCAAATAAATTCTACAGGACATGAGCCATGTAATGTAGTCACATGAAGGCCTATGGATTTCAAGGGGCGACACAAATTGGTCCAGGAAATACATAATCAAATTCATTCATATGTATGTCAAAATGTGATTAACCACAATACACAGGTGGATTTTACACGACAATATGCTAAAAATCTTGCTAGAACACTACTTTGTAAAGAAGCAAAATAGCTTTAAAAAGAGAGATATGTGAAGACAATTAGCATAACATTTTGGGAAAATTCCACCACCACTTATATGTGACATGAATTGCAATCCACAACTAATAATAGTTTATTTTTCCATATAAAGTTATTTTTTTCTCAGTGGCATAGATTCTTCTACCTATCTCCTTTGCTTACGTGTCAACCATATCCATCGATGATGAGTATCCTTGTTGACCCTGCACACTTCTCTTCTACAATGATTGGTGGCATTAGCAAGAGCGTTCACATAAATGCCATAAGTTGGCAATGCAAGTGCAGACTTAAAGGAAAATGTGGGTGCCTAATAAAAAAATGAGTGGGTGCTTAGTAAGCATGAAGTGAAGATTTGAGCCACGTGTTTCACCAAATCAAATTTTATAAATCCATCTTATCTATTAGTCAACATTTTTTACAGTGACTCTGCAGCCATAGAATTACAATGAGCTATAATTTAATTAAATACGAATACCCAAATCAACAGTCCACCCATTTTAAGTACTCATAATTCCTTATGTTATCGAATCATAATTCTCATTACGTTACATTTACCTCTTTCTCTTTAGGTAAAATCTAGGGGAGAGAGATCGGTGTGTATTCCCATGATAAACCAAAATATTTGTTTATCGAGAAGTTGAATCTTGAGTTTCACCAACACAGAGAATTTGAAGCTTGAGTTTCACCGCCACGAGATTAAAATAAAAAAACGAGAGCTTCTTTACAAATACAATATTATTCAGTGCATAGATAAATTATGGGATGATAACATGAATGGTTTCTCAAAAAATGGACCAAACCAAACTTCTTAGGCATGTATTATATATTATATGAACTTTGCAATGTTAAAAGTGGCATTGACCAAACTCGGTGGAAAAAAGAACAATTGAAGCCAAAGAATTTCGAGAGCTTGTAGTTGTACAATCATATTATTTACATCATCGCACATAAAATGTAGAATGCCACATATCTTATTGATATGATAGCAAAGGACTCGATCGGGGTTAAAAATCAAGGGAAAAATACCAAAGGATTTCTCATCTCTGAGCAATGTATAAAGCCATAATACAATGGCCATTGGCTCTAATACTCATTCATGAATGCAACCACTGCTTTGATCATATGTGCCAAAGACTCATATTCTCCACACAAAACCATTCATATCAAAGCCCCCATTCCTTGGAGGATATAATGGTATAACCATTGGAAATCAAGTCCAAATCCACAACCAGTTTGAGAAATTATTATTCCTATTGGAAAATGTTTTATTTTGATTCATATAAAATTTTTTTGTCTCATGCATTTGACTATTTTCATGCACAGATAGAGCACTATTAAAGGTTGAACATTTTTATGCGGAGACTGAGCACTAGAAAAGACTAATGTTGTTGGTATGGGTTGAAGAACAAGCACTCCATTCATTCACATGCTTCCTTTTTTTCCCATATAAATGATTATCATTTTATTATGCTTGTATTATGTCACTAGTAGCATTCTCCTTCAAAATGGTTGAAGAGTCCTTGGTCCTAGAATGAGTAAAAGAAAGAATATTTTATTCTCCTCACAATTCTCGCAACAACGTATCTTTTTCTTATTTCCTACTAAAACTGTACTATTGTATATCATATGCATATCTTGATATTTTTATGTATGAATATTCGCTAAAATCTCATTCAAAGCGAGGGAACTATATCCAGACGAGTCTGCAACCTAGAGCAATTGACAAGAAATTTTAAATTATGGAAATAGCCAGATATTTTAGTCAAAGTAGAGATGGTCAAATTAGAAAATGTAGATTTAAAAACATTCACTTTTAAGTCTTGAGGCCTTCTCAAGCTTTTGTGAACAAGTAACTTCCAATCCAATTGACCCCAAGTTGTAACTTGCAAGAGTTTCCCCACTTTCTCTAGAACTGTCTGCAAAAACTTTCTTTGTACTTCCATACGAAGTTGCAAGTTTCTTTGGACCTGCTCAAAAGAGAGTCACACAATCAATGTGACATTTTAAGTTCAGACTCCTCTATAGTGTAGTAGAGGCACGTAAAATGAATTGAAGCCATGAAAGGAATTATACCTCTTAACTCTAGTGGTTTTCACAGCCTTCTCTATGCCTCCATATGCATCCATAGGGATCGTATGATCTGTAATGTGCTGAAATATTTAAAAAAAAATGTTATCTAAATATTCCTTCTCGTTAGTCATAGAAAATAAATCATGATTTGGAGAATTTAAAATGGTCTAGGGACCATAAACCAAATGCATAGTCTCTAACAAAAATAAACCAAAGCACGTAGTTGTGACTCTCCTAAGCCCAAACAAAATTGAAAACCTTTTTTTACAAAAACACCATGGAAACCTTTTTGAACCCTAGTGGTGTTGTTTAAACCGGCCCACTTCAGTAACCTGGGCATTTCAAGGCCTCCTCCTTGTCTGAGTAGTGGAGTTATCTTTTTATCAAACTAGTTCTATTGAATATAGCAATATGTATCTCAAATTTTGAATGACGACAATACCTAGGTGGATTTGACATGATACAATGCAAACATTCTTGCTGGAAGGAAGGATTCTTTACCCAAAAAAGAAATATATTTTTAAGGAGAAATCTATGAAGACAATTTGCATAAACATTTTGGCAAAATTCCACCATCGCTTAAACGGAATAGGAAGCACGTGATCCATTTGTTAATAGTTTATTTCACCCTATAAGGTGATGTTTTCCTAGTTTGCATAGAGTCTTCTATCTTCTTTGCACTTACATGTCAATAATATACATCTGTGATGAATATTTCAATTAGCCCAAAAAAATTCTATCATACCATGATCATTGACATTGACAACAACGTATATATAAATGTCATAAGTATCCTGTGTAGACTTATAGGATAATGCGGGTGCCTAATAACCATTGACTGAGTGTCTAATAAGCATGAAGTAAATTTTTGAACCCTTAGCTTCAGAGTCTAAAAATTGAGAACTTTATGTTATATGTTAATCAACCATTTTATATTGACTCTGCAAACGTAGATTCGTAATAAGCTATAATTAAAGTAGGAAACAAGGTGTCCATGTTAAGTACTCACAACGCCTTACATTATCGAATCAATATTTTCATTGGGTTACTTCAACCTATTTATTTTTGGGTAAATACCGAGAAGAGAGACTAGTGTGTATGCCCATGCTAAACCAGAATATTTTTTTGAGGGGATTTTGAATATTGAGTTTCACAAACACAAGATTTAAAAAAATGAAATATTAGTTAGTAGATACATAAATTACGTCATGCTAACATGAATGTTTTTTTGGAAGATGGAGAAAAGAAAATGTCTCGGGCATGCAGTGTAATTTATATGAAATTTTCAATGTTAAAATTAGTCTTGACCCAACTCAGTCGTACAAAGAAGAATCAAAGACAAAGAATTTCTGGAGTATATAGTTGTATAATTTTGTTATTTACATCATCATACATATATAGAATGGTGCCTATCATCTTGGTACACTAGAAAGGGACTCAATAAAGGTTGAAACTTAAGGGGAAAAGAAGATAGTATCTCTCATCTCCCAGCAATGTATCAAGCCATAATGCAATGGCCATTGGCTCTGAATATCATTCATGAATGCAATTTCAGCTTTCTCATATGTGTCAAAGTATAAGCCAACATTGATATGAAATGGTCATTTTCTCAACTGCAAGCCACTCACATCAAGCTCCCTTTCCATGTAGGATATAGTGGTAAAACCATTGGAATTCAAGTCCAATTTTGTTGCCATTTTGAGAGTTTATTATTCCTGTTTGAGCATATTTTTTAACTTGATTCATATAAAATTATTTTTCCTCATACATTTGACTATTTTCATGCAGAGATAGAGCACTATAAAAGGTTGATTGTACTCATGTAGAGATAGAGCACTGGGGAAGGCTGATTATTTTTGTGCAGAGATAGAACACTAGAAAAGGCTAATTATTTTTATGGAGAGATATAACATTAGAAAAATCCAATGTCGTTTCCATGGGTTGAACAAAAAGCACACCATTCATTCATAAGCTTCCTTTTTCTTCAGATAAAGGATTGCCATTTTCTTATGCATGTACTACGTCACTAGTAGAATTTTCATGCAAAATAATTGAAGATTTCTTGGTCACAGAGAAAGGTGAAGAAATATTTTATTCTCCTGCCAATTCTTGCAGCCTCGTATCTTTTCTTATTTATTCCTGCTAAAACTGCACCATTGTACCATATGCATACCTTGACTTTTTTCTACCACCAAGCTGCAAATTTTCTGTAGGGATCTTCTTTGAATTCTCATTCAAAGTGAGGATGGTGTATGTATATTAGCCTGTAGCCTAGCCGAATTGATGGGAAATTTCAAATTATGGAAATAGAAAAGATATTTTAGGCATAGCAGAGAAAGTGAAACAAAAAAAAATAGTAAACTTAAAACATTCACTTTTCACTTTTTGATGCCAACTCTGAATATATAGTAGAGAAAGTGAAACAAAAAAATAGTAAACTTAAAACATTCACTTTTCACTTTTGATGCCAACTCTGAATATATCGAACGAGTAGCTCCCAATCCAATTGACCCTAGGTTGTAACATGCTATATTTTTCCTTGCGTTAACTCTTGAACTGAATACAAGTACTCTCCTGTTACCTCCATACGAATTTGCATGTCTTTGGACCTACTTAAAAGAAAGGAAAATAATCAATGTGACATTTTAGGTTCAGGCTTGTCTATAGCATACCATAGTGATGTTCAATGAATTGAATCTAAGAAAGGAACTATAACCCTTAAATATAGTTTTTCGTAGAACCTTCACTGTCTGCATCCACAGAGACCTTGTGATCTACAATGTGTTGTGATACAAGAAAAGAATGTTAGTCAGATCTTCATTCTCTTATTGCATCATCATTATTGAAAAATAAACCATCATTTGGAGAGCATAAAATGGTCTATGGGCCATAAACCATAGGCACAATGTTCATATAATTGTCATGAGTTGCCAGTGCAGACCTAAAGGAGAATGTGGGTGCCATATAACCATTGAATGAGTGTCTGTGTAATAAGAATGAAGTAAAATTTTAAAACATGAGCTTCACAAGCTCAAGATTGTGAAATTTTTGTTATAGGTTTCTCAACCATTTTATAATGACTTTCAAGAAATGTTGAGATTTAACAAGATGATGAGCTTAGTGAAAAGAGTTGCCTTCACTAAGTGGGCCCGCAGGATATTTTTGGCACAAAGTCTATTTTTAGACATGTTGATCATATTCTATGAGTTGCAGGATGCTATTTGTGGATGGTTGGTCAAGTTGGAAAAATAGATGGACTTCTATTTTTAGACATATTGGGCGGAATCTATTTTTATATTTCCAGTCTAAAAATAGATATGTCTAATATTATTAGCTCTTAATAATAGCTGGAATCTAAACATTATCTTATTCTCTTGGAGCACTTCAGTTAAGTGCACAGATGTGGCACAGCAACTGACAGAAGGAATTACGCTATTCCTGAGGGTTTACTGGAGCTAATGCATGAGAACTTTAATTAGAACTCATGTGACAGAGTTTGGTGGAGTTATAGAAGTAGTTGGTGGAGTTGTATTTAGTTTAACTCAGTTAGACTCAGTTGAGCTAGTTGTATCTAGTCTAACTGATTGATACACTAGTGAGAGTGGTGTGAATTAATTAGTTAATTAATTCACTAAATAATAACTCATTAATCAATTGAAGAATACATTAGTTAACTACAGTGCATGGACAGTTTCAGTGGAGACCAGTGGAGAGGTAGGTGAAAGAGCAAGTGTGACTATCAGTTGTGACTATAGTGATGCATTGATTACATCCAACACTTAGTGGAGATGCCAATGAGAATTGCGTGAGCAAGGCTGGTTGGATATGAGTTCATTCAGAGCCATTATTCAGCAAGGATTGTGCAGTAGAGGCAGGCTAGCATGTGGCAGAGATCGATGCATGGATTTTCAAGATCAGGCTTGATTAGTGTGTAGCGATTGTATTGTACTGAGAGCTTGACATGTTCAGCTTTGTATGAGGATTGTTACATGATCTCTATGACATATATTGCATACAGATAGTTGGGGTTTTTAGCTTCAGGCTTTCCCGTTAAACAGATGTGTTAATGTGTGTGATTTTTTATGGTTTCATGTGTGCATTGCAATTGATTTAATTTCCACATGTGATGATCAATAGTGGAATCGATTCTGTATTGTGCATGAAGTTAAACTAGTGTGTGATCACGAGAATCTTGGATATATAACACATAAGTTATATAATTTCTACATGGTATCAGAGCGATATTGATCAGAGCAGATTGCAATTATTGAAGCAGTTGAGTTTTGTGTTGGTGGAATTTGAATTTGCTACAGTGTTTTATTGGTGTCACAGTTGAGAATTTATTGAAATGTATTTCAACGGATTGCGATTGGAGTATGCCCTTGATGGCAGCTCAAATTATATTGCATGGAAGGAAAATATGGAGGTGGTGCTGGATGATAATGGGTTGAAGGAGTTCATAGATGCAGAAATTCCAAAACCTGCTTCTAGCGATGCAGCCACACTTGATGCATGGCAAAAGAAGACAACAAAGTGTCAAAGAATTATGTTGGTAGGTGTGAAGGATCACATAGTGTCCAACCTTTATGGTAAAGCTTATCCATTCTTGATGTGGATAGCTTTGACAGACTTGTTCCAAAGCATAAGCGACCAAAGGAAGTTGGCGCTTAAAGACAAGCTCAAAAAAATAAAAAATGGAGAAAGGCGACAATATACCCAAGTACCTCACGAAGTTCGTCCACTACAAGGATGAGATGGGAAGTGTGGGGGTTACTGTAGATGAAGAGGACTTGGTGAGCTTGGCTCTCCTTGGGCTTCCGAAGAGTTGTCATAGCTATGAGGACTCTATCAATGTTTGGGAGAAACTGCCAGGATGGGAGTGACTTTGGTCGGATCTTGTGTAGGAGGAGATAAGGCGGGGTACCAGGGATGGATCTTCATTGAAAAATGAAGATGAAGAAAATTGTGCTTTGGCTGCCAAAGCAAGGAAAGGGAAGGGAAAGAAAAATCCTTCTCAATCTGGTGCGAAAGGCAAGAAGTAGGACTTGTCCAAGGTGAAGTGCTTTCACTGTCACCAACATGGACATTACGCCACTAATTGTCCACAGAAGAAGAAAAATAAGCAGGTTGTTGGATCTGTAGCTGGAGAGGCCTTAGCCTCGTAGTTTGAGCTGGATTTTTCACTGATCGCATGCTTGGTGTTAAGTGCGATGGGATCAGTGTGGTTTCTTGACAGTGGTGCGTCTTTCCATATGACCGGAGACAAATATTTTTTTAGTGATATGGATGAGAAAGATCTTGGACTGCACATCGAGATGGGCGATGATGGTAGATACAATGCGACTGGTATCAGGACCATATCCTTTGAGAGGGAGTCTGGTAAACCTTTCATATTTAAGGATGTCATGCATGTTCCAAGATTGAAGAAGAATCTGATCTCTATGGCGATGTTGGAAGACAAGGGTTATGATGTTGTCTTTAGCAAGGGAAATGCTTTCTAGTGTAGTAAAGCAACTGGTGAAACCTGGAGGATAGGGGTTCGAGTTAAGAACCTTTATCAATTGCAGGTAGATGGCTGCGCAGCAATGGCAGGCAAAGCAGAAGCAATGGTGAGCCGGGATGAGGGCAAATTGTGGCACAGGAGATTGGGCCATCTTCACCATGGCGCTTTGAAAATTTTGTAGCAGATTTCTACTGGGCTTCCCAAGGGTACAATTACACAATCAAATCAGTGCAAGGGATGTACTTTGGGAAAATTTTTAAAGACCACTTTTCATGAAAAGGATAGTCACGCCACGATGATCCTTGAGAGAATTCACACAGACATGTGTGGACCTTTCTCAGTAGCTTCGACAGCAAAGCACAAGTGTTATGTGATATTTGTTGATCACTTTTCTCGTAAGTGCTGGATCTTCTTCGTGCAGAAGAAGAGCGAGACATACTCAAAGTTCTGTGAGTTCAAGGCACTGGTTGAGAAAGAGTCAGGGAAGCAGGTGAAAGCTCTTAGGAGTGATAATGGTGGTGAATACATCTCTGGAAAATTCAAAGACTTTTGCAGCGCAGAAGGAATTCGAAGAGAGCTCATAGCGCCTGATAACCCACAGCAGAATGGGGTCGTGGAAAGAAAGAACAGAACGATTGTGGGTGCTACACAGGTGGTGCTGCATAATCAGGGCCTTCACATACACTTGTGGGCTGAAGCATGCAACACTACGGTTTATGTGCAAAACCGTTGTCCTCATAGAGTACTTGGCATGAGTACACCCGAAGAGGCGTTTTATGGCAAGAAGCCTGATATTTCTCATTTGAAAATTTTTGGCTCACCTATTTACATTCATGTGACGAAGGATGCCAGGAAGAAGCTGGAGTCGACCGCAGAGGTTGGGATATTTGTGGGGTAGACAGAAACACCCCACAATTATCGTGTGTATTTTCTAGATAGTCAGATGACTGTTGTGTGACGGGATATCAAATTTCATGAGGAGAAATCCATGAATTTTTCGCTTGAGAGGGAGCTATACTTGCATGCAGATGGGGGGCTACTAGTTCCTAAAGATGAGCCTTAGGATGTGGATTAGCCACAAGAGGAGGTTCATGGAGTGGAAGAAACCACTCATGCAACACCAAAAATTAGAGGGCGGAAGCACACTACAGAAGCTGAGCAACTGAATCTTGATGTAGCGCAGAATGTAGGAGCACCTACATCACAGTGCAGACAGAGACAGTCACTGGACCGATTTACTGGATACATGGCTCTTATGAGCAAGTGTATCGTGACAGAACCATCTTCTTTCGAGGAAGTTGTGGAGGATCCTGCATGGGTAGATGCCATGGTGGAAGAGTATGATTCGATTGTTAGAAACAGTGCATGGGAGATTGTACCAAGGCTGGAAGGGAAATGAGTGGTAGGTTCGAGATGGATCTACAAAGTGAAGCAAGCTACTGATGGGAGCGTCAAGAAGTACAAGGCAATATTTTTTTCTCGGGGCTTCTCACAGATTGAGGGGATCGACTATGAAGAAAAATTTGCACCTGTAGCAAGGTATTGTTCCATACGGACCATCCTTGCTCTCTTAGCGCAGATGGGTTGGCACATTCATCAGATGGATGTGAAGACTGTGTTCCTCAATGGAGTCAGTGAGGAGGAGGCATACATAGAGCAGCCTGAAGGATTCGAAATCTTCAGTAGTGAGTCGCATGTGTGCAGGCTCAAAAGAGTGTTGTATGGGCTGAAACAAGCACCTTGTGCTTGGTACACATGGATAGACAGTTATTTCACTAGACTTGGTTTCGCCAAGAGTGAGGCGGATCCGAACCTATACCAGATTGTGGTGTAGGGCGAGTTGCTCATCATTGTACTTTATGTAGATTATTTAATACTAACAGGTGATGAACTGTTGATACACTCATGCAAGGTAGATCTTGCAAAGGAGTTTGAGATGAAGGGCTTGGGCCTCCTTCATTATTTCCTAGGATTGAAAATTTGGCAGTGGAAGGGTGGACTGTTTGTGTCTCAAGGCAAGTATGCCTGGGAGATACTGGAGAAGTTCAACATGCAAGGCTGCAAGCCTATCAACACTCCTCTTCCTGGTGGTTGGAGGAAAGAGGATGCTACATCGACAGAGGTAGTGGATGCCACTGTTTATCGACAGTTTGTTGGTTTGCTCATGTATATGGTCAATACATGACAAGAAATATGCTATGTTGTTAACCAGATTTCACAAGCTATGGTTAAGCCTACCAAGCTCTTTTGGAAGGTAGGAAAGCATGTCCTGAGATATCTCAGGGGCACATCGGGATATGGATTGTGGTACAAATAGTTGGATGAGTTGAAGCTGCATGGCTCCACAGATGGAGATTGGGCAGGGAGCCCAACGGACAGAAAGAGCACATCTGGAGGGATATTCAGTATCGGGTCTACAGCAGCTTCTTGGTACAGCAAGAAACAGAGATCCATGGCACTCATTTCAGCGAAGGCTGAGTACATGGCAGCAAGTTTGGCTGCATGCGAGGCTATATGGATGAGGAAGATCTTGGTCAGGTTGTTCGATTCTCACTTAGTTCCTACAGTGATTTATTGTGATAATTAGAGTTGCATTAAACTCTCGCTTAATCCAGTATTTCATGATAGATATAAACATATTGACATCTGGTACCATCGTATCAGAGATTGTGTGCAACGGAAGATCATGTTGCTTTCTTACATTCCTATGGAGGATCGGGATGTAGATATTGTAACGAAGGCGCTCACCAAGAGCAAATTCGAATACCATAGAGACAGGATCGGGGTGGTAGATAATCCCTATCTTGTTGAGAGGGATTGTTGAGATTCAACACGATGATGAGCTTAGTGAAAAGAGTCACCTTCACTCAGTGGGCCCGCAGGCTATTTTTGGTGCAAAGTCTATTTCTAGACTTTGTCTATTTTTAGACATGTCGATCATATTCTATGAGTTGCAGGATGTTATTTTTGGATGGTTGGTCAAGTTGGAAAAATATATGGACTTCTATTTTTAGACATATTGGGCGGAATCTATTTTTAGATTGCCAGTCGCAAAATAGATATGTCGAATATTATTAGCTCTTAATAATATTTAGACTCTAAACATTATCTTATTCTCTTGGAGCACTTCAGTTAAGTGCACAGATGTGGCACAACAATTGATAGAAGGAATTACGCTATTCCTGAGGTTTTACTGGAGCTAATGTATGAGGATTTCAGTTAGAACTCATGTGATAGAGTTTGGAGGAGTTATAGAAGTAGTTGGTGGAGTTGTATTTAGTTTAACACAGTTAGACTCAGTTGAGCTAGTTGTATCTAGTCTAACTGATTGATACAATAGTGAGAGTGGTGTGAATTAATTAGTTAATTAATTCACTAAATAATAACTCATTAATAAATTGAAGAATACATCAGTTAACTATAGTGCATGGACAGTTTCAGTGGAGACCAATGGAGAGGTAGGTGAAAGAGCAAGTGTGACTATCAGTTGTGACTATAGTGATGCATTGATTACATCCAACACTCAGTGGAGATGCCAATGACGATTGCATGAGAAAGGCTGGTTGGATATGAGTTCATTCATAGCAATTCTTCAGCAGGGATTGCGCAGTAGAGGCAGGCTAGCAGGTGGCAGAGATCGGTGCATGGATTTGCAAGATCAGGTCTGATTAGTGTGTAGCTATTGTATTGTACTGAGAGTTTGACATGTTCAACTTTGTATGAGGATTGTTACATGATCTATATGACATATATTATATACAGATAGTTGGGTTTTTTAGCTTCAGGCTTTCCCGTTAAACAACTGTGTTAATGTGTGTGAATTTTTATGGTTTCATGTGTGCATTGCAATTGATTTAATTTCCGCATGTGATGATCAATAGTGGAATAGATTTTGTATTGTGCATGGAGTTAAAATAGTGTGTGATCAGGAGAATCTTGGATATATAACACATAAGTTATATACTTTCTACAAGAAACATATTAAAAATAAGCCATTTTTAAAAATGAAACAATACACCCCTGTTAAGTACTGACAATGCCTTACATTATTGAATCATTAGTTTCATTAGGTCACTTCAACCTCTTTCTAAAGAGTCCTAGTGTAACGACCCAACTCAAATTATATGGAACATAGAAATATTAGCATGCATATGAGACCTGCATATGATAGCTACATATGCAGGTATCACGTGTACGACATTAGTATGTGCACTAAGCAATTATAAATATAAACTCGGTGTAGAGTAGGGAGTGAATTATTGAAGTATTGAGTAACTCCCTCACTCACCATAATATAATGAGAACTAACACTTTGTTCAAAGAAAATTAAAAGCATGGACTTATGCAAAATAAATGATGATATTTTAATAAATACAAGATATTTAATAAATAATTATATTTTAATAAAACCAAGATATTTATTAAATAATAATATTTTAATAAAACCAAAATATTTATTAAATAATAATATTTTAATAAATCTGAGATATTTATTAAAATCTAATATCTTTCAAAGATATTTTTCAAAGATATTTATTAAAAGATCATATTCTAATAAATATCAAGAATAGAGTTTGTGTATAAAAGGAGAAGAGGGGTAAACTTGATGAGCATGGGTAGTGAAGGGGAAAACTGACCCGAATGATGTCAGAGGAGTTATAACTGCATGAGACATGAGCAGTGAGTTCGAGAGTTTTAACTGAGTTATGGAATGCTCTCGATTGTTATTGGAGTTTTGGGCATGGGGGCTAGAAGACTTGTCTTCTGGATCTGGGGATCGGAGAGGTTGACCCCAGATAGGCTAGGAGGAAAACGACAGTTTGGTAATGGAAGCTGGAGCTATGGAGGATCAGGAATATCTTCAAACACTGTTCCAGGTAAGTATTAATTAGTCAATTGATATATATTCTGTTCAAAAATCCTACTCTGAATTCTGTTGTATGATTTTAGTGAATGTTTGTAAATTTTTAAAATTTAAGGGCTTTACACTTATGTATTTTGAGATTGATGGTTAAATTCTAGAATTTAAAGTTTAAGGCTCTTACACATGGTATCAGAGCTTAGTTTAAACCTTTCGGGACCATATAGGCCCATTAAATATCCTTTCCAAACTGTCCCATGAACTCGCTCAACGATTTCAGGTAAGAGGGAACGACTGTTTTTAATTGTTGGGGTTATAAATTGTGTGGAAACCATGGTTTTGTCATTTAATGTTGCAATTACTCACCGAAGTAAATTTCCTGTAACAGTAGCAAAATTTAACATATATTCTAGAAATAGGTTCTTGTTTGATGCAAACAAAACTTAGGGGATAACTTGCATTAAACCCTCGCTTCATAAAAAAATACTAGGATGGTCCCCTTGAGTGGCGAAGCCATAGCATTCCTGCCTGAAAAGTGGCAAAAAAGTAGGATCGTATACAACCGAGTAAAACACGAATCAAAGGGTGAGGATTATTTTTGGTGAGGGAAGAAACCCAATTTCCTATATGTTTAAGTGCTGCTGGCCGTGTGGGCATGGGTAGTTTATACTGGAGGTAGACGTCGCACACCCCGATAGAGCTCTTTGAGCCTTTCTTTCCAGTGACCCCGGAGATAGGAAAGGTCATCATTTGTGGGAGGTCCTTCTTGACCAAGCTACCCATTAGAGCAGGTGAGGAGTCACTAATATCTAAATTGGAATGGACCCCTTCTAGCATTGTGCAGTCGGGTTTGCTGCGATTATTGTTCTATTTTTTGTTTTTTTTTAGCATTCAATGGTTTACTCTTTTCAAAAAATGGCAAAGGGAGAAGGAACCGCCATCAGAATCGATCTTGGAACCACATATTCCTGCGTCGAAGTGTGGCAACATGACCGAGTGGATATTATTGCCAACGATCAGGAGAATCAAACCATGTAAAACACTGATTTCCAAGCAGTAGTTCCATTTATGATCATGTGACTGGAGGTTATAGAATACTACTTTTGTTGGGCCTTCAGATGGATGTGGTGGAAAAACTGAGATGAATGTATGTGCTAACCCCAACCGCCGAAGGTCCTCGTCTCCATAAAATGGCACCGCCATATGACTGAGATCTGTGTGATGAGAATGTAGGCGCAGTGGTATGACTCTTGGTTTTATCGTATGGCACCGAAAACTCCTGGGCCACTTTCAGTCCAACATGAAATGACCAAAATGGCTAGTGGGAGGATAAGACGTGTTGAAATACCAAATAGTTGATGATAGCTTGTCATTACTTTCCCTATAAATAATTTTCTCGTGTTTATTATATGTGGTATTATATTCATTAGTTGTGGTCGGTGGAAATGAGTTCACAAGTCGAATTAGCTAGTGACAGAAGTAGACCAACAAGTGAAAAACTTATGTCAAAAAGTTTATAGCGGTACCACAGGCCACTGACTTGGCATCGTTGATCACACAAGGGAATAATATAGGAAATTAAACTGCGTGGATTTGAGATAATATGTGGTATCGTATCAGTCCAAGCACGTTATGTCCCAAAATAAAACATGTGTTAAAGCGCTCACTACCTTGATCCATGGATGAGTTTTGCTAATACATGTATGTGTTAAAATCGAACCCCAATTATGTCTGATCAAATGATTGATTGTGAGTTAATTTAGTTTTAAAAAGTCAAAATAAATATATTTTTGAAACTATATTATAATTCCTACAAATTTGATAGAATTGATTTAAAATTCCAATCAAATATTTAATGCATATATATATATATATATATATATATATATATATATACACCGGAAAATGACACTTTGAAGATAATAAAACAGAAAATTAAGGTCCTCACACAACAGATAGTTACAGCTCGACCAATCAAATGCCACCATTTGCAGAATTAGGTATTCGTGTGCAGGCAGAGCAGGGTGTCAAATATGATTTTTAGAGCACTTTGTACAATTATGGATGGACATTGAGCTGCCTGGTCTGCACATTGGATGGATGTAAATTAAAAGCTAGGTATACAATGTGACCCCTTACGCGTGAATCTATAGTCTCAAAGTTTCAAGTGGTCCCATTTATGTGTGACCATCTAAAATATTAGTAGATCCCTAAAGTAATGTCCTTCATCAATCATGTATATACTTATTATGATTATGGGTTTATGGAATGTTGATTTTTTTTTATTACTCAATATTATTTTATAACGCTAGACAAACTTAAACAATTGTGTGTTAAAGTTAAATTTGAACATTGAAAGAGAAAGGAAATAATTGTCCTTTTGAACTATTTGAATTTAAATTGATATTGTTGGTTATTAATTTGAATATTGTTTTGTTCAATTGTAAAGGTTTAATTGTAAATTCATGTGGGATGGAATGGTTAGGGATGTATAATGGGATGATGGGATGAGATTGTCATTATCTTTAGATATAATTGAGGGATACATGTTTGTCATTATTCATGATACAAATGTTATGCAAGTTGTAACGGTGGTATTATTTGTTAGGGTGTTAGTGTGACTTAATTTAGATAGGAATTTAAATAATAATAATAATAATAATATAAAAAATATATAAAAAATAAATAAATAAAAATAAATTATTAATAAATTATTAAGAAGCCTAATATATATATATATATATATATATATATATACTGAATATTTCAAAATTTAGATAAATGTTATTTTGTAAAGGAAAAGTGAATAAGGTATCTTTATGGATGTGTATTCACGTTTTGAATATATTACAATTCTAAATTACAAAAGAGTCATGAATATGTAATATATTTCAAGCTTGGTGGGACTACATCTTCATCATGTCCAATATATTATCTAGATCGGGGTGGTAAATCGAACCTATAACTTCACGTCAAGGAGTGCTTTAACAGAGCACCTCATCACAGTCTATTCAAAACCTTGGACTATGAATATATGTTTTAAATAGAATGAAAATTTAAATTATAATAAATATTAAATTGAATTTTGATTTGCCTTGTCTTGAGTTGATGATCTAGGAAAAATTGACATTATTACTTAAATATCTATGAATATAAGTTACCACTCACTGTGATTTCTCATTCTAGCTTTTCCTCGGTAAGTTAGCTACCAAACGCAAGAATCAAACACATTTGTGGCAGTCATTTAGTGACAAGTCTTGGCGCCTATATTTTGTGTGACATTATGAACTACAATGAAGAAAGAATAGCCCTGTCAAACTAGGGAAATATTGCATATTACCAAGGTACCAGGTCTTGAACCCTAGAATTATAAACAATTCGAAGAATTCTCTTCCTCATCTGTTTCTTTGTTATCCATAACTTTGAGTTTTCTACAATTGAATATTTCAGAACCTTATGTAGCAGAGGAAGTGATTATTTCATTGCAATTAGGAAATTTCTTTGGGGGAGTTTGTAAACTAACAGAAAAGGGGAAGATCAAGTTATTAGGGACTTTAATGTATTTATTAATAGATTTATTAATAAATAGGGTGAAGGGAATCCTATGGTATATTCTAGTTAGTGAATTATGCTCAATGGCTCTCCATTATATAAAATAAATGTTATTTTGGTAAAAGATATGCGTAAATAGACTTGATGGATTCTTTTGAAAGGGTCCGCTTAAAATAAAGAGCTAGAAACCTTATTTTAAAGGTTATTAATACAAATTAAGTTGGCCAGCAATCTTCCATGACGTTAATTCCTACATAGTTGGTACATTTTGACAACAATGGAGTTAGCTCTGGGTTTGATGTTATCATATGGATCATTTAGTGGGATCATGCCTTGTAAAAGAGAATAAATTACCATAAACCTACATAAGGTGCAGATAAGATAATATAATTGCACCAAGAGAAGTTTGGTGCTCTTTCATCCCAGTTATATATATATCTATATATATATATATATATATATATATATAGTTAGAAGGATTCTATAGGAAATGGGAGTTGATGGTTATTATAAAGGTATTATATAGAATATGACTTGTTAAGGGAAAAGCTATTAAATATATGAATACTCGGCTATAAATTGGAAATTAAGAGTATAAATATAATGAAAATATAACTCCTTCAATAACTACATTTAGGAAAAAAATTTAGAAACTAGAAAAGGCTAAATAAATATTACAAAATGATATTATGGTTTAAAAGACCCATGCATTATGATCGGTATTTTTACGCATCAGGATAGAATATCCTGTATTAGGACAAGGAGATCTCATTTAATCCAAAGTAATAAAATAGTGGAAGGATATGAGATAAGGTTTATGGATTTGGTAAAATATGTCCCATAACGGACATCAAGACGAGCGTTTTGTATATAGATTAAATCGTCGAACCAGGGTTATGGTTAGAATGTGTAACCATCATCAAATACTCAAGGCAATCATAGAATCCATGTTGTAGTCAATAATAATCAGGCAGCACATCAGTTCATTGTTGTGGAATCTCTAGGTACTATCAATGGAATAAAACTTAAAATTCTATTTTGATATTGGTGCTATCAATAGTTTTATTTCTGCGTATGCACTAAATAGATGTGAACTGAAAACTTACAAGAAAAACAATTTCAGACAGGTAGAAATGGCTTCAGGAGAACTTCAGTCCATATGTTTAAGTGTTGAGGAATACCAAGTTAATCTAGGGGTCAGTTAGACTAGGTTGAAAGTAATAGGATGAATGATCATGATGGGAAATAACTTAGTTTCTAACTATTTCTTGAGATCTTGTGTTAATTCTTGGATGTCACCGCCTTAATTTCATAGTTATAGTAACAAGCATAATATAACTCTAGGTGTATTACTACGAGTCATCCTTGATAACTTACCCAAAGTATTCAGTGTTATGTAACATTCAATGATAGGGAAAATGGGTTTTCAACTTTGGAAGAAATTGACCTTTTTAAAATCATGATAAAAGGGAATATATATATACACACACACATACATTCAATATTTTGAAAGCTATGAAGCCTGAGGTGATACATTTTATTAGAAGAGATGGGATATTTAACGCTGATGCATGTGTCGAAGACACATATCAAGCTCAATCCCACTTGATTCCTAATCCATTACCTTTACTTTACATTCCATCCAACCAAGGAGTTGAGATAACTCACGGATATCAACTGCAAATTTTTCCACAATGAAGCTTAAGATTTGTATATCATGAAAGTAGAGTTTGAAGTACATTCAAATTAGTATAAATTGGGCACATTAACATCACCTTAGACATCAATTTTTTTTCTTTCTGTAAACTTTTGAATGTTAGAATGGAAACTATCCTGATTATTTTTATGCAATTGAAACATTTCGTTCTTTAAGTGACGTTGAGATTTCCATATATATATCTTACTAGCTAATATATATAACCATTGATGATATGAATTTATGAAATATAGTATACACCATTTTCTTATGTTAATACTTTGAATTCTATCCAAGTATATGTATAAGTGGTATAAGAAGTAGAGTGAAGGCTTAAATTAGTATCGCTGAATGTTCACTAAATTGAACATTGTGAAACTCAACCATTACGTCTTTGTTAAGATAGATGATTATCCATTTACCACTGTAAGGATATATCGATGTCAAAAACAAATAAAATGGCAACATAGCATTTTCATGGAAAGGGAAACAAGGTGGTTTAGGAAAGAGAAATTAGGGATGTTATAGCACTATATAAGATGATTTATGGTAATCATTTAGGCATATATAAGGACTAGTTGGCGGAGTTACTCCAAAGAAATTAACTCTTGAAGAAAGGAAGAATAGTAATGAAAGCATGACTATGACATTATGGCAAGACCATTAGATGTGGAGTTATAACCACACAAGAGGGTAATCTAGTTTGAGGTAAATTAATGGATGAAAGAAGACACTAACTATTCAAGAAATGTTGGGAGAAATCATGAGTAATTGACTTGAGGGTACAAGTATAGTTCACTAAAGGTACACATCAGAACAAAACAAAGTGGGTGAAACATATGTTAAGATGGTAAGAAACCACCCTGTCAGGTAATAAACACACTTTTTAAAACAAGACGATATAGTTACCAAGAGAGTACAGCGGAAAATTTCAAATTTTGATCTCCATTGTTACCATAATATAATCAATATAGTACCTAGGGAGAATGGGAAAAGAAAGAAATGGAAAACGTTTGATGATGATAATAAATGTTAGTTATCATAACAAACTTAGAATATTGAGATCAACAAAAATGGCACCAAAGGTGAGTAAGTGGAAGTTCACAAAGCAACATAAGAAGTCAATGACATTAGGTTAAAGGGTGAACCAATAATAAAATTGATCAATTGGAGAATAGATTTATGTGCATAGCAACATTTATAATAGTTTCTCCTTCTAACAGGAGAGCCACATTATAAATTTTTCTTTAGGTGACTAACTATATCCATGGATTATGGACATTGTGAAGTACGATTAGGAAATTATATCCCGTGATGCCTTAAAACCTGAAATGATAAGAAGATTATTTTGATATCCACGTTAGTGAATGTATTTATAGGATCTTACCCAAGTTGGGAATAGTAATGACATTTCCAAGAATAATAATTTTATGCATTAAAAGAAGAAAAGAAAACCATGATGACTAGAGGCGAGAAAACAAATTCAATTTGATCACGTGTTCTTTTTCAAATTGAAGTAGACATGGAATATTGGGAATATCTGGTATAAGGAAATGAAAAGGTGTTTTCTATCAACAAGTATTTTCTTAAGGATATGAGCAACATGATTGGTAAGGGTCAAAGTAATGACCTGTAAGGAGTTGTGAACACTCCTAATTTGTTAAGAGTAGCAAGTAATAAACTGAGCAAATGTTTAAGGATAAAAATTATACACCGTTAAAAAAGAAGATACATATGGTGATAAGATAAGGCCTAAGGACTAATAAGAAAACGATTGATAAGAATAAAATAAGAGGGTATACCGGTGAAGTATCATGTGTTTGGATTAAATGAGTCAATAAAATTAAAATGAAACAATGGTTTAAGGAATGATGGTAAAGCTAGTAATATCCTAGCTAGAGTTAAGACTTTAAATGGTGAAACTTGAAAGTAAATAGACTATATTAAAACTGTATCATACTAATAATGTGACTGTGCATATCTTATAAATTGTGAAATTCTTAGTGAAAGAGGAAATTATTTTTTGTCAACAATTGACATCTTGTGGAAAACATGACACTCTTAGTAGACCAAGTATAATGCAAAGTGAATAATGCATTTTCAAGCAATAACAAATTCCTTTAATGAAGATAACCTCCCACTAAGGGATCTTTAGATTAGTCAATTAACTCTCCCTCCATCTCCAGCATAACCCCAATGATCAGCCCTGCAAAACGCTACTCCGTGGCTTCTAGATTTTAGGCTGAAGATTAACTAAAATAACATGATAAAGAAGTTAATGAGATTATTATCTCTTGGGATCCAGGTTATAGATCAAAGATAACTAGAATTAGAAGAAAAATAAGTAACAAGAATTAAGAGATTGGCTAGATCCATATGTAGTTTTGTGTTTTAGAGTTCTTAGTCAACCTGTATCAAGAAATTAGATCATGCTTCAACTAAACAATAAGAGTTTTGTGCTCTTGTTTCAATTTATTTCGTTTCTATATATATGCAAAGGTTGGAGCATCCCTCCATTTAGATTTAGAGTCTCAACCTGTGACTTTTATAAGGTTAATCGGGTAATATTGTATAGAAAATAGTAGCTACACCCTTATTTGTATATCCACATTTGATTATTCTATATGACATTTATAACTGTGGGTAATCTTATCTTGTTTTGGACGGATACTTCAGACTGTCATTTTGTACTATGACATGTGAGAATATGTTAAATTGCTTAAACATTGTTGGTACAAGGATACTAATATAAATTATGAATTATGTTATGGATATGGTATCTATGATTTTACATATAGACCTAAAATGATGAGATTTAAATAAAAGAGTGATTGCACTTGACTATTCAGGGTGAAAATTAATTTACAGACCTATTTTAGAATGTGTAGAAATTGTTATATGGGTAGCAATTTGTTTTGAACACATTAATACATATGTGGACAAGTGTTTTAACCAAGTATGTTATATGAACTCAAGGATCGATATCACACATAGCAACATATTTGGAATGTGTAGAAATTGTTATATGGGTAACAATTTGTTTTGAACATATTGATACATATGTTATAATTTGTGGACAAGTGTTTTAAATTGCAGATAATATCGTTTCCAAACTGACCGCATGATGAAAAAACTCCAAGAACAATTGAGATGCACTAAGATTCCCTGATAGGGTGTTGACCTTGGTCCTACTAGGAGGGTGGAGGTGTTTCCCACCATTTATCCTCCAATACCTGGAGTCATGGGAGAACTGTGCGAGTCACGCTCCCCTAGACGTGTGATGATGACTTCTGGATGCCTACAAAAATGATGTCGACGTAATCGACACTGCTACCTTCAAGGTCTATGGATGGATCAGTAAAACTGATGCCATGGCATATTCCTGTAGAGGATGGATAGGATGGGAGCGGAAGAGATTAGGAAGGATAGGATGATTCTAGAATAGCTTGGGGACACTGTTGGGTCAAAATGTGACTACTAAATTGGTGAACCAATAAATGATCAAAACATAAATGTTAAAAGTGTTCTCACATATTTAAATATGATACACCAACCATATATTATTATATTAATCACTAATTAATGATATAAAACATAAAACTTAACTTCGGGACGAAGTTTTCTGAAGGAGGGGTGTATGTAACGACCCAAATCAAATTATATGGAACATAGGAATATTAGCATGCATATGAGACCTACATATGATAGCTACATATGCAGGTATCACGTGTACAACACTAGTACGTGCACTAAGGAAT